>SJYA01002638.1:643045-773061 GCA_006410615.1 Neotragus moschatus
TCCCCGCGCTTCAGCCCGGGCCCCCCATCACGCATTGTCTGCCCGGGGCCGCGGCGCGCCTCGCCGCTCCCGCAGCCCAACCCCGGGGCCGCCTCCGCTCCCGGGTTGGGGGGGCGCGGCCGATCCCGCCCGGCTGCAATGCCCCCTTCCCGCGGGGCATCCCCGCAGTTGCTCCCCGCCCCCGGGAGCTGCGGCTGATCCGCGGGTCCCACCGGTCCGGGAGCCGGCGAACAAGTGCCGCGGACGCCAGGGAGCGGCTCTCGGGGGCTACGGCGAGCGGTAAACACGCCCGGCCGGGCAGGCCTCGCGGGGGCGCCCTGGGCGCCTGCTCCCGGGGGCGCGGCCGGGGCGCCCGCGCGGGGTCGGGGACGTGCAGCCCGGGGGGACCCGCCTTGGGACCGTGGCCTGGGCTCCGCTCTCGTCGAGTTCAGGTGCAGCCAAACTTTGAAACCAAGCAGTACTTTTTTCTTTTTTTTGGTAAATACCACTTACTGAACCCCTCTCCCTTCCCCCTTCTTCCCCCCCCACCCCGCCCGCCAAAGTCAACCAGTAGGTTAAACTTTTAAAATAAATAGGGGGGAAGTCCTCAAGAGTTTTTCTATCAGAAGAAAGGATTGTTTTTATTTTTTTTGTAATAGTGCTCAGAGAAAAATGACTCCGTAACATGTAGTTTTCTAGGTCTTAACTGTGAACTCAGGAGTTCACAAATGTAAGTTGGATTGAGCAATATTTAGTGTTCAGTCTTAGCTTTAACACTCCTCAGTGAAGTTATTGAGAGTTTGTTGCCGCAGGCATACGGAACTAAAGTAAAAAAGTGCTTATTTTCCTCGTTCAGCAACCCCCTCCCGCGTTTTATTTTCATAAGTAACTTTTTCTATTTTTTTTTAAATCGTTGGATCGCCCAGATCAGGATAAACGCTGGAAAAATCACTTGGAAGAATCATTTTCAGCAAGTTTGTAAAGGAGCTGTGATAAATCATTGTTACAGTCGCGTAGCCTTCCATGGTCTCTTGGGGATTTGCAGACGGCAAGCCCTGTTGCTTCGTTCTGCTGAATTCAGTTCATTTGGCTTATGAAGTCAGAATGATTCTGTTTAAATCCCCACGGTGGATCCAGCATAAATGTCTGTCAAATTGCGCGGTGGAAGAAAATGACCAGAATGTGTTTCCATCAATTGTTTTGTATTCCTTTGCTGTCTGTTAAATTAACAAGTAAACTTCGAACCACACACCGTGCGGGTCAGTTTGCCTTTCGATTGGTTTCTCCTGCTGAGTGACCGATGTGAGGTGTGCCCTGGGTTTTTCTGGTTTCCTTGGCCTCATTTTGCAACTGTGTTCACCTGACAAAGCTAAAGAAAAATGTCCTGATGGCATAAGCTTGGATTTTTGAAGTACAGCCACAAGGTTGGTTTTAGGAGTCATAATTCTTGCCCTTTGGGTTTTCCTTCCCAAAGTTGTGCAGCTTTAGATGGCTTGTTGTGTAGGGGGTGGGGTGGGGGCTGAGAGAAGGGGTTGACAGAGGTTGGAAGGAGTTGTCAGGGAGGGACAAAATGTAAACAAACACTGCTTAGAACCTTAAGTGACAAGCAGGTCAGTTCCTCTGCCTCTCTGATAGCATGTTATACATATCTTTGTTTTAGGGTTTCTTGCACTTCATTTTTTTTTTTTGCCTGACTACTAGTAACTGCATATGTAGTATAAATGGACTCTTCTTCCAGCCTGTTAACTCTGGAGGGCTGTGATGAGTCTCAGCTCTGTGCCTCTTTGCCCAGAAGGAGTCTTAGCACAGGTGCTCAGGAGGTATTTGTATTGGGTAAAGTGGCTTGGTTGGTACTTCACCGGAACAGGGGACCCAGAGAACCACTGAACCTGGGGACTCGTTCACGGTGACAGCTTACTTGCAGGCCTGTAATGCGATTTACTGTACTTCATACAAGGATGTCTGACCTTTCCTGTTAACCCGTTAATTACTTCTTAAAAGAATCGAGGTTTAAATCATGTGCTGTCGATTTTGTAAAGTGGTTTCTGATTGGGAAAATTTCTCCCTTTTTTGTTGAAATGACTAAGACTGCCCCACACATCCATTCACTCCCCTGCCAGGTTATACCTCTGTTGTGACTTGGGGAGGTAGCACAGTGTAGAAGAATGCACATTCTTTAAAATTAGGTAAATTTGAATTCAAATCCCCACCCTTCTGTTGACTAGGTGGGTAGTCTTGAGCAGGCAGGTCCCTTATCCCCTCTGAGCTTCGGCTTCCTACCGTGTAAGGTATAGTAACATACTTGAGAGCATTCTTAGAAATAAATGAAGCTGTGTGATGATCGTCATAGCATGCCTGTTATCTGGTAGCTGTAATGACAGTGATTTGGGTACTCTTTTGAATGATTTAAAGCATGTTTAAAAGTCTGGTGCATCTGAGCATAGTGGTTTCACTGTTTTTCATAAAAAGGGAATGCTTCTCAGGGCACTCAAAACCGGTGCTGTGGGACAGCCCAGAGGGATGAGGTGGGGAGGGAGGTGGGGGGGAGTTCAGTATCGGGGACACATGTCCACCCGTGGCTGATTCATCTTGATGTGTGGCAAAAACCACCACAATATTGTAAAGTAATTAGCTTTCAAGTAAGATAAATTAATTTTTTTAAAAAGAAATACATAGTGGCTGTTGTGAAATAATATTTGGTATTCCTACTGATAGTAATATATATAATTATTTGTTATGCTTTGATTTGTTAACTCTATAAATAAAAGTACTGCCCCTAGTATAACAATTAAAAAAAAAGAGGAAGTGCTTCTGGGAATTGAGTCTTAAGTGCAATTTTTTAAAAGGTGAAGTTGAACTGAACGTTAACAGACTTAGCGGTTTTATCTTCTCAATCAGTTGTTAATCTTTGAGTGGGCCTGGCAGTGTGACTCAGTAGGACAGAACTCTGCATTTATAGTGTTTAGGAAATGGTCAGAAATGGGTTGTTTTTAAGACTTGGAGTAGAGTATCTGAGTTATTTAGTTCCAGGTCTTCTTCCTTATTCTGCCTTAATTTTGAAAAATAGTTGATACGGATTATGACTACATTTCTCAAACTTGCTTAAGATGGAACTGGCCTGTGGGTTAACAGAGGTGGTATTACTTCCTCTTCAAAAACACTTTTGAAGGTGCCACCATTTGTGGGAGGAAGCAGTGATTTAAATCAGTTATACCAGCGTATTTAGAAAATTCATAATACCAAGTGGAATAGATACATTCTAGAAATATTAATCTGTCATGGCATTTCTGTATATTGAATCTCATCTTTCCATTTTTTAATAAAATAAAGGCAAAAAGTTAATCATGAAGGATTATAGTAAACCTTTAAAAATTATATTTGACCAGACTCACAGATTGAGGGGGAAAAAGCAAAGCTGACAAAGCTAGATGAACTCACTTGGACTTTTGATAATCTCCTTTTAAAGTTAACGTGGCAGTGCACTTGGATACACAGGGTTATTACTGGTGGGGGCAAGCATCCCTTTGGAAGCTGTGCTCCCGAGTCATTGTCAGGCTGTCTTACCCGCCGTCTGTGGGAAGAGAGGAGGAAGCTTTTGGTGGAAAGAAGTTAGCTTCCTTCACATATCTTTGAATTTGTGGTCCTGTAGTCCACAGGGGTTGATGGGGACAGATCGAGTAGAAGATGGGTAGGTAACCCGTTTTGGCCCGTCCCTGCTCAGAGAAGGCACCAGGAGGCCTGATAGCGAGATATGATGATTGTTACAAGTGTTTGTGTAGGACAGTGGTGTATTTTCCTTTTACTTCTTCAGAGCTGTGTTCAGAGCCCTGGAAAGGTGGATGTCAGTGTGGCTGATGTGGCTGTTGGGGTGGGGAGAAGGGAGCAGTGTGAGGGATTTACCATTTATGTCCCTCAGTAAACTCTCCTATTAGTAATCAGTCCTTTTGAAGTTTCACTTACGATCCTACCGTAAGCCTGTGTTTGGCCACAGAAATCGTCTATACCACTTCAAAAGGCTAGCTATTCCTGAATGGTTAGGAATTAAGTATGTTGCACTGTAATGAGTTAGTCTTTTAGACAACTGAAGATGTCAAGCAAGAGAAAAGAACCTTGGAGTTACGCAATGTAGTGTTCCATCGACCCAAGGCAATTGCTGGTGATGTCTGCTGAAAGCATGTGATCCAGGACCGCATGCCTGACTTCCTGAGCTTCACCAATTATTGGCAGTGTGTCCTTGAGGAGGCCACTTCATGTGTCTCAGACTTAGCATCTTTACTTATAAAATAAGGACAAATTTGATATTGTCATCCAGTCTCCTGCCCTCTACTGCCAGTGAGAAACTCCGGAGGTAAAACACTATACAAGTGCTTTGTCATGTCCTAGTTTTGTTGGTTGGCTACTGGTTTGGATCAAATTCAAATCCTCGTATAAAATGGGAAAACATCTAATTAAGGTTATTGATTTTTTCTTTATAAATATTATACCATTTCTTTAGCCATTGTTACTTAGGAAAATGGATACTTCTCACTTTTGCCTCTTTGCAGATTTCCTTTTACAACGTATTTGTTATGGGATATTTTTCTAAATTCAGTGCTTGCTGGGAGACCCACATTACTCTGAAATCACAGGAACTGACATTGGATCCCAGTACTTGAAGTCAAGTGAAACCACAATAAACTGAACAAAGAATGTCAGAATGTTTCAGAAGTGTACAAAAGAATCTAGTCACTGTCTGATCTTTACTGACTCATTTTCTTAAAAAAAGGTTTACTCAAATCAGGGGATGTGCCTCTTATGTGTCAGATGTTATACTGTGTGTCTTACATTTTATATATGACTGAGCTGTGTGGCATGTGGGATATTAGTTCCCGGACCAGGGATTGAACCCTACATTGGGAGCGTTAAGTCTTAACCACTGGACCACCAGGAAAGTCCTACATTTATTTCATTTTTGAAACAAATCATTGAGGCAGGAATTATTGATTATTCTAGGAGGGCTTCCCTAATGGCTCAGATGGTAAAGAATCTGCCTCAATGCAGAAGACCCAGGTTCCTTGGATCGGGCAGACTCCCTGGAGAAGGAAATGGCAACCCACTCCAGTATTCTTGCCTGGAGAATTCCAAGGACAGAGGAGCTTGGCGGGCTACAGTCCGTGGGGTCGTAAAGAGTCAGACATGACTGAGTGAGTAACACTTTCAGGAGGGGGAAACACCCACGAAAATGATTTTACAGTGGTCACATAGTTTTAAATTTTGGTGCTAAAATTTGAATAATCTGAACTCACTTTATTCTGGCTGCAAAGGGCATGCTTTTCACATCACTAATGTCACCTGAAAAGAGTACAATTTGTAAACAAATCAGGTTTATTGAGTCGTTGTTTATATGATAAAATGCACCCATTTTAAGTGTACAGAGTTTGACAAGTTTTGACGAATATATTCATGCATGTAACTTAACAGCACAATAAAGGTATAGAATGTTTCCATCACTCCAGAAAGTTCCTTTGTGTTCTCCAGAGTTTTGCCTCCACCCCTCACTCTGCTGCCTAGCTTACCATAGGCAGCCACCACTCTGCTCTGTCACCAGTTTTGTTTACAAACTATGGCCCGCAGACCAGATCTGCCCTACTGTTTTTTTTTTTAAATTAAGCTTTATTGGAACACAGCAGTGTTGCTTCCATATTATGTGTGGTTGCTTTGGTGCTACAATGACAGCAGTTACAAGACACCCTGTGATCCACAAAGCTGAAAATATTGACTATCTCACAGAAAAAGTGTGCTAAGCCTTGTTCTGTATAACTAATTATAATGATATTTGAACAAGTCTGCAGTATTCAGTGCATATTCAGCTTTTCCTGTTTGTCCTCCAAATAGCTTTTTGTAGTTAATTAAAAAAAAAATCAGGATATTATTCCATTGCATGTGTGTGTGTATTTGTGAGCACACGCACATTTGGACATAGTTCTGTAAATAGTGTCGCTATGAGCATCGGGTGCATGTATCTTTTTGAATTAGAGTTCTAAACTTTTCAAGTTAGTTGTCTTCTTATTACTGCCCCACCTGAAAGTAAAAAGACTTTGCTCTGTATTTTTCTCCTAGAATTTTTTTTCTCTTTTTTTCTCCTAGAATTTTTATACTTCAAAATTTTACAGTTTAGGTTTATGAATCACTTGAGTTAATTTTTCTAATGGTGCAAAGTGTGGTTTGAGATTAATTTTTTTTTTTTTTTTGCATGTGGGTGTGTGTAGTTGTTCTAGCAATGTTTTTTGAAAAGACATCTTTCTCTCTTTCTTCATAGAATTGCCTTTGTATCTTTGCTGAAAGCTACTTGATCATGTATATGTGGGTCTGTTCCTGGATTCTGTCAAATTGGTTTGTCTTTCATTTTTCTTTACCACATTGTTGATTACTGTATCTATATAGTAAGTCTTGAAATCAGGTGGTATGAGTTCTCTAATTGAGTTATTTTTCAGAATTATCTTTGAGTATTCTAGTTGCTTTGCCTTTCCAAGTAAGTTTTATTTACTTATTTTTATTTACTTTTTGGCTGCACTTCAAAGCTTGTGGGACCCTACTTCCCTGACCAGGGATTGAATCTGGTCCCTTGACAGTGAAAGCGTGGAGTCGTAACCATTGGATCTCCAGGGAATTCCCCCCAAGTATATTTTAGAATCATCTTGTTTAGAAGAATCCCACCAGGATTTTTGATTGGCCCTGTATTTAATCTATAAATCACTTAGGGTAGAATTAACAGCTTAGTCATATTGAGCCATGAACATGATTTATGATTTTCTATTTATTTCAACTTTTTTTTTTTTTTTTAGGTTTTTTGTTAGTGTTTTGTAGATTTTAGTCATTGGATCTTGCATGTTTTTAAACTAAGATTAATATGTATTTCATATTTTCTGGTGCTGTTGTGAATGATGCTTTTAAAATTTCAGTTTCCTGTTGTTCATTGCTAGTTTGTAGAAATAGGATTGAATTTTTTTATGCTGACCTTTTCTTTTGTCTTACAGACTTCCCTGGTGGCTCAGATAGTAAAGTGTCTGTCTACAATGCGGGAAACCCAGGTTCAATCCCTGGGTTGGGAAGATCCCCTGGAGAAGGAAATGGCAATCCACTCCAGTACTATTGCCTGGAGAATTCCATGGACAGAGAAACTTGGCAGGCTGCAGTCCATGGGATCGCAAAGAGTTGGACACGACTGAGCGACTTCACTTTCCTTTCCTTTGTCTTACAAACTTGCTAAACTTATGTGGGCTCTTGTTCGTAGACAGTAATGTCTTTGGCACATAGANTCCATGGACAGAGAAACTTGGCAGGCTGCAGTCCATGGGATCGCAAAGAGTTGGACACGACTGAGCGACTTCACTTTCCTTTCCTTTGTCTTACAAACTTGCTAAACTTATGTGGGCTCTTGTTCGTAGACAGTAATGTCTTTGGCACATAGAGGAAGTTTGATTTCTTCTTTGCAGTCTATATGCCTTTTATTTCTTTTTCTTTATTGAACTAGCTAGGACCTAAGTGGACCTTTTCCTGATAAGGGGAAAACATTCATGTTTTACCATTAACATGATGTTCTTTATAGTTTTTGTTTTTGTAGTTGTAAAGGTGTTCTTTATCAAGTTGATAAAGTTCTGTTTCTAGTTTGCTGAGTTTTTGTCATGAATGGGTTCTGAATATTGTCACAGGCTTCTTCTGTATTTGTTGAGGTGATCATATATTTTTTCTTCTTTAATCAGATATGGTGAATTACACTGCTTTTTCAATGTTGAACTAGCCTTGTATTCTTTTGATAATCTTCAGTCATGATGTATTTTTATATATTGTTGGATTCAATTTGCTACTGAATCTTTTTTATTTTCTTTATTTGTCTATTAATGTTCCTTTAAAAAGTTCTTGGTCATATGTGTAATATGCATATCATAGTTGTTAAAGTACTAGCTCATTAATTCCATTATTTGTTTCTATAGGCCTTTTTTTTTTCACTTTTGGGTCACGTCTTGTTAATTTCTCGTTAGATCCTGGAAATGGTGAATTTTAATTTGTTGATGGCTGTTGATTGGTCCAAGTGAAATCAACCCTGGCTGTATCCTTCTACTCTAGGACTTGTTTCACCCCATTATTAAGGCCTGAAGCCGCCATAGTTTTCATTGAAGAATGGCGTGTCCTCTGTGCTCGCTGGCCTGAGTCTCTGCCAGCCCTGTGTGGGCTCTGGGGGTAAGTAGCATATGCCCTTGGGGCGCTCTTTGCCTGCCCTTGTAGATTGACAGTATGCACACAGCTTATTATTCGTTATTAGGCTCAAGCAGGCCTCGGTGCTGATTTCTGGAGATCCTTCTTCATGTAGTTCCCTCCTTTCTCGTACTCCGGTTTTTACTCAGGCTCGTACTCAGGAGCCTTTTCTTGCTCTTGGCCTTCCTGCTTCACAAGCCTGCCGAGCTCTGCCTGGGCTCCTCAAAGCACACGGTCCAGGATGTCCCTCCAGGCTGAGAAAGCTGGCGCATGTGTGGAGCTCACCTCTTCCCAGTCCTGGCTGCTGGTGGTCCAGTGACTAAAAGGTGTTGCCATTTTGCCGTCCATTTTTTTGGTTGTTGGTGGAGGGTGGGAGCAGGGAGGAGTCTGGATCTGGGTACTCCATCAAGGTTGGAAATTGAAATCCTTTGAAAGAGTATGATTTATTGATGATGCTTAAAATCTCCTTATAGGAGTCTTCAAGTCTTTGTGGGTGTAAATGTCAAAGAAATGTTCGTTAAATGTCTATATAGGTAGCCTTTACTCTGTAGGGAATACAGAAGAAGTCATGTCCATCTGTTTGCCACCCCATGGACTGTAGCCCCCCAGGCTCCTCTGTCCATGGGATTTCCCGGGCAAGAATATTGGAGTGGGTTGCCATTCCCTTCTCCAAGGAATCTTCCCGACCCGGGGATCGAAGCTGGGTCTCCTGCTTGGCAGGCAGATTCTTTACTGCCTGTATAGTATATACGTGAGATTAATCAAAGATGTGAAATGCTCTAGTGATGAGCAGAAAAGCGGTCTGATACTTTCATATAACGAGTCTTTCTTTTACATCTTTGTTTCCTAACCTGCATTTATGATTTCCTTCTATGGAGCAGGATGAAGTGAGTCAGTGGGTGGAGTATTGGCTCTTTCAGATGTGTTTGGGGACTTATTTGCTCTGTGGCTTTAGGTAAATTGTCTCTGAAAATCAGCATTCTGTTTTGTAAAATAGGCACGTGAAACACGTTGTAGGGTTGTTTGCTAATTTATTCAGCACATATTTGGGTGCCTTCTGTTGTCAAGCACTGTTCTAGGTGATGGGATTTCAGTGACAAAAGGCAGTTGCTGCCATCAAGGGGCTGACATCTTAGCGACAGAAGCAGAACATAAACAGGTAGAAGGCTGCTCGTGACAGTTGGAGGAAGAAGATGAAGAGTATTCAAAACATTGGGAAAGGACGTCAACTTTCTGAGATGAGGCTCCTGAGAGAGACCTGAGGAACTGCCAGAGCAGACCTGAAGGGCTCTGGATGTTCCAAGTGGAAGGAGCATCGGGGCAAAGACCCTGAGGTGAGAGTGCCAACAGGGAGGCGGAGGAGGGGGCGCGAGAGAAGAACAGTGTATATGCAGGTAGCCGTTGCTGTTGGTTAGTCTCTGAGTTGTGTCCGATTCTTCCGCATGGATTCTCCAGGCAAGAATACTGGAGTGGGTTGCCATTTTCTTCTACAGGGGATCTTTCTGACCCAGGGATTAAGCTTTGTCTGTTTCCCTGGGAGGTGGGGTTAAGCAAGATGAGTTCAGTTCAGTCACTCAGTCGTGTCCAACTCTTTGTGACCCCATGAATCGCAGCACGCCAGGCCTCCCTGTCTATCACCAGCTCCCGGGGTTCACCCAAACTCATGTCCATTGAGCCNTTTTTTTTTTAAACCTTGCATTCTTTGTGCACAGAGAGGCTGGGCTCAGAATACAAAGGAACTCTGCTTGTGGCTTTGCAGTTTGGGAGTCATTTAGGAGGAAGACGGGACAGCTCGAGTTTGAGAAGCAGAGTTCTAATTGTTCACTTGGTCACATGCAGCCTTGGGGCCTGGCCGAGGTGCTTTCTGCCTTTGAGGATTAAGAATGTATATGGGTCAGTGGACAGGAATGGTCAAAAGTTTTTGCTTGGGTCCTCCTGCTGAATGAGTGCTGTATGTGTGCTTAGAACATAAGCTAGTGTGTATTTAAAGGACTTTTTCATTCTAGAGAGATCTTTTGCTAAAGATCAGGCCATTTCCCAAGAAGTGTCTTCTAAAAAGTGAAGTCACTAAAGGGAAGAAGAAACTGGTACTGGATGCCTGCATATATATTATTGTGTGTTGATTTATACTCTCTCAATTCTTGACGGTAATCCTGTAAGATAGATTTTATCCTCCCTGCGTTTTTGATGAGAAAAGTATGGTTCAGAGCTTTGACTTTGCCCCTCTAGGGTTAATGGACTGTAATTTTCATCCAGGGCTTTGTGACTATAAACACACTCTAGTTTTTATTATATATGGCATAAGTCATATTTTTTATTCATTCTGATATAATTATACCCAACACAGCTGGCTTAAAATTCCAGCTTGTTCTTGTTGTAAATAGAAATCATTGTGGTCTGCCTTTCAAGTTTTCCTAGAATTCCTAAAAGCATGCTGGGCTTCCATGTTTCTACCTTGAAAGTAGCAGAAACTTGCCTTAAGAATTGTGTTTTACTTCAGATGCAGGGGCTTTGTGGATCAGCATTAATAATTAACATTTACATACTCTTTCACGACTTCAAAGTGTTTTACAAACAGTTAATTAGTTCATGTTTAACCTATATTGGAAGTTGAAAGACCAGTTTTTTAGGTTCATTTTAGCAGTCCTGAAATGTTAGGAACATAAGCCTTCAGTAAGAAAAATGTAGGCACGAACTGTGAAACATTAAACATCTCTTCCGAGTCCCTTAGTTTTGCGCCTAGCTTAGCTCACGCCAGGAGTGTTTTTTGGGGGTGGTATGCACATCTTTTGCTTAATGCCAGGGGATGGAATTATGTGGACTGTAAGGTACGGGGAGCAAAGATGTGGATGATTCCGTGAACTGTGGTGCAGCTTTCTTTCCTGCAGTCCCTTCGATGTGGTTGGTCCTCCTTGACTCCTGTGGGGTTTTGCAGTGATTGCGAAGTGACTGGCACAGAGACCCTGGCAAGTGAACAGAGTCGTTATGCATGCTAATTTCTGGGAAAAATTCTTTTCCTTTTCACTCCTGGCTTAGGAGATAATAAAGTCTGTAACTAAATACCTGGCTAGTTTCCTCACTTGTCACCTGATTCCTTCTCCTCCCCCAGTAAAATGGCATTTAACCTGGCAAAGTTGTGTAGCTGCAGAAAGACTGGAGAGGAAGATGAGAGTCAGCTCAGCTGTGTTTCTGTCACCTAACTAGCTGTGTGACCTTGAGCTGGTTACTGCTCTTCTTCTGCCCTTGAATTCTTTTGTTCTGTGAATAACGTGTTGAAGTCATCTTTCATTGAGTCCTTGCAGGGTGACTGGCAGGATGCTACAAAACTTCTGCTCTTGGACATGAAATGGAACAGGTGGTATTTTTACATCAGTGAAGATTCTTCAAAGTTGCGGTGACTTCGTCCTTCCTACTTTGGTTTAGATAATTAATTTGCTTACTATTGTTGCCAACCATCCTGCTGTACTTTAAATATCTCCCTTCCACCGCCCTTTTTCTAATACAGAACAATAAACAGAACCCTTTGGTAAATATTGTGTCTGCGTTATTTCCTTAAGACAGGACGTGCAAGGTCCTTGCCGTCATTGCTTTATAGCCTTGTCAGTCAGAGGAACCTGTTGATGAATGTTTGTTGAGCTGATCTTGCCTGAGAAACTTTAGTCTGTGATGACAGAAAGGAGAAGGATTCTTAGACCTTGGCATATATACTTAATAACATTTTTATTATGGATGGGAATCTGTCCTTTTAATGGGGCTAGGTAGGAATGGCCCGGAGTTTTTTACTCTGTCAAATCATGTTGTTTTTCAAATCTTTTTTTCCACTGCCCTTTTCCTTCACTGAAAACTTACAAGTGAGATAAGTTGGCTTTTGAACCTTTTTATAACATTAAATACACCCAGGTTTAGGCTTTTCATCCTGTTTTACCTAAATTTTTGGTAATTTGGAAGGAATATTTGTTACACAGCTGAACCTTAAATAATAGCACTATATTGTGAACTTTGAGTAACTGAGATTAACTTGTAAATGTTGTAACCCACCATTTTATTTTAGAGGATGCCTGTAGGAATACTTTTGTGAAAAAGGACTCTTTTTGGGCCAAGTTTTGTATAAATTGGGCTTTACCGGTGGCTCAGATGGTAAAGAAACTGCTTGTAATGCCGGAGACACAGATTCAATCCCTGGGTTGGAAACATTCCCTGGAGAGGGTACTGGCTGCCTGTTCCAGTATTCTTGCGTGGAGAATCCCATGAACAGAGGAGTCTGGTGGGCTACAGTCCACAGGGTCTCAGAGAGGCAGACCCAACTGAGCAACTAACACTTGTATGAATTAGACAAGATAGAAGTTTGGAAACTTCAGGTGGTTATGGAAAAGACCCTGTTGCTGGGAAAGATTGAGGGCAGGAGGAGAAGGGGACGACAGAGGATGAGATGGCTGGATGGCGTCACCGACTCACTGGACGTGAGTTTGGGTAAACTTGGGGAGTTGGTGATGGACAGGGAGGCCTGGTGTGGTCTATGTGGTCACAAAGAGTCAGACGTGACTGAGCGACTGAACTAAACCAATGGCAAGTATCATAAACTACAGAAATAAATGAAGTTTTCTAAGAGACTATGCCAGCAACTAGGTGAAAAGAATGTCATTCCTGTTTTTTGAGTATCTTGGATTGTACTGTTTTCGGTGCGTTCTTTAATTTTTACGTGTGTTCTTTGCCCGCTGTTTCCAGTTAGTTCAGTAGGATTCGTTGTCACATTGCTCACTGACCAGGTGGGGACAAGGTAAACCCGTGTATCTGTGTTTCCTCCTCGGTTATAAGGTCGGGGAGGACAGACTGTATCTGCTTTGTTCATTGCTGTATTCCGAGTACGTGGCATTGTTCCTGACACATAGCAGTTAGTTACTCCTCAGGACATATTTGGATGAATGGATGAGTTTGTAATACACCTTTATATTAATAACATTATTATTGATATCGGGTTGGCAAAAAGGTTTGTTTGGGTTTTCTCAAAAGATGGTATGAAAACCGAATGAACATTTTGGCCAACCCAATATTAATAAAATCTATTTTTTGAGACTAAATGATTTTTTTTAATCCCAGCATCAATTGTAGTTTGATTATGGTGAGTTTAATTAGCCTTTTGGGGGGAAGCGAAGGGTGCCATGTTAAATGGAAGATTGACCGGCGTTGTGACCTAGTCTGGCAGTAGTGTTTGTTCAGCTCTTCCTTGTTTTTTTCTGTCTGTTGTTTTATATTTCAACCTGTTCCGCAGCTTCGTCACTGTCATATTGGCGTGGCTCGCACATGGGTGTTGGTGTGGGTTGCCTGCCTAAGTTTTAAAAAATGTGTTTAAAAATCATATTCAAAATAGGACAGTAGAATTGATCCTTGCAGGCCCATTACTCAGATTCTGGAGAATTAGTGAGATTTTGCCATTCTCTGCCACATCCCTTTTAAAATTACAGTCCTATTGTGATATAATTCGTATAGAATAAAACAATATGTTTACTCCAGTTGTTTTGAAAGTTCCTGCCAGATTTATTTTCTTAGCTGTGAATTTTACATCAGACTTTCACTCCAGTGTTTAATGCTTTTTAACTATGAAATGTCTCTTAAGTCATGGCATGGTATGTTTCCAGGATACAGATCAGACGACTTTAACTGAAAGCTAGTGAGTGCTGAGTAGGATTTTTTTTTTCCCCTTTCAATAGAATCATTTCAGAAATAGGATCATAAACCTTCTATTAAGCACTTTTGTATGCATTCTGAGGTTTCTGTGAAATTAGACATGGAAAATTAAACAGGGCTGCACAAGTCACTGATCTTTGCAGTTTTTGAGTTCTCCCTTAGGTTAGGTTTTTTTTCCCTTCTTTGGATGACCGTTTCTCAGATACTAGTACAAGAATGTTACCATCTATACGAAATTATTGTTGGGGTCATATCAGTAGTTTTTTACCACCCCCATAGAATTTAATGGTTCTTTTTTTCTTTTGAGAATCTCTTTTTTTCTTCCTAAACTGCATTCCTATTTATTTTGATTTTTTTTTGTGAAGGAAATACTTTTCAGGTAATTGAATATCTTCATAAATTTAGTACTTCCTTAAGAATTCATTTGGCAGTGTACGTAAAGGTAGTGTTGACTTTAGAATTGCTTCCTAATTCAGATCGTCATCTTAGAAGCTTTCATCTGAAGCCTGAGAACAATTAATCCACTGTTTTTCATGGCCCCTATTTGTATACATTCTGTCCTTAAGCTCCTGAATTCTCTGAAATACCACCCTCCTGCCTCTACCCCCTACTTCCCTCACTCCCCCCACCCCTAGCTGCTATTTGGGTTGCTTTGCCAAAAGCAGTTGTGGCTGTCTAAAGATTTACCACTTTAATAGTTGCCTCTCTCGGATATGTGCCTGTAAACGGAGAATTTTCTTTCCTGAGTCTGAATAAAAGTAATGATTTACCTGTGAGATACCTCCAGGACCCAAATAACCAAAGGGAACTCGGAGGAAAAATTATATCTGTCCTGTCCCTTCAGTCTTGATGCCTGTGGAAATCTACAGAGGCCTGTTGCAGAAGACAACAGCTATCATTTAGTGGGAGCCTCTAATGAACTGCGTATCTTATGTTTATCAGTTCTCACCTCTGCAGGGTGTTTATATGATTTTGCCAGAGAAGGAGATTGAGGTCCAAGGAGGGTAATAATTAATTGTATTAATAGGTATACTTAATCAGCAGACATTTAGGGTAACTTACTAGATGCTGGGGGTCCAGGGATGATCAAAAATAGAGACACCATTCCTGTTCTTAAAGTGCTCTTGATTTTGTGTTTTAATTAATGTGTGATAGCAACAATAATAGTAACAACCGCCGTCATTTGTTACTGCTTTCCGTGTGGCAAGCTTAGTCCGCTGTGTTCCACACAGCCTCATTTTATTTCAATCCCCACAGCTCTGAGAGGTGGGGTCAGCTACACACAGTTAGTGGATGTGGAGACCTGAGGCTCAGAGGGGCTGGAGAGCTTGTTCAGGTCTCACAGTGTGTGGCGGAATGAGGACTTGAATGCCGGTCTCTGACTTCAGGGCTCAGGCTCTTCATGCATCAAGAACATTGCTACCAAGAGTTGAAATAAGTCATTATGTGAAAGGAACATCCACTGTAAGCTCTGATTTTGGCAGAACTTTGTGTGACTTTGACTTTGCCAGTAGATGTATTTTTAAAGTTCAGTTTCTGCTATATAATCTCTTATTCTAGAAGTCATCAGAGTTTTCATGATTCATGAGAGAGGTTTTTTGTTTTATTTTTACTAACAGCAGTAATGTACAGTCCCTGCAGAAATTCAGGAATTACTCATAAACAAAAAAATATAAGAATAAATGACACTGCCTGGAAAATACTTTGGGTACAATTGGTGTTTTTCTTCCCGAACTAAATTTGTAGAAGGTGTGTGTGCATTTGTGTATACCATATGTGATCGCACTTTATATGGTCTTATGTATAAACAGATTATTAAGTATATTTCACAACTATACTTTTACACAATGTCAAGTGAATATAATGGCTATATAGTATTTCATTGTATGGATTTGGTTTTATCCTCAGATCACTCATTACCTTTTTAACTTTTTTCCCCATTTTTTGACCATGTCACACGGCTCGTGGGATCTTAATTCCCTGGTCAGGGACTGAATCCATGTCTTCGGCAGTGAGGGCCTGGAGCCCTAGCCAGTGGATCAGGAGGGAGTGCCCTCATTACTTGCTTAGGAGCGGTGTTTCTTTTCTTTCCCCTCCGTCCCTCCCTTCCCCCTTCATCCTGTTGTAAACACTGCTGTGATGAACAGCCATGTACATAATCTTTGTATTCTTGTTTACTTATTTCTCACAGAAGTAGAATTGCTAGAGCAGAGACTGTATGTTTCAACAGCTTTTAATAAATATTGTTGTCTACAGAAAGCTTATTATCATTTACACTCCCACTGGCAGAATATGAGTGCCTGTTTACCGTTTACTTCTCCATCTTTTTTTTTTTTTTTTCGCCTGCACTGTGTGACTTGCAGGATGTTAGTTTCCCCAAGCAGGGGTTGAACCCAGAGATTGAAAGCTTGGAATCCTAACCACTAGGCCACCAGAGAACGAACTCTCCATAATCTTAAAGTTGTTGTTGTTGTTGTTTAATCCAGTATTTAAAAGGAAGTTTTAAATGCCATAGTAAAATTACTAGTAGAATTACTGAACTATGGGCAACCAATTATGAGTAAAAGAACTCTGTATTTCTGAAAGAATAGAAAGACGCTCATGAAACATACTCCCTACTGTCTTAAGCACTGAGAGTTAATCTAAGGTTGGTTCTCAGTAGTAGAAGGCCCATAAGGGAACTTTCAAATAAAGTCTCTGATGGTCATGATCTTTGGCAGCACCTTAATTAGCAGTCCTAATCAACTCCAGGAATGAGGTGCAGAAGTGTTTGAGACAAGATTTATAGAGATGATACAGAGTTAGGTAACCTTCTGCATACTACACAGAGAAGCAGCGGGTGACAGAGGATGAGATGGTTGGGTGGCATCATTGCCTCAGGGGCCATGAGTTTGAGCAAACTTTGGGAGATGGTGAAGGACAGGGAAGCTTTCTTGTTCAGTCACTCAGTCGTGTCCAGCTCTTTGCAGTGCCAGGCTTCTCTGTCCCTCACGGTCTCCCGGAGTTTGCTCAGACTCATGGTGTGCTGCAGGTCCTTGGGGCTGCAGAGTCTGACATGACTGAGCGACTGAACAGCAGCTGCATAGAGGGATCCGTGAGAGAGGACCTGTGGCCATTCCGTTGCACGTCCACGTGCGTACAAAAAACTCTGAGAAGCAATACTGTGTCTAATAGCAGACATGCAGAATTTGCATATGTGCCCCAAATCACAGTCATGTGTTGACATTGTGGTTTAACTAGGAAAATAAAAATCAAAAATGGATCCATGCTCTTGACTTACTAATATGGCCACACAGTTTTCTGTGAGACAGATGAGTTAACTGGTCTCACCTATGATAGCAGTGATTTTTAATTAGGTAACATTTGTCAGAATTTTCTGTACTATCGATAGGAAGAATCAGTTGCAGCGCAAGTTATAAGTCAGGTAGATTGTGTAAGTTGGTCTCCGGGCGCTGTTGATACACCAAAGTGTGTCAGTTCTGTTGGGCATTCTTAGCAGTATTATGTGGCTGATCTTTAGCCTAGTCCTGGTTATAGAGAAAGATTTGCTGGTTGACTTAGTAGATAAATCATTCCTAGAAGAGTTGATTTATGATAGCTCTATAACAGTGTTGCCTGGAACCTGTAGATTGTTATTCAGCTGCGCGGGAGAACAACTGTGATCTTGGGAACACCCAGTTTTTTATGTAGCACACCGGATTCTTGAACTGTTCAGATTTCATCGATGNGAACTACGGGCAACCAATTATGAGTAAAAGAACTCTGTATTTCTGAAAGAATAGAAAGACGCTCATGAAACATACTCCCTACTGTCTTAAGCACTGAGAGTTAATCTAAGGTTGGTTCTCAGTAGTAGAAGGCCCATAAGGGAACTTTCAAATAAAGTCTCTGATGGTCATGATCTTTGGCAGCACCTTAATTAGCAGTCCTAATCAACTCCAGGAATGAGGTGCAGAAGTGTTTGAGACAAGATTTATAGAGATGATACAGAGTTAGGTAACCTTCTGCATACTACACAGAGAAGCAGCGGGTGACAGAGGATGAGATGGTTGGGTGGCATCATTGCCTCAGGGGCCATGAGTTTGAGCAAACTTTGGGAGATGGTGAAGGACAGGGAAGCTTTCTTGTTCAGTCACTCAGTCGTGTCCAGCTCTTTGCAGTGCCAGGCTTCTCTGTCCCTCACGGTCTCCCGGAGTTTGCTCAGACTCATGGTGTGCTGCAGGTCCTTGGGGCTGCAGAGTCTGACATGACTGAGCGACTGAACAGCAGCTACATAGAGGGATCCGTGAGAGAGGACCTGTGGCCGTTCCGTTGCACGTCCACGTGCGTACAAAAAACTCTGAGAAGCAATACTGTGTCTAATAGCAGACATGCAGAATTTGCATATGTGCCCCAAATCACAGTCATGTGTTGACATTGTGGTTTAACTAGGAAAATAAAAATCAAAAATGGATCCATGCTCTTGACTTACTAATATGGCCACACAGTTTTCTGTGAGACAGATGAGTTAACTGGTCTCACCTATGATAGCAGTGATTTTTAATTAGGTAACATTTGTCAGAATTTTCTGTACTATCGATAGGAAGAATCAGTTGCAGCGCAAGTTATAAGTCAGGTAGATTGTGTAAGTTGGTCTCCGGGCGCTGTTGATACACCAAAGTGTGTCAGTTCTGTTGGGCATTCTTAGCAGTATTATGTGGCTGATCTTTAGCCTAGTCCTGGTTATAGAGAAAGATTTGCTGGTTGACTTAGTAGATAAATCATTCCTAGAAGAGTTGATTTATGATAGCTCTATAACAGTGTTGCCTGGAACCTGTAGATTGTTATTCAGCTGCGCGGGAGAACAACTGTGATCTTGGGAACACCCAGTTTTTTATGTAGCACACCTGATTCTTGAACTGTTCAGATTTCATCGATGTGTCTGGATGTTTTGGTTTCGTAGGAACCCTCTTAAGTGGAGTTTTGAGGACATCTTCTCTGCTGACCTGAATTTTCAGAGGGCTACTGCTTTGGAAATCTTTCGGGGTCAGAAGAGTGTTCACCTTCTTCTTTTCCCTGTTACAATCACACTGCTTGGACTTGAGTCTTAAAAAGTGTGCCATCCTGCATTCACTGTTTTCTCGCCCTTGGCAACTTGAGTCATTTTAATCCTAGGTTTTTCTTGACACACTGCCTTTGGGAGATAAAAAGGGGAGTAACAACATTTAGCAGATCAGGCGAGGACTAGGATCTCGGCCTGTAACATTTCAGAGGATTTGCCCCTTGAGTCTGGGTTACTTCTTCTTTCCTGGCCCGTGGTTGGGGGCATTAACCTAAAAGGGCTGGTGATATGGCAGTGCTAGGAGTTACGTGTTTCACTGCAGTTGTTCCGGGACACATGGCGAGATTACTGGGGAACAAAGTAATAAGAGAATAGACATGATATAAATAAACTTATTTACCAGACAGAAACAGACTCAGACTCAGAGAACAAGCTTATGGTTGCCGGGAGGAAGGGATAGTGAGGGAGTTTGGGGTAGACACGTACACACTGCTCTATTTAGAATGGATAACCAGCAGGGACCTGCTGTCCAGCACAGGGAACTCTGCTGGGTGTTATGTGGCAGCCTGGACGGGAGGGGAATTTGGGGGAAGAATGCATGCATGTATATGTATGGCTGAGTCCCTTTGCTGTCCACCTAAAACTGTTACATTGTTGATTGGCTATACTCCAGTCAAAATAAATAAAATTTGAAGATTAAAAAAAGTATTAGCAGAATGTAATGTGAGAGTAATATAAAATTAGAAAGTAAGGATGTCAGATAAAATTTGGGAATTAAAACTGTTGGTCTGTGATATAGGTAAAGGTAAATTTTGATGCAGAACATTCTGTAGCTGAGAGAAGCTTGATTGTTGGTGGACAGGCAGGAGATTCGGATTCAGTAGACGTGGGTTCTAGACTTAGTTTTTTACTGACAGCCTGGGGCAAGTCACTTAGGCACACCCTTCCCGTCCCTGATTTCTATCATTAACTGAAGTGCATCCATTTTTGTTTTTTAGCTTATTTTCTTTTTTCAAAAGGTATTCTTAATCCCTTGGGATTCCTTAGAGTTACATCAGGGGTCCAAGTAGGGTTGGGGCAGCCATGAGAAAGAGACCAAATTGTTCCCCATAGAGTAACTCCACTTGAAAAAATTTGCTTTTGTGGGTTTCTTCTGATAATGCCTTTGAAGAAAGCCCCATTGCCAAAATCAGTTTGGAAACATCTAGACTGACACATCTTGAAAATGCCTTTGGATGCTAAGTTGTGGTGTTTCTGAATACTGCATAGTCTCTGTTCTTGGTGTAACTCTCTCAGAGGTAGGGAGATACTGGTTCCAGTTCAGTTGTGAAGTCACTGTCCAGAATGGTGGATAAAAGTGTGCTCTTTGACTGTCTGCTCTGATGCCCCTTGTATGTGAGAGGCTTCTCAACTACACAATTAGAAATCAAAGGTGCTTTTTACCTCTTCTAGCTTGGAGAATCTTAATAAAATGGTAAAGAAAACCATATTCCGTGCTTATCAAAACATTTATACTGCCTGCCACTTCTTTGAGCATCTGCCTTATAGCGTTTCATATAGGTTGTCTCCTTTAACCCTGGGATGGCCCTGTGAAGCAGCTGGGGTTAACTGCGCTGTCGGTCTGGACCATCCAGCTTCACTGAGATCGTGTGTCTTGCCGAGCTTCCGCAGTTAGCAACGGGGAGAGCTGGGGTTTGAAAGTAGGATTGTGCTTCTAAAATGTATGCACGCATTGTTGTTAGCTTGCCTCTCCTGCATTTAGATTAGACTTGTAGCCGAAGAAATTATAGCCCTGTGACTACTCATGGTTACTCATTAATGAAACCACGCAATATAAGTAGTTGGCAGCTTTCACTGTTTTTGTTTTTGCCTTGCCATGTGACTTGTGGGATCTCAGCTCCCTGACCAGGGCTTGAACCTGGTCCACGGCAGTGAACGCTTTGAAGTCACGAGCACTAGATCACTGGGAAGCTCCCTTGCTGTTCTTAAGCTGCTTTGGATTATGCCAAGGACTCTTAATCGGAGGGCAGAAATGGTTTGATCAGACTGAATATATATATTCCTTATCCGTTATTTCCTTCCAAATAAGGAAGAAATGAGACGTTTATCAGATCAGAGCAGGATGAAATAGTCTGTATGAAAGCTTGGAGATGATTCCTGAAAGAATAATAGATGTGAAGACACAGAATTCTGCAGTAGATGATGCTGAATTCTTTTACAGATTACATTATTTCATAGTGTGAGATTCGTGATGTCCATAAAGCTAGGGAAATTTGTTGATAACTTTGATGCCTCGAGAACAAATTTCCTGTAATATTACCTAATTGCAAAGAAACTAGGCATTTTTTTTTCCCCCTTCAGAATGTAATAGTTGATTCCTGGGCATTGTAAAGACACCACCTTGTGATGCTGCTCCCCAGGCTTTCCAGTTCTTCCTTACTCATGTGAAAAGATTCATCACCCCGTCTCAAGTCCACCCATGTCCTGCTGTAAGCAGTGAAATTGAGCAGAAGTGGCACGTGTCACCTTTGGACGAAAGCATTTAAAAGCTGATGTGAAATCCTCTCTCTCCCTGCTGTTGGGATCCCACCACGTGGCTAGTGCAGAGGGAATACTGAGTTGAGAAGGACAGTCTCTATAGAGAATTTCCTGGGACCCCTGCTGATGAGCGAGAAGGGAAGTTTGAGTTGTGCCTCCACCGCCGTCTGATTGTCTGCAAACTGTGACCTAGCCTGTGCTGATGTTCCTGCCTGTGGGTCACCACATGCGTTGTCAGTACTGACCGGGATAGAGGAGTGCTGAGGAGAGGGGCTGGCCGAGAGCCGAGCCAGGTCTAGTGCGGATGTAGAGGAACTCAGTGGTGCAACGGCCACGCTGCTCTTTCAGCTGCCATCCGTTGTATGTTCTGTCAGTTTAATTCTTCCAGAAGTACAGCTTCGGTCCTGTCACTGCCCTGCTTGAAAACATTAACAGTTCCTCAGTGCCCGCAGAATAAAGCCTCAGTCCGGCCCCCCACACGCTTTGAATCTGTTCTTCTGCTGTGTTGAACTGGACATGCCTTTGCCCATTCACGCGTTTGAAAAGCCCTCGCTGGCCACTTTGCATGCCTGTGCTGAGATCTGACTCTGGGGACACACAGAACGTTCCTTACCATCTCCGCATGTCCAGGTTTGACTCGGCTTTTATATGAGCCTTGAAGGATGTTTCCTATTGAAATCCTCTTAATTCTTAGTAGTGGTATAGAGCTTCTCTTTCTGACTTCTGAAGCCTTTCTGGCATGCCACTTTTCTGTCCTGTGCTGTAAATTTTTACGCTGTGTCTCATTCCCTTTCCTGGGGATTATGTCACACTTTTCCCCAGCTCCTAGCATAGGTAGGGACTCAGTAATATTTACTGAGTAAGTTGTTGTTAGAGGGTGATTGTGTTGAAAAGTCTATTAATGATTAATTTGCTTTTGTTTGACAAGTGGTGTTATTGTTAGGTATTTTGCCTTCTTTGCTTGCACTTTCCGCCTCCTGGCTTCTGGGGTTAAGTAGTAGGACCTTGTGTGGCAATGGCATTAAAAAAAGAAAAGCATATCTGCACTGCTGTGTCCTAGAACACCCTGGCACGCTGAGTCGTCTTTGTCACTGTGTAAGGTCTGCCTTGTGTTTTCTTAAAGAGTTACCTTAGCGCTTCTTGATGTGACATGTGGGATAATTCTAGGGCATAAGAATGTGTGGGTCAAATGTTTTAACCAGTTCATACTTTTTTGTCTTGACGTTTTGCTGTCTCTATTGACAATCTCCTGAAAAATAAGTGCCACTGATTCAGAATTTTGACATGGGTGGTGAAAAAGGCCCAGATCCTCCTCTGGTTTGGCTGTTAGCTAACGGTGGTGGTTTTGGTCGTGAACTTGGTATCCACAGAACAGGTGGGCTGGACAAGACTGATTCTTTTTGTGATTTTGCAGAGGGCCAAGTACTTTGAATTCTGATTTGGTGTGGATGCAAGAATTGGAGACAGCATCCTGCTAGAGTTGGGACAGGATGAAGGAGCCTGTGGATTTATGGGTTTATTGAGTGCTTACTCTGTTCTGGATGCTGTCTCTTCACTGTCTTGTGAGGGAGTTTTTATTTCTGTGTTTCAGTTAAGGAATTTGAGGCTCCAAGAAGCTATGAGGATCCTTGGCCACACAGCTGGTAAGAGCAGGATCCAGAACACTGGTCCAAATCAGTCTCACTCCAAAGCCAAGGCTCACTTGCAAAGCCTGTTGTAAATTGCAGGCAGTTCTTGGTTTTGCTAACAGANTGATTCTTTTTGTGATTTTGCAGAGGGCCAAGTACTTTGAATTCTGATTTGGTGTGGATGCAAGAATTGGAGACAGCATCCTGCTAGAGTTGGGACAGGATGAAGGAGCCTGTGGATTTATGGGTTTATTGAGTGCTTACTCTGTTCTGGATGCTGTCTCTTCACTGTCTTGTGAGGGAGTTTTTATTTCTGTGTTTCAGTTAAGGAATTTGAGGCTCCAAGAAGCTATGAGGATCCTTGGCCACACAGCTGGTAAGAGCAGGATCCAGAACACTGGTCCAAATCAGTCTCACTCCAAAGCCAAGGCTCACTTGCAAAGCCTGTTGTAAATTGCAGGCAGTTCTTGGTTTTGCTAACAGTGGCCTTTGGGGCAGAATGAAGGAGGCCTGGGTGTGTCTTGAAGAAGCACTGCGTGCTGCATGTGATAGTTGGTAGAATAGTCTTAGAGACAGAGGAGAGTGACTGGATAAGCTCTTTTTTTTCTGGACCTTCTGTTACCCTGTGTACCTTGTTAGAGTGGAGTCATTACCTTTGTTCTTGTGCTTTATGTCCTGAGATGAAGACTTGGCTGAACTCCCCACAACTTCATGTGAGTTTTAAGTTTTGCTTGCTCCTCAGTGGTTTTTGCGACCTTGGGCTGCATACAAAGCCTTTTCGAAATGTAGTTTTTGTGTGTGTAAAATGGAGTAAACAATACCTGCTATAGCATGCTGCTGGATTTCATCTATAGTTGCAGCTGTTATTGGGGAAAAATCTTTTCAGCACAAATCATGGTCCAGGATGATGGAAGATAAGAGGAGACCTACGCAGAAGGCACTGACTTTGGCAGTGTGTGTTCCTGTTAAGAAGTAAGTTGTTTGTGTCTTCCTGTTTTGGGACACAAGAGTTTTCTAGTGCCCTAATAAGTTGCTTACAACTTTGTTTCATTGCGGAGTATTGCAAGTACAATTAAATGTAATAATCAACATCTTAAAGCAGAACTTAGACACTTTGAGGGAAAGTATATGAGCATGAAACTAACTTTCTAGGGGAAAGTTATCTGGGGATTCCATTCAGCAGACATTGGAAGCGTCCTGTTATGTGCCAGGCCCTGAAAAAACCGATGGAGAGTAAGACGTAGTCTCATATCACTAAAGCGCATCTCTAGAGGGTAACCATCTTGCTCACAAAACAAAAATTAATCTTATGCCAGTTGTAAGTAGTATTAGCACATCGAAGAAAATGAGCAAAATGAATGGAACCATCCACTAGGAATGCAAAGATAATTTTTTTTCTTGACTGCACTGCACAGCTTGTGGAAACTTGGTTCCCCAGCCAGGGGCAGAACCCACGCCCCCTGCTTTAGAAGCCTCGAGTCTTAATCACTGGACCACCAGGGAAGACCCAGAGATAATTTTTGGGTGAGATGGAAACTTGTGGTATGACAGTGATACCTAAAAAGGTCTAAGGGACACAGGTGAGGGGTGGGATATTTGGATTGGATCTTAAAGCATGAGTATAGGAGTTGGCCAGGCATGGGTTGAGGAGAGAAGAAATAGAACAGTGGTCCTACCCGGACAGTGTCAGGTCAGAGAACCACAGCCAGCCCTATGTACTTGAGTAGTGGGTGGCGTTGTGTCGTGTGGGTGGTTAAGGTGGAGTGGGTGGAGTGTCTCGGTGTCACGCTAGGAGTTGAATTTGTCCTCCTGAAGCTAAAGGGAGGAGCCTCGGTTTTATTTTGGATCGTTTGTTCTGGGAGGAGTATGGGTAGTGACTTGGTGACACGGGAGCACTGCCCCCAGAAGAGGGGGAGTAGTCAGTCAGCATCGTCTCGGGCAGCGGTGCTAAGGGCTTGGTGGTGCAGAGAGGAGAGGGGTGTCAGCAGATCCATTGGATGTTGTCCAGGTCGAGTGGATTAAGCTTGGTGAGTAGGTGGTGGGACGGAGCGGGTCCAGGGTGACTGGATGCTTCCAGCTCAGGCTGCAGGGTGAATGACTGTGTACTGAGCGGCTTGATTCACCCTGGCATGGTGGGTATGGAGGAGCAGGTTTCCTAGAGGAGGTGACATTGGAGCTGGGCTTAGATTACCTCTTTCCTTGGTTTTTGTTCTTGCTTAGAGTCTTCTAGAGGTCATTTATTCATCCAGAAAGCACTGTCAGTTTTCTGTGTGCCAGTAATTTTTATTTTTAAAATTAAATTAGTTTTGGTGAAATACACATTGCATGAAATCTGCCATCTTCACCATTTTTAGGTGTGCAGTTTGGTGGTAAGTGAAAGTCATGTCCGACCCTTTGCGACCCCATGGACTACATAGTCCTTGGAATTCTCCAGGCCAGAATACTGGAGTGGGTAGCCTTTCCATTCTCCAGGGGATCTTCCCAACCCAGGGGTCGAACCCAGGTCTCCTGCACTGCAGATGGATTCATAAGTGCATTTACATTGCTTTGTAACCATCGCCACCCTCTGTTTTCTGAACTGACACTCTACCTATTAAAGAATAACTACCTGTTTTCTCCTAAGCCCCCAGCTCCCACCATTCTACTTTTTTCCTTTCGGTTTGGCTGCTCTGCTACTCCTGCTAAGTTGCTTCAGTCGTGTCCAACTCTGTGCGACCCCATAGATGGCAGCCCACCAGGCTCCGCCGTCCCTGGGATTTTCCAGGCAAGAGTACTGGAGTGGATTGCCATTTCCTTCTCCAGTGCATGAAAGTGAAAAGTGAAAGTGAAGTCGCTCAGTTGTGTCCAACTCTCAGTGACCCCACGGACTGCAGCCCACCAGGCTCTTCCGTCCCTGGGATTTTCCAGGCAAGAGTACTGGAGTGGGGTGCCTTCTCCCGAGTGCTCTAGGTACTTCTTCTTGGCTGCTCTAGGTACTTTATATAAGTAGAATCATAATAGCGTTTGTCTTTTTTGTTGCTGGCTCGTTTCACTTAGCCTCAGGTCCTCAACGTCCGTTTGTCTAAGAATATCCTTCTGAGGCCGAACAGTGTTTCAGTGTATGGATGTACCATGTTTTCTCTCTCCATTCATCCACCAATAGACTCTTCAACCAGTAGAGTTGCTTCTGCCCGTTAGCTGTTGTGAATAATACTGCTGTGGACCTGGGCATGCAAGTATCTCTTGAAGTTCCTGCTTTCAGTTCTTGGAGTATATACACCTATAAGTGGAATTGCTTCATTATATGGTAGTTCTACTTTTAATTTTTTCAGGAACCGCCATACATTTTTCCCATGATGGTCAACACTGTCCCACATTTCCATCATCAGTGCCTAAGAATTCCAATTTCTCCACATCCTCTTGGTTTTTTTTTCCCCTCAATTAGAAGTCATTCTAATGGGTATGAGGTGGTATTTCATTGTAGTTTTGATTTACATTTCTCAAATAATAATATTCAGCATCTTTTCGTGCGTTTATTAGCCATTTTTTTATCTTCCTTGGAGAAATATTCCAAGTTCTCTGCCCATTTTTAAAAATTGGGTTAAATTTTTGTTATTAAGTTGAAGGAGTTCTTTATATATGCTGTACATTAACCCCTTGTTGACTGCAGCCGTGAAATGAAAAGACCCTTGCTCCTTGGAAGAAAAAGCTATGACCAACCTAGACAGCATATTAAAAAGCAGAGACAGTACTTTGCCAGCAAAGGTCTCTCTAATCAAAGCTATGGTNGAAGGAGTTCTTTATATATGCTGTACATTAACCCCTTGTTGACTGCAGCCGTGAAATGAAAAGACCCTTGCTCCTTGGAAGAAAAAGCTATGACCAACCTAGACAGCATATTAAAAAGCAGAGACAGTACTTTGCCAGCAAAGGTCTCTCTAATCAAAGCTATGGTTTTTCCAGTAGTGATTTATGAATGTGAGAGTTGGACTATAAAGAAAGCTGAGCAACAAAGAATTGATTCTTTTGAACTGTAGTGTTGGAGAAGACTCTTTACAGTCCCTTGGACTGCAAAGAGAGCCAACCAGTCCATCTTAAAGGAAATCAGTCCTGAATGTTCATTGGAAGGACTGATGCTGAAGCTGAAACTCTAATACTTTGGTCACCTGATGTGAAGAACCAACTCCTTGGAAAAGACCTTGATGCTGGGAAAGACTGAAGGCGGGAAGAGAAGGGGATGACAGAGGATGAGATGGTTGGATGGCATCACTGACTCGATGGACGTGAGTTTGAGTAAACTCCGGGAGTTGATGATGGACAGGAAAGCCTGGCGTGCTTCAGTCCATGGAGTTGCAAAGAGTCGTATGTGACTGAGCGACTGAACTGAAACCTCTTATTGAATATATGCTTTATAAATGTTTTCTTCCAGTCTGTTCTTGTGTTTGTGGCCTTAGATGCAGCCAGTATTCTTTTGGGTTTAGTCACTCTGTTGTATCCAACTGTTTGTGACCCCATGGACTGTAGCCCACCAGGCTCCTTTGTCCATGGGATTCTCCAGTCAAGAATACTGGAGTGGGTTGCCATTTCCTCCTCCAGAGGAATCTTACCAGTCCAGGGATTCAACCCACATCTCCTGCATCACCTGCATTGCTGGCAGATTATTTACTGCTGAGCCACTGGGGAAGCCCGGCATTGCACAGGCAGCGTTGGATAAGACTGCTGGTGTGCTAGCCTGAGCCAAGGCAGGGGTGCTCAGGTGAGCTTGAGTAGTCATGGTAACTGAACAGTTGTGTGCTCTGAGTGAAAAATAATGTCGGTTTTACTTAAAGTTCTCCATGAAGCGGGAAATTTTCACTTTTATCAGATCTCAGCCTTTATAGTATCTTTCTCTCCCCGCCCCCACCAGTGCTGCATGGTGTGTGGGATCCCAGTTTCCTGACCAAGGGATCAGACTTGTGCAGTGGAAGCATGGAGTCCCAGCCACTGGGCCACTAGGGACGTCCATATGTACCCCATGGGTGAAGGATTCATTCAAAGTGAAAGACCAGTGACTTTTAATAGAGGATTTACCACTAACCTATGAGGAACTACCTACCATTGTCAAGTTTTAGTATATATATAAAAAGTTATATATAATTATATATAATTAATATAAATTGTTATATATAATATAAATATATATATCAAAATAAATAGTATATATCAAAAGAAAATACTCACAGTTATTTAAAAAGGCTAAAAAACTTCCTAGCTGTGGATCTGAAGCTGAATTTTTTTTCATGTACTTCAGTCAGAACTTCATGTGTTACATCGTTTGAATGTAGAAGTAGACATGAGAATCTAATAGTTATCTTAAGCCAGGCATTAGAGAGATATAAAATATATGCAAAAATATAAAACAAGCCACTTTTTCATTAAACTTATGTTTTGGGGAAATATAGCTATTTTTCATAAAAACATTAGATATTAAAATAATATCTAATGATAGTGAGTTTATTCTATATAAAGTTTGAAACCACTGATTGTAGGTTACAGGTTGGAATTAGCTTCTGAGGGAAAACTTTAGATTCCGGCATATCTGAAAATCCATATAGGAACAACACACAAGAAAAGAGAAATAATTAGTTTCTGTTTGTATTGTGCCGAGTTAGTGGGCACTTAACATGTGTCTGGCCCTGCGCCAAAGTACCTATATTAATTACTTCCTCTAATCTTTATCTCGCAGTGCATATATTTTCCCAGGTTTACAAATCAGGAAGCAGAGGCACAGAAAGACAGGCAGGTTAAGTCATTGGCTCACACTTATTCAGGAGGTTAAGTAGCAGAGCCAGGCTTTCCGGCTCGCTCAAGTCTGATTGAAAAGCCTGAGCTCTTTGCG
The DNA here is from genome assembly GCA_006410615.1 of Neotragus moschatus. Taxonomy (NCBI): domain Eukaryota; kingdom Metazoa; phylum Chordata; class Mammalia; order Artiodactyla; family Bovidae; genus Neotragus; species Neotragus moschatus. The sequence goes on from SJYA01002638.1 coordinate 672,009, forward strand.
GTTCTCTGCCACCGCACAGAAAGCTATGTGTCAGGAATCAGCACTATAAGCATGCTGCGGATCAGTCTTCGGAATAAAAGTGCATGATCTTTTCTGGAGGGCGGGGCGTGCCGTGGCAGGCAGGATCATCTTAGTTCCTCGACCAGGGGTCAGACCAGTGACCCCCTGCAGTGGAGGTTCAGAGCCTTAGCCACTGGGCAGCCAGGGGCGTCCTGAAGAGCGCATGGTCTGGAGATGGCTCATGGAGGGCTCCGGCTTGGCTAAAGGTCCTTGCCTATGGTTGGTTTTTTTGGTTTGTTTTTGAACCCAGGCCATAGTCTGCTGCTGTTTCGTGGAACCAGATCCTTAGAAGGTGAGCAGAATTTCACAGCAGACCCTGCCTGGAAGGCTGTAAGCTTTGTGTCTTTGTTTTATTTTGAAGATTGGTTTATTTTTGCCTGTGCTGGGTCTTCGTTGCTGCACACGGGCTTTTTCTAGGTGCTGTGAGGAGGGGGCTTCTCTCTGGTAGGGGCTCCCGGGCTTTAGAGCGCAGGCTCAGTAGTTGTGGCTCACAGGCTTAGTTGTTCTGTGGGATGGGGGATCGTCTCAGACCGGGGATCGAACCCGAGTCTCCTGCACTACCCAGCGGATGCTTCACCACTGAGCCACCAGGGAAGCCCGGCTTTATGTCTCATAGGTAGTAGTCATTAGTATGTGGTGTAGCTCAAGGTGGGGGAGACTTTCAGGGCGGCTGTAGTTCAGAGACCCTCGCTTGGGCTAGTTGCCGTTCCTGGTTTCACTCAGGGATACAGGAAACTGTAGGTCATCAAAGTGTCATTTTGGATCAGAGGTTGATTTCCCCGCTGGCAGAAGAGGAAACGAGAATATGGGGTTGAAGGCGGTAAATCAAGGATAGTGCTGTGTGTCTGATCCCGGGCTCTTGGGTGTTACTTGCTGAGAGCGTTGGGTGACCTCGAGACAAACAAGTGTGAAAGCAGATTGAGAAAAGGGCAAGCCAGCCCACCCAGGCACCTCGCACAGGGGCCGCGTTGCTGTGGTTTCCATTCTGGATGGGGTGCAGCCCGCTCGTTTGGATCGCCCGCAGAACCCTCGTTTCTGCCTGGCAGAGCGGTTTGCTGCCCGAGGGAGCGTCACCAGCGCTTGCACTGTCAGTGTCCCAGAGGCTCGAGCAGCTGGGCATTCTGCTGTTTAGATACTGCAACACCGTCTTTGTAAATTCGTTCTGAAATTAATTATAGGAACAGTTTCACAATACTACACATTATAACGCTTTATTACAGAGTGTGTGTGTTTCATTATGTGCCTGCGTGCTCAGTCTCTCAGTTGTGTCCTACTCTTTGCCACCCCGTGGACTGCAGCCCACCAGGCTCCTCTGTCCGTGGGATTTCCCAGGCAAGGGTACTGGAGTGGGTTGCCATTTCCTTCTCCAGGGCATCTTCCCTACACAGGGATCGAACCCAGGTCTCCCTCATTGGCAGGCGGATTCCCTGAGCCACCGGGGAAGCCCCATAGTTTTTACACTTTATTATAATTATTAAGCTCTCATTGTTTTCTTTCTTTTTAACCCCCTCCAAGGAAATGGAAATGAGTATCTGTTTTAGCCCAAAAAGCAGGAAAGGAGATGTAATTCTTTTTTCATAGTTTGGTCTTGACCAACTCTAGCTTTATTCCCAGGTTTCTGATACTGTGCCTCCAAGCCAGAGTCTTACTTTTGCTCAGCATTGCTGTGGCCAGCATGTAATTGGAACTTATCTCTTGGACTTTTGTATTATGTAAATAGGCTTTGACAGGGGGCAAATTTAAACTGTTGTGAAGATTGCCTATTCATTTCTAAAACTGTGTTTTGTGGTAGAATTGAATTGCTAATTGTGTTGAAGGAGTTTTAAAATGAGGGGAAGACAAAACAAGAACTTATGAATAGTTGCACAGTTTAAAAAAAAAATAGAAGAGGAAAATGAACATTGTGCTTTTTCTCCTCTGAACTGGTCAATAGCTATTTATTCCAATGATCATTAACAGAAAAGATTCCCAGACATAATGAAAATGAGTTTTAGTGAGATGTAGCTGATTATATATAGAACGAAGATGGAAAATGTACTATAAATACAAACGATACGGCTTCAGAGGGCTTCAGAGTGTTCCTTTATTTAGTAATTTGGGAAGAGTTAGGGAGCTCCAGAGTTGGATAAGCAAGTTGGTGGACTCCGTGTTTTGTTAACTCTTATGTCAGAATGCCTTTTCTTCATGTGGATGGGTTTCTAAGATGAATGGTTAATTTGTTCTTGATTCTTTTCAATGACCGTCTTTGAGCAAATGACAAATTGAAAAGATGTCCTAACTCTGAGACTCTTGGCATCTGTTTGAATCTTTTTCTTCATCCTTCCTGTTGTATTCGGGAAGTATATGACTGCATGAGACTTGCATGGCCTGAGAGGAGGGTTAGTTTTCTGTTTTCTAAAGTTGATTCCAGGCTTTGTGTTACTGACATAGGTTTGCAGCTTTTTGATGAAGGGGAAAAACCTACTTGTGACAAAGGCTGTATTATGTGAGCTTTCTTGGTTGAGTCCTCTGGAATTGGGATGTTTTGTGTGTTAATTTAGTTTCAGGCTTGGGGTGGTAGGGAACTTACTCTAGAAGTCTGATCATTTCTTTCTTTGCTTAGTTGTCTGTGAAATTTCAGAGAGCAATGACTTTTTAAAGTGAGATACGCATAGATGGGAGATTAGCTCCAAAAATGTGACAGGAAGTTTCTGAGAGAACTGGTGCTTTGACTAAGCTCGGACTCTGTGGCTCGAGATAGATTTATGAACAGAAAGATGTTAAGTCGGTCTGATAAAGGGCAGTAGAAAGATTTTAACAAAGTTGGAAACAGGATAGAGCAGCTGTGTCTGCCTTGAGAAGGGAAGAAGGGAAGTAGAGATGACCTTTGAACAACACTGATTGGAACTACTTGTGGATTTTTTTCCAGTAGTAAATACTATAGTACTACATGGTCCACAAATGTCGAACCGTGGGTACCGAGGAACGTACATGGTGGGCCGACTATAAGTTCTGTGTGGGTTTTCAGCTTAGCCCCAGGATCAGTGCCCCTAACCCATGCTTTGTTCAAGGGTCAGCTGTTGCAGTCTGAAACCTTGAGAGTGTTAAAGAAGAATGGGACGAGATTATCCTTTTATAAACTTGGGAGTTCACTGGACTGCCAGATACTTAAGAAATACTATTCTGAGCAACTGTTTGTTGTGCAGTTTATATTTAGCTCTGTGATATGTGCTTGGGGAAAGAGTCACAAAAGAAATATATGTTAAAATTACCTCAGTGATTTTGGGAGGGTACTTTGTGAGCAGCCTGATTAACTTTGGGTTTAAGACTCACTTGTGGGTAGCCAGGTACTGTGGCAGACTGGTGCCTTTTTACTCATTCTGTTAATCTCCCCTCTTCCTGCTGTTAATTCACTTTGGAAATCATCCATCTCCTCAATGTAAAGTCACACCTTATACCCCTCCCTATGAGCCCATGGTCACGGCTGGTAGCCACAATAATTCAAGGCCTTCAGTGGTCAATGAGTGTGCCCAAGGTTCTTAATTTCTTCTACGGCTGACTAGTTTTCAGTGGGGAAAAGGAAATTTGAGAGCATTTGGGTAATCGGCTGTGACTTGCAAGACATGTGAAGTATCACATCACATCATGATAGATTATAGGAACTTTGATGTCTGTTGGAATGCTAGAGATAGTGCCAAGGTCATTCTGCAGAAAAGTGGCCCATCTGAGGACCAGTATGTTCGCTCTAGTCCGTTCTCACCAAGGCCGCAGTTTCCTTTCTCGTTCTCTTCTTCCTTATCCACTTAAAGGTAAATTTTAGGCATTCTACACAGAGGCTTCCTTAACAGCTTACTGCAACAGGGAAGATGACCTGTCCTCATAGGGTTATATGCTTGCTAGAATTGGCATTTGTTATCTGTGGTGGAGTTTGATATGTTGGTATCGTAGAGATGTGTTAGATTTCAGTATGAGATATGGGATTTTATTCACCAAACGGTCTTGTTTCCTTTCTTCCCAGAAGATTATTATTAATGCTTAACTTGAACAACTTGATTTTTGTAATAGTTTTTTCTTACAAGCTTGCTAATTTACTAACAGCAGGTAACTTTTTCTTGCTTTTTTTTTTTTTTTTTTTTTTGCTTAGTAGGTCCTAGAGTGGTATTAGAAATATTCATATGTTCATTCTAGGTAGGGGTGAGGTCTTTCCTCCCTCCTAAATGTATACCAAGTAAGTTCCAGTAGTTTTTGGACTTTGAAACCTCATTTTGTGTGAGATTTTGACTACCTTTTTTTTGTCTTAAAATTGTTGTATGATCAAATGAATCTTTCTGATATGCTTCTTTTGATAAAATTGGAACAGCATTCAAACAATAGACCTTTAGGTTAGAAAATATTATTTATGTAAAAATAAACCAGAAATCACTGAAATAAGGTTTTGGAGTATTGGTCAGTGTTGCTGAGTTAAGTTAATCAGTATGGTTGAAGGGTATTTTTCAGACATAGAAATATTGAAATGTGACAAATGACAGGTCACACAATGTTAAAAGAACAGCCCTTTGTTAACCCGTTTAGAGGCTTTCTGTGATGCTTATTTGAGCGCAGTGGCGGCAGGGGCAGAATGTGTTTCCGTCTGTTGTTTGTTTGCTGCCGTTCACTGCATTTCTGCTGTGATCTAGCCGTTATGTCCTAAGCCCTCACTTACCCTCAGCCACGACCAATGAAGAAGATGACATCATTGTAATTTCATAGAAGGAGGAATTTAACCCAAATATTGGTCAGATGTTCAGATTGCACAAAACCAAGGGAGTTATTGGTCTTGGGAATTAAACCTAAATCTGTCTGGCTCCAACTTAGCACTGTCTGATAGAAGTACAAAGTGAGCCTCATGGGATTTAAAACTTAGTAGCAATTAACAAGTGATATTAATTTTAATATTCAACTCAAAATACACAAAAATACTATTTCAACTAATTAAAATGGAAATTGAGATATTGTACCTTTTGTTGGCACTGAGTCTGAAAGTCAGTGTGTGTTTGACACATACAGCACATCTCAGTTTGGACTGCCTCCCCCCTTTTTTTTTTTTAATGAGGGCGGTGTTTAAAGTCTTTATTAAATTTGTTGTAATATTGCCTCTGTTTTTCTGTTTCGGTTCTTTGGTCGTTGGCCCTGAGGCAGGTGGCATCTTAGCTCCCTCACCAGGGAGCGAACCTGCAGCCCCTGCACTGAGAGGTGAAGTCTTTTTTTTTTTTTTTTTCTAATTTTTTTTTTTTTTTTTTTTTAAAGGTGGAGTCTTAACCACTGGCCCACCAGGAAAGACTAACCGCCTGGTGTGGCTGTGGCTCCTGGACTGGATGGTGCAGTCCTAGCGCTTGTGATGTTGCTGCTCTTCTAGTTCAGCGTCAGCCCAAGTTGTGCATGTTTTTGATTTCAGCTTAGAGCTACAGTCGTAGCATTGACTACTCAAGCAGTGTGTCTGGAGGTTTTAAGGAATCCAGTCACATACTTGTCCTTAATAATAAAGACCACAAGTGGCTAAGAACGCTTTCAACCACAAAAGGGGAACAGCTGAAACAGTGTACATGGCCTTAAGGTAGATAATTAAATTCAGCAGTCCACTTTCAGTGTCTCCTGGGTGTCAGGCATGTTTAGAGATTAAAATAAGAAAATAGACTCTTGCGCAAGAATCTCCCTCCCAAGGGTCTAATCAGAACAGTTGTTTCCAGAAAGAAAAAAAGATTTTCCCCATCTGATTGGTATTGATGGGAAGAGTCCAACTGTGTATCTCTGTGTGCATTTTAAGAAAGTATTACATTGAACTGAAAAGGTTAAATTGTGAGCTCCAGAACAAGTTTAAAAAATACTCTTCTCCTTCTGTAGTCTGTGACTTGCCATTATGTTGCCGAATTTCTGTTCCTGATAAATTGAACTGTGATCATGCTGATTAACTTGGTGTGCATTTTCCCCTAAGTTTTTCATACAGGTATCATCTTGAGTGTGATTGTATGTCAGTATTGAGCTGGATATCATTACGTGGAGGGTTGTTTGGTTGCCAGGTAGATGGAAGTAGAGATGCTTCATCATTTGAATTTAAAGAGTTGGTTGCCTTCTGGTTTGCTTGAGCTGGGAAGGAGAGTAATGTTTTCCCAAATTCACTCTTTTTTCTGGTGAGGGGAAAGGGGAAATGAAGAGAAATGATCAGTTAATCAGCACTTATTTGTTGTTTCAAAAATCAAAAGCTCTTAAAGATAATGTATGTCTTTTGTCAGTGGTGAACATGCACGGGTGTCATGCTTTCGGTTGCTAAAGGCCATTGCCTCCAAGTGAGTAGGACGGTGAGAAGGTCACTTCATTTTCTCTCTGGGGTTTATTAGCAGAAAGAAGACATACCGTTTATATTGCCATGTCACTTCTAGATGCCACAGGGTGTCTGGCCCTCGAAACAGTGTCTTTACAGAGCAGCGGTAGCTTCAGTATGCAGACTCTTGTCACTTAATTTTTATGATGATCTGCAGAACAGCTTCTTGGAAAGTCTCAGTTTAGTCCAGTGTAACCCTTCCTGGTTGAAGGAATGGATGTGGAGACCATTGCCCAGCTAGTCAGTTGACCATCTGCTGAGACAGAAAAGGCCACTACAAGTTGGAAGTTGATACTTAAAACTCATACCGTGACTGGGACATGGAGGGGGGAATACCTCACTTCACCAGAATACGACGCCAGGAAATTCTGTTGAGGGTAAAAATGAAGGGGCTAATGAGTTCACTCCGTTATGTAAAAGGAGAAGTTACCTGAACAGCATGGAATTGTAGAAAGAGAAGCTGAAATATAGAATAATTTTTCTTTTCACTCCTTTTTCTTTTAAGGGACTACACCTAAAAAATGAGATTTCACACTTAACGGGGTTATGACTCATTCCTAGTTTTTCACGGATTAGGAATCTTGAATTATGTGGAAGTCTGCAAACCATTTCCATTCTCCTTAAACAAAGGTGCAAATGGACAGTGACTTAGAAATCCTGATGGTAATGATTTTGATTATGTTTATTTGGTTTCTTGAGTTTTTAAAAAATGGTAACCGAAAAATAAATAGCACAGCAGTCTCATAAAGTAAACACGTCTTTTGTGAGATAGCTAGGTGTCAGACAGACCCTGATGCACATAGACTTGAGGTCAGTTAAGGGAGAATGTTGCTTTAGATTGCCTTAGAGCTCTTGTAGTGTGCTAGAGACTCTTAAAGGGTGGGCAGGGCTAAACCTAAAAATAGATGGAGGCTTATCTGCACATTTGAACTTTTGGAGCAGCTGGGGTGAGTCTCCCTAGCCCTCCCAGCTGAGTAATTCTCACTCTCTGTTTGCAGCTTCTTTGAGAAGTCTTCACTGGCTCTGAGGGCATTTTTGAGCAAGATGTGAAAGGGGCTTGGGCTGGAGCACAGGAAGTGGATTGAGTAGCATGGAACATTGGACGATTTCTGCCACTGTCGAAATTAGAGCAAGATTTGATGGGAGAAGTTGCAAGAGAGTAGCTGATGTTTTGATGGCGGAGAGTGTGTGTGTGTGTTCACGCTCATATTCTTTTTTTCTTTTCCCTTTGCCTTTCTTTCTTCTTTCTCTTCTAATACTCACTCTTGTATAGATTTTGACAATGTAATGGACGAGACAAAGACTCCCCTCTCTCTTGAGTGAGTTGCAAACTTTCATAGGTGCATGGAGGATACTGGAGGGAACTTCTTACTTCATAGGTTTGTTAATAATACTGTTTTTAAGTCTTTGAATCAGAGCTCATTTCTCAAGTTACGAGTTTGGATGTGCTGTTTAACAGCTGCATGTTGACGAAGGGACCCTTTGTTCTGGTAATGCCACTGCCACTGCTCTGAGTGAGGTCTGCCCTCCCCTCATCCCCTTTTCATATCCACCTCCCAGAACACCCTGCCTGGCACTAAAATAGGAGCTCCTCCAGGACACGTCAGTGTTCCTGAGGCCTTTGTTACTCTGCAACTGGAGGACTGGTGTGAGTAATACACGTGACCGTGGTTTCTCTCCGCAAATGGTTTACCCAGTCATTTGAATGATTACTGTGTACCAACCAGTGTGTGTGGCCCTGGGGATCTTCACTTTTAGGACCTAATGTCACCCTCAGGGTGTTTGTATTTTAGTAGGAGAGGCTAGTCACCCAATGACTACAGTGTGGAGGTGCAATGTTGAGGTTTGAAAGTGTGCTTTGGAGAGTATAGAGGGGGGCCTCTTTGACCCAGTTTTCCCATGCACTGAGAGAATTGGTGATGGTTTCCTGAACGTGATGTTTGTTTTCCCTTGTCCTGACGGAGGAGGGGGGTAGCTGGGGAAGAGTTGGGTTGGGGCAGGAGAGGCTTGGAGGCTTAGAAGCAGGAGGTCTGTCCCTTGCAGTGCTGAGGTGCAGTGTTGTTCTCAGGCTGCACACCAGTTTGACTCCTGTGTAAGGGCTAGTGGCTTCGTTTGGATTTCACGCCTCTTGTAATGTGAAAAAAGTTCCTTTCCAGTGGGGCGGGTTTAGGAAAGAATGAGTTCTTTGTGTCAGTCTCCAAACTGAGTTGTGCTATTACTGTGAAATATACATCAAATTTCAAGGCTTAGGAAATAAAATAGGTAAAATATACCATTTATTGTTTTATGTGATATACATATCGAAATGTTAATATTTTGAATATATGGAGTTAAATGCATTATTAAAATTAAAAAATAATAAATTCTTTTGTCAATCCTACCTAACCTAATCAAACCAAATCAGTCGTTGCATCCTTCCTGTTACATTCCTGCACATGATTCTAAATTAACGAAAAAGCCCATTTCCGCCTTCTTATCGGTTAGAGGTTGTGTTATTGTACACTTATATTGGCAGCAAGTTCACTGCAGTAATGTGGGAGCCCTGTAGTCAAAGGGATAACTGAAAAATGCTTAGTGTCATATTTTCCTATGATATTGATACCTTATTAATGCTAATATATTGCATAGCCAGTGTACAAGTGAGCTACTTGAAAACTGTACAACGTTATATGTTCAGGTTTATTGTATTTGTATTGAAATTGCCTTTACGTTACTTATAGTGAAGAGCCTGATTACAAGCAGTAATTTGGGTAGCATGTTTATATTATAAAAGGTAAAAACTTTCAGTTCTTGGAAAGTAATTTGTGGAGTATCAGACAGTATTTGTTCATTTTAAAAAAAAGTCCTCTAGAGACTTTAGCACTTGAAAGACTTGTCATCTTCATTTCAGGACAAAGCCTTTTTGAAAGTATTAATATTAACTGGGAGAATAGATACGTTTTTGGGGGTGAGAGATAGTTTTGGTTTTTAAAAATAGCCCCAAAGCTATTTAGAAACAAGATTTGATAATAAATTGCATAAGAACGGTTTTGTGCAAAGAAAGAAAATAGGAAACGTATCTATAAATATCTGATGCTATTTGAGGATTGTTGTAAAGGAGAAGATCCCAAAATGCTTTGAACCATGGGCAGTGCTGGTGGAATAAGAACTGTTGCTTCCAAAAGGACTTTGAATAGGATAATCCATGGTTCACTGTACCGTTTCCAGCTTTGAGTGCTTGGTGTACTAAATGGCTAATTTGAAAATAAGAAAGTGTGGTGGTTCTTTCGAAGGCCTCCCTTTTCAGTTAGAATTCTTTGTTATCAAAATCTTTTAATATTCTGTATTGGTTTACTGAGTAATATTAATGGGTGGTTCCCTTAACTGATGGAAATGTGAGGTCTCACTGTTGTATGGGGCCTTGATAATTATTAAGCCAAGTGCTAATTGAAGCAGAGGAGCGGTGTTCAGTGATCACTGAGATGAGAACTTAATCATCTCTCACAGTGAATGAATGAGCCATTACTGTTGCGGGCCTCTGACATTATCGTTAAGGACCATATGAAACTAGGTGAACGTCTAAGAGAGTGAAGTTTTTGTTTAGGCAGTTTCACTTGTATGTGTTGAGTTAGCATAGTCTGAATTTTTTAGCGTTAACTGACAGGTGTGCAAATTGGCAGGGGGATTCTGTACCTGTTGAGCCACCATTTTGTCATTTAAAGTCCTAAGAGGAGAGACTTCTAGCCACAATTCTATCCCCGCCCCTAATGATTTTTTAAAGGACGGTGCCCTGCAGGAGGTTTTGGCTTTCTTCTCTATCAGACCCTCTCCTCCATCACCATCTCTGAGGAGTTTTCTTTTTGGTAATTCTTGTGGACATCTCTTGTGTACATCATTACTTTGAATAGAGATTTAGACTGCACGCTTGAATTCCCATTTCAGCACAATCTTGTGATTTACATTAAAACTTTGTTCTTCATGCTTTAATAGTAGAGAATCCAGGTCATCAGAAATGGTGGGATTTGTTTTTCTTCCTTCTCACAGTATAGGAAATTTGGAGAAGGTTATTCTATCCNTTACTTTGAATAGAGATTTAGACTGCACGCTTGAATTCCCATTTCAGCACGATCTTGTGATTTACATTAAAACTTTGTTCTTCATGCTTTAATAGTAGAGAATCCAGGTCATCAGAAATGGTGGGATTTGTTTTTCTTCCTTCTCACAGTATAGGAAATTTGGAGAAGGTTATTCTATCCTGAACTAAAAACCAGTAAGGGTGGTTTTAGATAGGGGCATGAGAGGCATGCAAAGATAATGACTCCTTTAGGCAAAAATCTGTAGCTGTTTGCGGTTTTTTTGTTTGTTTGTTTGTTTTGTTTCGTTTTTATTCCTTTGAAAATCCTAGTGGAGTAAAATTGCTTTTAAAGTAGAATGTTTGCCATAAATGTTTGGTAAATGCTAAAATATAGTTTTAAAACTTGACATCACCGGAACCATTTTGTCCAGTTTGTTCATTTCATTGATGAGAGAACTAAGGGTCAAAGGAGTGGAAAGAGACTGAGATAGCCTGCCAGATCTGATAAGACTAATTGTAGTAGAAGTATGTGTAAAGATCTGCATTTGGGTCCAGAAAACCAGTTGCACAGGTATAGATGGAGGAGGTCTTGATTTAATTAGAGCATTAATTGACCATAATAGGCATATTTTAGTCATGAGTGACATGGCCATCAGAACCACTGAATTCATCTTGAGTTGGAATAGTCATCTTGAATTGCAGTAGTAAAAGCATAATGTCCAAAAAAAGACTTGGGTGGTGTGTTAGAGAGAAGGCCACTCCTGAAGATTCAGGCTGTTAAGGTACTTAGTTCTGGGTTATCTGCTTTCAGAGAAACATTGACAGATGAGTTGTCTGACTGTCCAGTCGATACTCCTGAGCGCTGCCTGAAACCAGGCGCCCCAGGCAGCTCCCTAGGCACTTGACTTCAGGTGGTGTTCCTGGCTCGGAGCAAGGCTGGCTTTTTTCTTGTTTTATTTAACATGATTCTCTAGCCTTGTCTACTGCCTCAGGATCCCAGTAACGCCTTTTACTTTTCTCCAGGGTTGCTTAGGACCTGGTAGCCTAATTTAAAGCTGTGAAGGATAGAAGATTGTTTATCACTGTCTTGTGGAGTCAGGCCCTGAACCTCAGTGAAGATGAGGCCTCTTTGCTTTTTTGGGTGGTGATGGCTGGGGTGCAGGTTTTAAATGGTCACTTGTGGGTTTGTAGTTCTGCTGTTAAGGTTTTATTTCCAGCAAGGACTTTAGAGATTCCTGGATGTTACCATTACCTTTTAGCTTCCCTGGGGCTATGCATATATCAGAGATGGTAGCTGAGAACAGCGCAGAGGAATGACCCAGCTACAGGAACCAGAAACGACAGACACCCGAGAAGACACATTGACATGGCGCTGGAACGACCACATGGCCCTTTTCTGCAAGACAATTATCTGTCTTTTGTTATCTGACCATTTCCACCTGATGGGGAAGGGAGCTAATCTTCATTGAGCATCTGGATAAGAAGCCAGATGCTTTACAGCTATCTCTTTATCTTCTTATAATGATCTTACCTCATTTACAGGGTAGGATAAAGAAACTGGCTCTTGAATGGAGTATCGCCAAGTAGTTACTGGAATTCATTTGGGTCTTGACTCAAAAGATCTTCAGTTCAGTTCAGTTACTCAGCTGTGTCTGACTTTTTGCAACCCCATGGACTGCAGCACACCAGGCTTCCCTGTCCATCACCAACTCCTGGAACTTGCTCAGATTTGTGTCCATCGGGTTGGTGATGCCATCCAACCATCTCATCCTTTGTTGTCCCCTTCTCCTGCCCTCAGTCTTTCCCGGCATCAGGGTCTTTTCCATTGAGTCAGTTCTTCACATCAGGTTGCCAAAGTATTGGAGCTTCAGCTTCAGCATCAGTCTTACCAATGAATATTTAGGACTGATTTCCTTTAGGATGAACTGGTTGGATCTCCTTGCAGTCCAAGGGGCTCTCAAGAGTCTTCTTCAACACCACAGTTAAAAGCATCAATTCTTTGGCGCTCAGCTTTCTTTATAGTCCAACTCTCACATCCATACATGACTATTGGAGAAACCATAGCCTTGACTAGAGGGACCTTTGTTGGCAAAGTAATGTCTCTGCTTTTTAATATTGGGTCACGTTTATTTTATGAACAAGGAAGACAAATTAGTATATTTTTCTTATTTAGAATGGCCTAACAACCACCTTTCTTTTCTGTCCAGTTTTTTCCTTTTTTACTTCTTAGGCCCTTTATCCGTGTTTTCCCTCTTTCCCTGGTGAATTTTCTTGACTTTTTAATGTTTTTGAGTTTCTAATTTAGAATTTTCCCGGATTATCTTCTTGCTCCTTGTCTCCCTTATAAGACGAATGGTCCATCTGGGAGTTGTTTTTCAGGCCAGGGAAGAGGGAAGCATGGGAGGTAATTCCCTAAACTGCTTCTTAATATTTTGTTTTTATTGGACTAATTTCCTTTATTGAGTGAGCATCTGGTATGGATATGATGTGGCCCGACATACCCTCCGGAGATTTAGGATTTAGTTTGGGAGCTAATGGGCTTCCTGGTGGCTCAGTGGTAAAGATTCTGTCTGCTAATGCAGGAGACATGGGTTCGATTCTAGGTTGGGAAGATTCTCCGGAGAAGGACATGGCAACCCACTGCAGTATTCTTGTCTGGGAAATCCCATGGACAGAGGAGCCTGGCAGGCTGTAATCCAGTGGGTCACAGAGTCAGGTACTGAGCACGCACGCATGCATTGGGAGCTAATGTACAGCTGACGCTGTGGTAAGTGCAGGCACTTGGTTGATTGTCTAACAGCCAAACGACCCAAAACCAAACAATAGTTTAGAAGGGGAAAGGAGCACAACTTAATTTAGATATTACAGAGAGGCCGTGGTTCTCAGTCCTGGCTTAGGATCAGACTATTGGGGAAGATTTTAATTCACTAGGTCTGGTGGAGGGCAGGAATCGGTGATTCTTGTATGCACAGCAATTTATTCCATTGAGGAGAATCTCTTGTATCACATAGTTCTCAGAAGCAGGTTTGTCTTCCTCTTCTGAATAAACTTTTGCATTTTCCTGTAGCCTGTACTTTAAGTTGAATCTGGGTAAATTTTGGCTTATTCCCCTTGTCTAGTGTGTAGATCTGTGAATGTGATCTCTGGCTCACTTAACAGAATTTCCAGAGTAGAGTAGAGGTAGGTTCAGTCTTTTAAGGAGTTAATGCAGAATGTAGTGAGGTAGACTTCGTTTATTTGTATATCTTTTGGGATTAAATTCATCTATTTAATAGCAAGGCATCATCATATTCTGTAAAGTCTCATTAATTTGGACTCTTAATTTAAATTTGTATTTTGGAGGCAGACGGCACCTCTGTTTACTGAGTGTGCCGATTGCATGTTTTAATATTGTAGCAGGTCAAATAGAACCTGTTTTTGATAATTTTTGTTGCTTCCCAATTTCCATTTATCTGCATTAAAGTAGTAAAGCATTCTAAATTTAGTCAGAACTATTAAGGAGCTTATCTTTCCAAAGCAGTTTGAAACTGGTTGAAGTTGTGAACTGTTTTCTGTACAGAAATGTGCTGACACTTTCTCTTTAACTGTAGCGGGATGCTGTGTATGACTCAGTCTTTCCAATCAGGGGAGATAAGTGATATGTCCCTTAGTGGCTATTGGTGGGTTTGTTTCTTAAAAGCAGAACGTTGTGTTTCGCTGAACCAGCCTGTCTGATTTCCAGCTGTGCAGCGTGTCTTGCCGCTCTTAGTCATTCCTGCACTTGGGCTTGAAGTGGTCCTGTGGGCCTTGGTCGGGCTTCTGTTCTTCATCCTGTTTTCACGTGTCTGACAGTCACTGTTGATCTGGCCGCCTCCATGCTTGTTCCTAATCATTACACGTAACAACTAGCATCTGCATACTTACTGTTTACCAGGCATCGTGCTTGATGGCTTCACACTTACTGGCAGAAGTGCATGCATCCACAGTAACATTGACACCTGTGTGCACAGTACTGTTCGCCATGTTTCGCACATGAGAAAGTTTCGAGGATTTAAATGTTTGCCTTAGGTCATAGAGGTAACAATTAATGCAGATTCACATCTGTGCTGGGAACTCGGAGTTGGAACTTGGCTGTACCAGGACCACACCGGGTCTTCATCATCGGTGTTCTTCTGCTCAAATTGCTAAGCATCAGTGCTCCTTCAGGAGCCGTCTCCTGGTGACACTCACAGGGAGAGATTACAGTCAGTGGCTAGTCAGCCTTTTTTTTTTTTTTTAATGATCAGGGGATTGTGATTCTGGGGGGGATGGAGTAGCCAGCCACAAGTGTATTACTTCCCAGGCGTTCACACTGATAGTGTCGAGGGTCACGCTCAGTCTGGGACAGTCACCATTAGAAAGTTGTGCAGAAGTATGTGCTCAGTCCCTCAGCCGAGTCCAGCTCCGCCACCCCATGGACTGCAACACACAAGGCTCCTCTGTCCATGGCACATTCTGGGCAAGAATGCTGGATCTGTTTGCCATTTCCTTCTCATTTAGTAGAAGCATATTTGTTATAAATTTAGGAACTGGGTGTACCAGTAAAATCTGCACTACCACTGGTTATGCCATTGTAATGGTTAAGAACTCAGGTGGGGAGCTGAACTGTTTTACATTTATATCTTACCTCTGCCAGTCCTGTGACCCCAGACAAATGATTCAACCTTTCCAGTCCTCGGTTTCCTTACTTGTGAAACAAGGGTATTACTAGTACCTTCCTCCAAAGAGAGATTTTGAGGATGGAATAAGATAAGAAATACTCTGGGTAACCCAGAGTATTTTGCAAATAGTAAGCTTCACATATTGCCTTCCTGTTGTGAGCCAATAGGAGATCATAGTATTGTAGTACTAAATTTAAATTACGTACAAGCTCTGAGGTGGACATGATCGAGTTTGTCCCTTAGTGTTAAGCAGACTCATGTCTGTGGCCTTAAGGTCTGCTGTTTTACAGCCTCAGATAGTCGTTTCAGGAATATAAAAATTCCAAGTTCTGAAGTATTTTGAGACACTTTAGAGTGGCTTAGGTTTAAAAGTATTCATGTTAATATGATAGTGAAGTAAATGGTAAGGAAATCGATCACCAGGTTATTTAGTAGGCTGGCTGTAGGACAGCCAAAACTCGAGAAAGATGAAGTACAGCTGTTGTGTTCGTTTGGAGGGCTGCAGGGAGGAGCGGCGCCACGTGACAGTTACTGACCAGAAGGAAGGGTTGATGGAATCGTGCCAGTGGTGGCGTGTGGCGTATGAAAAAGATGCCTTTAATGTTAAAATGACTTTGAGAAATAGCATTTATCTAACCAAACTCTGTCTTCTCTGTAATATTTAAACACGTCATAAGTTTTCAAAAGAAAGCCATTAAAACTGTCTTGCCATAAAGGTGGGCTGGGAAACCATTTCCTTCTGAACGAAGTCCTCTGAACCGCGCACATATTCACTGTAGGGCCTCCGACTGCATGACAGCTTGCAGATGACTTAACTGGTGATTTGTTTGGTTTCAATTTGCATGTTTGAAATTATGAACGTAGACTGTTTAAAACTGTTTAAGGAGCAGCATGCTTATAATATATATTGTGGGCAGTCCAGGGAGAATGAAGTAGACAGCAGAGTGTCGGTAGCTGTTGGCTAACTTTTCTGTAGAGTGGTACGTATATTCATAACCTTCTTCAGATGAGAAAGTGACAGAGGGCAGTATCACCCCCATCTTCAGGCTTTTTGTCAGTTAAAGGATAAACTTGTGTTGCAGTTTTACAATTGCAGGAAAAGTGACAATTTTGCTGGTTGTATCTTAATCAGCTGATGAGCTGGAGCAGGACGATATCTAAGAATTTTTCCAGCTCTAGGATTTTTATGATTCTTGGTCATCATCTGATGGAAGTAATGACTGAAATAGCTGAATACTTGAAAATTTCAAAAATTCAATTGATAGGCTTTGTGTTTTTTTTTTTTTTTTTAAAAACCAATTCTGAATTTGGTTAAGAGGCAGTTTAGATCAGGAGCTCTTTCCAGCTCTATTTCTGGAATTCTGTGTTTTTGAGTATTGAATGTTGCATACCAGATTAGTTCTCTCTCTCTTTTTTCCTTTTCAGTAGATTATGTACTTTACTTAAGAACAATAGAAAACAGCTTTTACTTTTAGCTGTCTTAACTCATTCTAGCCTCCTTTCTAACTTAAACTAACTTCATAGTTTATTTTGGCTGCAAAATCCTGCCCACTTTTTATCTGTTGTAAAAATGTATTTTTCCTTCAATGAGGGGAAAAAATGCAAGCGAACGCATATTTATTTTGGATTATCTTTTCCTTCCATTATTTTCATAACCCCTTGCCATGCCTCTGCCAGTCTTAAAAAAAGTTGATTGAATTTGAGGGTAGCTGAAGCGCTTTTTTATGTAGGAGTGGTTTGTGAAATGTGGGAGAATTCTAGCAAATTCCCTCTCAAAGCAACAGTAACAGCTTACTGGTGATAGAGTACAGCTTACTAGTATCCCAGCTTACTATCCTGGAATAGTTCTAGGTTTTGAAAGAGTCTGCTAGAGTTCCAAAGACACTTGCTCCTTGAAAGAAAGGCTATGATACAACTAGATGGTGTATTAAGCAGAAACATCACTTTGCCAACAAAGGTCCATACAAAGCCTTGTGTTTTCTAGTAGTCATGTACATGTGCGAGTTGGTCCGAAAAGAAAGCTGAGTGCTGCAGAATTGATACTTTTGAACTGTGGTCCTGGAAAAGACTCCTAAGAATCCCTTGGACTGCAAAGGAATCAAACCAGTCAGTCCTAAAGGAAATCAACCCTGACTTTTCATTGGAAGGTCTGTTGCTGAAGCTCCAATGCTTTGGCTGCGTAATGCAAAGAGCCAACTCATTGCCAAAGATTCTGATGCTGGGAAAAGACTGAAGGCAAAAGGAGAAGGGGGTGACTGAGGATGAGATGGTTAGATAGCGTCATCGACTCAGTGGACATGAATTTGAGCAAATTCAAATTTTGACAGTGGAGGACAGAGGAGCCTGGTGGGCTACAATTGAGGGGGTTGAAAAGAGTTGGACACGACTTAGCAACTGAATAACAATACGAACAACTAGAGTTTTACTTCGGTGTAGAAATCAGGAAAAATTTGAAAAAGACCTAGGTGTATGTAAGCCTCATTATACAACTAGATTTTCATTCACTTTGCAAATTTGGACTTTATGAAGCTACTCTAAGGTGAGAAAAATGGTTTACAATCCTGCCAGTGTTGCCACAGAGCGATCTGTGTAATGCAGAGTCTTATTACTCTGAAAAAGCAGAAAACTATCGAGAGAGAGCTCCGGGAAGATTTCCAGCAACTCTGCTGCTTATGGTTCAAAGAGTTGCTGTCCTGGGCTGGAGGTGGCGCTCTCTCCTCCCCCGCCACCTCCCAGTTATAGAAGTGGTGCATCGAATTTGGTGAACATACGAAAGCGTTGTTAATCACCTAGGTAATGTTACCTAGGGATAGTTAAGATTTTGGTTTTCTTCTAGCTTTTTTCTTCCTTGTATGTGGTTAAAAAAAAAAATACTGTTGATCAGATTATATAAACTGTTGTCTGCCTTTTCCCATTGAATCGTGTGTTCCCATGTCATACAGTTTTGACTGTTTTAAGGGATCACATAATGCTATTGCTTGGAGTTAACATATTTCACTAATTCTGTTAGTTAAAAAAAATTTTTTTTTTCCCCAAAATAAGTTTTTCCTCAATTTGATCATTATTTCCTTGTGGTACAGTAGAATTACCAAGTTAAACTTCGAGAGTTTTCAAGTTTCTTTATATACATCATAAAGTTGTCTCTAAAATGCTTTGACTGCTTTGTATTTCATACTTGTCATCTGAGTAAGGGAATATTTTGCTGCATCTTTGTCATCAACAGGTGCTTTTGTTTTTCCTGCCGTTTCTTGTCTTATAGGTGGAAAGTTATGCCTCTCTTAGAAATGCTGTGATTGCCTGCTCAGTTCATAAGCTCCTTGGCTTTCGTTTTGGTCTGAACCCAGTTCTGGGGACTTCATGATCATCCCTTCAATATTGTTATCTAAGCTTTGTAATA
This sequence comes from Neotragus moschatus, assembly GCA_006410615.1. Classification (NCBI taxonomy): domain Eukaryota; kingdom Metazoa; phylum Chordata; class Mammalia; order Artiodactyla; family Bovidae; genus Neotragus; species Neotragus moschatus. Next base: position 690,536 of record SJYA01002638.1, read on the forward strand.
AACACCCGAGTGTTTGTGTCAGACCACATCTGGAGTGGGTTCAGTAAAACCCCGCTATCACTGAAGAGTTAAGCACACATTTGCCCTTTCTCCATGAAGGAAAAAGAAGACCCAGCAGAACCATCCATGTGTATGGTGTTCTGTGCTCGTCCCTTGTATGGTTAGCAGCTGCTTTTGGAGAACCAGTTGTGCATCCAGAAGGAGCCAGTCCAGACTTCTCTGCCCGTCCCCTCATGTTGCCCTTGCTTTTGACTGGAACTCAGAGGTTCGCAGCTAGTTGACAGGTTACATACAGACTTGCTTATTAAACTTCAGCTCCGTATTTACTAGACCTATTTTTGTTTTATAGGTAAAACTCTTCATTTAAATTTCTCTCCTTCTGGAATTTCGTCCCGTGTTCTAAAATGCTTCACTTACTGTAGCTGACTATATTGTAAACTCAGGATCCTACCCAGGGAGGACTTGACTTTGATACTGTGGACAGAACTGGTGCAAGAATCTTCAACAAGCAGTTGTCGTAAGAATAAAAAGAGCAGTTCTTCTAAATTCATTGGTAGAAATGGTCCCATCCTGATATCAGATGGGTGAATCTTTTCTTAAATTCACTGGTTTTCGGTTACCTTAAGGTTGGTCAGGCGCACTCACAAAGATGTCAGTAGGGTGGTGCATCAGAGTTCTCACACACTTTTTATTTGTCCTAGGAAAACTGCTTTCTCAGTCATTCACTTATTCTTCTCATATGCAGTTGGAAGAAGGTTACTTGGAACTCATTGCCCAGCCTCTAGCAAAGTAAATGATGGCTTTTCAGAAGCCAAGGGTTAAGTTTAGGAATGGCTTAGTGTGGTGGAAATCGGAAAAAAAAATTTTTTTTTTAAATAGTGGTTTAAACAATGCAAGTGGATTTCACTAAAGGGACTGCAATAGTGGTTATGAGAGCCAACAGTGTGATAGCAGGAGGAACTGCAAAAACATACTTCACTCTGAGCTCAAGCTCATGCCATTTGCAAATTTGAACACTCTGTTCAGGTCTTTATGTGGTTATGTCTTCACACATGTGAATATTTAGGAGTGGATTGCTGGGTTAGACTGTTTTGCAAAGTGGGTATACCATTTTACATTCCCACCAGCAGTACTAGAGGATTTCATTTCTTCCCCCCACAGTTTTGCCAACAGTTGTTGTTTTAAAGTAACAGCATTTACTTTAAATTTCATGTGATTGGTATCTGGACTCTGTTAGTCATTTTCATTGTAGCCATCTGGTGGGTGTGTATTGGTAATGGTTATTGACATTGAGCATTTTTTCCTGTACTCATTTGCCATTTATTTTCTTTGATGAAGTACCAACTGACCATTAAATTTTTTGTTAAGTTTTAAGAGTTCTTTATATATTCTGGATACAAATCATATGTTTGATTTGCAGATATTTTTTCCTTCTCTGTGCCTTGTCTTTTCATTTTCTTCCTGATGTCTTTGGGAGAGGAAAAGTTATAAATTCTGAATAAGTCTAGCTTGTCATGTGTTCTTTTATCCGTTCTGTACCTTTGATGTCATATGGAAGGGATCTTTGCTTTTAGCCAAAATCATGAAGATTTTCTCCTGCTTTTCTTCCAGAAGTTTTACACGTTCAGCTCTTTGGCTTTTGCCTGTGATCCATTTTTGTGTGTGATGCAAGCTAAGGGTTTAAGTTCCTTTTTTTTTGGCATGTGGATATTCACTTGTCCTAGCGTCATTTGTTGAAAAGGTTCGTAATAGCTGTTTTAAGCTGTGTTGCTGCCTCTCAGTCTGGGACTCACTAAAGAGCAGAAGCCTTCATTTCCTGGCTGAGTTAGGGCAAGAAGGAGGGAGGCGGTTTGTCTTGACTCTTGGTCTTGTTGTGAGGAGATCTTGTACCATAGTTTGTGGATATCTTAATAGACAAAAATCAGAATGGAGCAGAGTCTTTGTAAGCAGTAGAGTTTTAGGCAGTTTGGCTTTAGTTAAGATGATCTATTATCCTTTCCCTCTGAGGGTGATTATGGAATCTTATTTTATTTTTTTATTTTTCTGAACTTTTTATTTTTTTATTTTTATTTTTTATTTTTTTTTCCATCTTAGGTGTACATGATGGAATCTTATTTAACACACAGTTTGGGTTGGATGAGCCTGGGATAGTACAAGCTAAGTTGCACATTTGTTAAAACCAGTCCTATTAGGAGAGTGATGAAACCCTATTGAAAACATTTTTTCTTTTTCAAAACAGGTATTTCTAACTGTATAAGTGAAACAGATTATTACAGAAACTTGGAAATCATCAAACTATAAAGAAAAACCTTTCTTTCCTCACCTTTATCAACCTGGTTTTGGTACCGCCAGTTACTCTAAATTTCGTGTGGTTGGTATATGGACCCTGTGCAGCGTAGTTTTGGGGAACAGTATTCTGATCTCCTGATGCATTCAGGCCTGTCGTCTTGCATTTCTCCTGGGAAGGGAAAACATGAAGAGCTAATTCTTGATGAGAATCTATTGTGAGCCAAGCTTTGTGCCCCATAAAGCTCCGTGAAGTATCAAAATGACATTATGTGTTATTTAAAATACTATTAAATTTTAAACAATTCAGTTTGAAAAATTTATTCCCCCTCTCCAGCTTCCTTACCTCCCCCTTGCATTTTTACTCTTGGGTTAAATTACTCGCCCAGTGTCTTTCAGTGAGTGTGATAAACTTGAATGTTGGGGGGAAAGTGTGAGCATCATTCATGTAAAATAGTTAACCTGCATTTTCTTTCATGGTTGGAAAAGTTTTAAAAGCAAGAGGATGAATAGTTCTTTTGTTCCTTTTATTGTCCTGCTCACGTGGCCTCCCTTTTATTGTTGTCTCTCAGAAGTAGAAGTTCCCCCGTCTCCTTATGTCCTGCTCAGATTAAGGCTTCTAACTCTGCCACTCCCTGCAGCTCCAAGAGCCTTAGTTCTAACTCTGGTATTTGTTAACTGAATAGAAAGATAAAGAAGAGAGAGCTAGAATTTTTAACAAGGAAAATCTCTTGAGTTGGATTGATTTCATCAGTAATTTCAGTTAGCATTAACTAATAACTAGATGTTGACTACCAGGCAAGCCACTCCATTTCTTCATCTCTAAAATGAATCAGCTACTCCACATAGACTTTTCTAGCTTATTTAGCTAGATTTTCGTGTTAGTGGAACCATGAAATTTAATACATTTCTGTTGATAGAGTTGGGAGTAATTGCCATAAGGATCAGTATCAAAAGAACCTCTGTCTTTTCCTGCGTGTGTGGGTGCTCAGTTGTGTCTAAGTCTCTGTGACCCCATGGACTGTAACCCACCGGGCTCCTCTGTCCATGGGATTTCCCAGGCAAGAATGCTGGAGTGAGTTGCCATTTGCTCCTCCAGGGGCTCTTCCCGACCCTGGGTTTGCACCTGCATCTCTTGTGTCTCCTGCATTGGCAGGCAGATTCTTTACCAGTGAGTCACCTGGGAAGCCCATGTTTTCTCCACAGTATCCTCAAGTCTCAAATCATCATACTATTTGCATTGGAGTTAATGGGTAAAAAGTGTCAATTCCAGTGTACCCTGGGTCGGGTATTTGTAATCTTGGCGTCTCTTCCTTCTTGTTTAGGAGGTATTTTCTGTCAAGGCCTTCTTCACAGCCAGAACTTCCCATTGATGCCCTCATTTTATCAGATAGCATAGCTTACTCTAATCTTTTGCTTATGCTGTTGCCATAGTATCCTGTCTAGAAACAGAAAGGTGGTTGATAAGTTTGTACAGGAATCAGATTTTTCCCCCTCATTAACATTTACCAGCAGATTTTTTTTTTTTTTCTCGTGATTCAGGCCAAGGCCTGGGGGTATAATTAGTGCTAAGGGTTGGGGTGGAGTGGGGGGAGGTGGCATGTTTGGACTCTGGACAGTTAAAAGCAGAGTCTTTATATTAACCCACTCTGTTAATCACTAAACTGTTTTGTTGGTGATTTAAGACTTTCTGCTTGAACCATCTGCTTGTCATAGGAATTACATTTATTCCTGACAAATGTCATGTTTGAGCTGAACATATAGAACTAAGACTGGAGNTGGGGGGAGGTGGCATGTTTGGACTCTGGACAGTTAAAAGCAGAGTCTTTATATTAACCCACTCTGTTAATCACTAAACTGTTTTGTTGGTGATTTAAGACTTTCTGCTTGAACCATCTGCTTGTCATAGGAATTACATTTATTCCTGACAAATGTCATGTTTGAGCTGAACATATAGAACTAAGACTGGAGCATCTTCCTGCTTCTTGGTTTATCAGACTCATTAAAACAAAAGAGAAAGCAACCAAAGACAGTGCGCTCCAGCCACTCTTAACATATTTGTGAAAAATGATAAAAGGTGGTTCTGGAGATGTGGAAGAGAAATTCTAAAGGAAATAAGTGGGGCTCTTATTCTAGTGTCAGTGAACCTCTGACTTGGTTGCAGGAGGCATCCACATGGGAATAGGAAGTTGCTGAGAGTAAAACCCTCACTTTGCACTGATTGGTGTTTTTGCTTTTCACGTGTTCAGAAGAACTGGGGGGAAAAAAAGCTGTCAGTGGTTGACTGAAATACCACCAAGCTCAACATGTCTGTCTAGGATGTTGGAGGGGAAACACGGAATCTGGTTCTACCTTTTTCAGAAGACACCGGCCCTGAATAAAGGTATTACAATTCAGGTACAATTTAGTGAGGTTAACACGGAATCCTGCAGCATGTCCTGGTGATCGGATTTTGTTCTGGGTGGGCTTCTGCTTTCCATTTTTGAACCTCTTCCTTTCCAGCCACGTTCTCTCCCAGCCCCTGGGCCACAGAATAGTTAACTGTTCTTTTTTTTTTCTTTTTTTTAACAAAAACTTAACGTCTTTTTAATTATTGTTGTTTTGACATGCACACACTGCTGTATTTGTTCATTTCTGGTTAATTTGTTTTCGGCTGTGCTAGGTTTTTGTGCACAGGCTTTCTCTAGCTGTGGCCAGCGGGGGCTGCTCTCGAGTTGCAGAGCAGAGGCTCCAGGGCTCCCAGTTTCAGTACTTGTGGCACATGGGCTCAGTTGCTCCATGGCATGTGGGATCCTTTGGGACCGGGGATCGAATCTGTGTCCCTGCGTTGGTAGGCTGGTTCCTATCCGCTGGGCCAGCAGGGAAGCCCTAGTTAGGTCTTCATGTGGCACTGTCCTCAGGCATCAAAGCCAGAGCGTGTTCGCACAGCATCGTGCATACTCTGGTCCCATCTCGCGTCTTGCCTTCTCTTGCAGGATTTGAGACTTGAACTCTTCCTACTTTGCCCTCACCTTCCACATGTTTTCTCAACCCCAAATCTCTTATCTTCTGATCTCTGATAAGTACTGGGAAATTACCGTCTGATCAAGACATTTCTCTGGTATGAGCCTCTTTGAGGTTATTTTCATTGTTTTAATTGGCTCAGACGGTAAAACGTCTGCTTTACCATGCAATGCGGGAGACCCGGTTCAATCCCTGCGTCAGGAAGATCCCCTGGAGAAAGGAAATGGCAACCCACTCCAATATTCTTGCCTGGAAAACTCTGTGGACAGAGGAGCCTGGTAGGCTGCAGTCCATGGGGTCGCAAAGAGCTGGACACGACTGAGCGACTTTGGATAGTTTTAATCAATACTCAGCATAGTTCGTGGGCCTTGTTTTTGAAGTCCGCAAAACACTGAAGAAAGTGGTAACAGCTTGGCACTTTACTGTCTCTAAACCAACATTTCTAGAACTCACAGTGGAAGTTACGGGTATAATGATACTCCTGAGTCAACCTAGAGAAAACTTGATTGACGTGTTTTCTTTTTGGAACAGAAATGTAAACTAATATATCTTATAATTTTTAGTGATTGTTGATGCAGGAAATTTGTTACTGAAGGTAGTCTGTATCCTGAAATGTCATTAAATTCTGTTTTCCTGTCTGCTTGTCATATTATGAAGATAGTTTATATAGAAGTATAGACTGTATAAATTCATTTAATTACATCTTCCTTTGGGCTCCCGCAGCACTGTAATTTACCTTAGACTGACTTGGGATGAAAGATACTAACTGTGGAAAAAAAGCCAGTTTATAGTTAATTAATAAAGGTACTAATGGGACAGAGCCAAAGAGTATTTATATTTGTCTTACTGTAAATGGCGCTACCTGATGTTTTTTTCTCTATGTATTTGGCTTAGTTATAGAATTACCATGATTGGTGCGCAGCCTGGAATTGCTGGAGTTGCAATGGCAGCAGGATCTAAAGATCTTGATATATAGTTTGGGGCTCTCGAATCTGACCTTACTGTGAAGAAAGCAAGGAGTCCCTGGGAGGGTTTCATCAGAGAATTGCCACACAAATCGGCATCAAATTGTGGAGAAGCTGAACCTTGTGATAACAGGTGGTTATGCTTAGTGGCAGGGAGAACAGTAGGGAAGCTATATGGTCCAGGAGAGAGGGTTAGGATTTGGGTAGGAGGAACAGGTACAGAGACAGTGTAAGCTCTGGTACTTTGGCAACCTGATGCAAAGAGCCAACTCATTGGAAAAGACCCTGAGGATGGCAAAGATTAAAGGCAAAAGAAGAGGGCAGCAGAGGATGAGGCAATGCCGAGACAGCATGTCCAACTCAGTGGACGTGTGTTTGTGCAAACTCGGGGGGATAGTGGAGGACAGGGACGCCTGATGAGCTGCAGTCCACGGGGCTGCCAAGTCGGACCCAGCTTGGAGACCGAGCAACAGCAGGGGTGGAGTTGGTGAGAAACTGGGAGGTGAAGGAGAGGGGAATCGGAGCATGCGAGAACTGGAGGTGAGGCCGTTAACGAGGGTGGAGGACAGTGAGTGAGCGTATGGGAGGTGGGTTGTAGGGAGTGTTCATGGGGAATAGGATGTCTGGCAGGCGGTTGGCAGTTAGGAGGGTGTGGAGCTTTTAAGTTAGAGCTAGGGAGTCCGTGTCCAGAGCACCCTGCATGTGAGTGATGGTTGCAGCTGAGGGACTGGGGTGGGGAAAATATTTGTTGGCTGCCAGGGCTGTCTGGAGGTAGCAAGTTGTTGCCTAGGTCATCTGGCGAGGTAGACGTGCCTTTTCTTCCTCCATGTTTTACCCAATCCTTCCTGAAGCGCTGGGCTCTGATGGGAATTTAACTTAAAATCCATCGTATCGTTAATCATTGTATAACTAGATGACAGCATAAATATTTGGGTTTCAGAATGTACTCCGTGGAGGCAGTCCTGCCTGATGAATAAGAGCAGAAACTCTAGAGCCGGAATGCCTGGCTGTCTACTTACTGGTTGTGTGACCTTGACAGCGTCTTCCACCTCTGTGGCTCCATTGCCCCTTTTGTAAAGCTGAGATAAAAATGATTATCACAAGGATTAAATGGCTTCTTACTTTAAAGCCCTTATACCAGAACTTGCTATGTCCTAAGCTCAAGTTGCAGTTAACTAGCTGTTGTCATCATACACTCTGATATCTGTTCTGAATGATTCCAGTGGTAATCCGGTACATTCAGAGTCTCGTAACTCGCAGTTTAAAATTACTCTCCCTAGATCTTTTCCGCTTGCCAGTCACTTGAAAAACTAATGCACAGAAATGGATTTGAATTTCTTTTCCTCTTTCGCTTGCTGCGTTTTGGGCGAAGTTGGAGCAGCTCTGTGTCCCTCTTGGTTGTGGGTGAGATGGCAAGCTTAGCCACAGCGGTAGCAGATCTTGGGCCTCTTGCTCTCTTCTCCTCCCTCCTCATTCTGCCCTTTCTGTCTGTGTGGATGCTGCTGTCAGCCCCTCCATGGGCTGTTGGGGGCTTGATGAGCTGCCATTCACTGAACTTTGTGCTTTGCATCCTCCAGTCAGCTGCTGTAATCACTAGAAATTTCAGAGGAGGCCAGGTAAGTGAAAGTAATATTTTGTGACTGGCCTTGGTAATGTGGGAGGTTGGGTGGGTGGTCAGGGTTGAGTTCCACCTGGTTCTGCCGTTGAACACGTTACCTTTTAGGGCCTCATGGTCCTTCTCTATAAGAGAAAAGGGACGGGGTCTTCATTATCAGCAGTTCCGTCGAGCTCTGATAGTGCCATTCCTAGAAGCAGGCCTCAAAAGTTAAGTGTATCCTAGCAAGAAATGTAGGAGATAAGAGGGCGGATGCACAGATGTGTAATGTTTTATCTTTCTGTTGTCACCATAGCTTGATCTTCTGGTGCAGGAAAGAAGCAGGTTTGGGGAAAGGCACACGTTCACAGCTTCGTGGTGTTTGAGGGGAACATGCTTACTATTTTGGCGTGTGCTTTTGAGAGATGTCCCTTGAGAGGTGTACCTGGAATGTGGGATAGTTACTCAGTGTTAGCTCAGTTTTCAAGGCGTTTTCATGAAGACTTTCTGTTGTGTTGCTCAACTGGTATTTTTCAATATTGACTCAAACAGAGAAGTCACTTAAACAGTGCTCTGGCAGTGTATACCATTAATCAGTTAATCAGCACCTGGAGACCCACTGTGTAACTGTCGTAGAGTCGAAAATCTTGCCGGCCCACGTGAGTCTGTGACTCTCTCCTTACCCCTCTTGATAGCTGGCATCACGCTCAGTCTGTGGCACGTGACACGGAAATCTAGAAGCCATCCTTGATCCTCCCTTTCTTACTCCCCTGCTTACGTTATGTTTACCAGCAGATCTTGTGTTTAGTGTCCACGTGTCTGCCATCTACTCCCTTCTTTTCGTCTTCGTCACTCGCCCCCTAGCACTGGCTGTTCCTGCTTACCTGAATTACTGCACAGCGTTCTAGCTGGAGCCTCTGTGTCTACTTCCTGCCTTCTTTCACGTCTTTTAAAATAAAAATCTAATCATGACTCCTACTTTTAAAATAGAGACCAAAGTAGTTGACAGTAGGCCTTATATGGTCTGGCCTCTACAATCCTTTCCACCCTAATTTCAACCCGCTGAACACTCTCCAAGGCTCATTTCACTTTTCTTGTTTGATCTCCTAACAGCTTTCAAGAAATTGAGCCAGATCACTATTGATGAAGGAGAAATTGTTGGTTATCCAGAGTCACAGGTCTTTTTCTATGTATGTTGACAATGCAGATTTCTTCTCTCTTCTTTCTGTTCCTTTGGGTGTTTTGATGTAAATTCTGGGTGTTTTTGAAGTAGAAGTGCAGGGTTCATTTAAACCTATATTAAATTCCATCTCAGTACATTTGGTCTCATGTATTTCTTAATCCACCCTTTTAGTCTTTCAGGGTTTTTGGATCTTCAGTCTTAACTTTCAGTATATTAGTGTTCTTAATGAATCTCAGGTAGTCAGTGTATTGGATCGTTTTATCATGAGCTATTTCAANTATTAAATTCCATCTCAGTACATTTGGTCTCATGTATTTCTTAATCCACCCTTTTAGTCTTTCAGGGTTTTTGGATCTTCAGTCTTAACTTTCAGTATATTAGTGTTCTTAATGAATCTCAGGTAGTCAGTGTATTGGATCGTTTTATCATGAGCTATTTCAAGCCTTTGGTAAAAGTGTTCATCAGAATTGAACAGAGGCGGGGTAGGGAAGAGTTGCAGTTAACTATACTAGAACCTTGTTCCTGGTAGTCATTCATTTGGTTATTCCTTTTGCTTTGTTGTTGAAACTGTTGTAGGGTTAGGATGGAAACAGTGGACTGTGGGCACATTCTACCCCTCCTAAAATGTTTCCTCAAATTCCTGCAACATGCTATAGCCTAAAAGCATATCCCGTGGCTTCCAGAATACAGACAAAATCATGTCCCAGGAGATGGAGAATTTATATGCTTATATCTGAGGCTGCCAGATTTCATTTTGTTCACAGCATTATCATGGGAGATTTGGGGAGGTGTTTTGTTGAAATTCAGACCCACTATCAATCCCTAGGATGAAAAAATGATGCTAAAAAACCAGAAAGCAAGCCACAAACTGTCTTGTGTGTCAGAATTGTTGCTATATGCTAGGTGTATAGGTTATTGTTTGCCCAAGGCTTACAAAACATCCCTTTAACAATCTGTGTCTGATATTGAGATAAAATTCAATAGATTACAGTTTACAGAATCTGNACTATCAATCCCTAGGATGAAAAAATGATGCTAAAAAACCAGAAAGCAAGCCACAAACTGTCTTGTGTGTCAGAATTGTTGCTATATGCTAGGTGTATAGGTTATTGTTTGCCCAAGGCTTACAAAACATCCCTTTAACAATCTGTGTCTGATATTGAGATAAAATTCAATAGATTACAGTTTACAGAATCTGCTTTCTTCCTACAAACTGCCATTGTCTGTGTTTAATCTCCAATCTCTTTTATTCTTTTTTTTTTTTTTAAAGTATAGTCAAGTAACGGAGGTGTGTTTCAGGTGTACACATAGAAATCCAATGATACATATACATATAGTCACTCTTTTTCAGATTCTTTCTCATGTAGATTATTACAAAATATTGCATCTCATTTATTCTTAAATAGTCTTTCAGGGCTTGGGAAGTCTCTTTTTCTAGCTTGGGACAAGCTACTCTAAGTCAGACACTCTTACAGTGTCTCCCTGTCTTGGGCTGTTAATTTTTTTTCTTTGCTATAAATAATGAAGCTTGAAGTTCATTCTGATTGGGAGAAAAGGAGGAAGTAAAACAGATCAGGAGTTCTTTTGTATACTTCCTTTTGTACACCACCACCCTGCGCAGTGGATCTTAGATCTTCCATCCTTGTCTTGTCTCAAACATAGAAAACCCGAAGAGCCTTTCTGTAGTCCCAAGGCATTTTCCCCACCTTCAGGTCATTTTTGGAGTAAAGAATCTTAAGCTTTGTGCCTTTCTACTCTAAACAGTTGTAAGTTCACCCTTCTTGTTGTAAGCAAAAAATCAGAAGTGTTTGATTGTTCAGTCACTTGGCCGTATACACTGAACATTTTAGTTAAACAGGCCTTTCTGCTTTGGGTTGGAGATGACAATTAATAAGGTGTTAGAGATGAAAGCTAATCCTGACCACTCCTCCTTAATCAGAATCCAAATAATCAGCACTGTGCTGCCTCAGAGTCCGTGGGAGACTCTGCCCTCATTTTCTGTTTTTTTTTTTCTTGCTCAGGTTGGCAGCTTTCTTCCCTACACTGAGTCTGTGGCTCATGTAAGACCACTGCCCATGAGCTCCTGTTGTAATCATGAGCTTTCCCTCAGAGTTCTGTGAAGGTTACAGCTTTGGGGAGATGTTCCTCAGTCCACTCAATACTTTATAGTAACTACAAATTACTACCTACTGTGTGCCAGACATTCTACGTAAATTTGCTTGCTTAATCCTCCAAGAATTGAAATTCTCCAGGCCAGAATACTGGAGTGGGTAGCCTTTCCCTTCTCCAGGGGACCGTCCCAACCCAGGGATCAAACTCAGGTCTCCCATGTTGCAGGTGGATTCTTTACCAGCTGAGCCACCAGGGAAGGCCAGGAATACTGGAGTGGGTAGCCTATCCCTTCTCCAGGGGATATTCCCAACCCAGGAATTGAACCAGGGTCTCCTGCATTGCCGGCGGATTCTTTACCAATTAAGCTGTCAGGGAAGCCCAATCCTCCCAATAGCCTTGTAAGAAATGTATGACCCCCCCCCCCCTTTTATTGAGTTGGGACTGGAAGCTTAGAGAGATTAAATGAGTTGCCCCAGACCTCATTGAAATAATCTGTTTGATACTTGTGTGTTTCTGTCAGTGTTTAAGAAACTGACTTACCTGAAATAGTAAGAAGCATACCTGGAGTTGTAACCTAGGTCTGTTTGACCTCCAGAGTCAGTGATTTTTCTTACTGCTGTTGGGGGCCTACTGCTATGTGGTATGTTGGTTTGTAGAATGTGAAATGGAAGCGAACACATTCTTGGCCTCTGAAGACTTTTTTGAAGAATAATGGCAAGGGGAGCCATTAGGAGTTTTAGGGAAGGCTCTGCCTTTCTTTGGGAAGCAGTGGGCTGAATCTGTGAGTGTGCTAATGAGTGTGCAGAGTTGGATCCATAGTTGATGCAGCTGGACGTTACCTGTCTCAGCACCGTGTTGTTGCAGCCATCTGTCTGTCTGCGTGTCACCCTCCGCTGGGTCACGGCTCAGGCCTTGTCCACTGCCGACCTGGTGGGTGATAACAGAATGGTTGGCCTTTATTTTAGGCTCTTCGATTTACTATGTCTGTCTTCACATACAGAACCCCAGCCTCTGGTGGAGGGTGACTTTGATTTTTATCTACGTTGCTAAATTGTCACGAACACCCTGTTTGACTTTTCTCAGCTGAAGGGTCAAGAAAAGAGATTTGAATGTTTGCCAAATAGAAGTAGGTCCCATTAATGGATGAGGCCTCTGCCTTTAGCACTTTTGAGGAAAATACTAACTTTTAAGTATTCCTTAAAAATAAGTATCCCCTTTATTTTTGGTGATGCTCATTATGGAAATCCGGAATATGTAGAACGTATGGACTTATTANTCAAGAAAAGAGATTTGAATGTTTGCCAAATAGAAGTAGGTCCCATTAATGGATGAGGCCTCTGCCTTTAGCACTTTTGAGGAAAATACTAACTTTTAAGTATTCCTTAAAAATAAGTATCCCCTTTATTTTTGGTGATGCTCATTATGGAAATCCGGAATATGTAGAACGTATGGACTTATTATGGAGAAGGCAATGGCAGCCCACTCCAGGACTCTTGCCTGGAAAATCCCATGGACAGAGGAGCCTGGTAGGCGGCAGACCATGGGGTCGCAAAGAGTCGGACACGACTGAGCGACTTCCCTTTCACTTTTGACTTTCATGCATTGGAGAAGGAAATGGCAACCCACTCCAGTGTTCTTGCCTGGAGAATCCCCGGGACGGGGGAGCCTGGTGGGCTTCTATCCATGGGGTTGCACAGAGTCGGACACGACTGAAGTGACTTAGCGGCATGGACTTATTATGGAAGTGTTAGACTATGAAGTAGAAGAAAATGAAAATTACCCATAACCGCACCTTCTAGAAATAATCACTGAACGTTTGCATCTGTTCCCTCTGACCCTACTGTATGTCTGAGAAAGCTGCATTTCTGTATTCCGATTTTTATCACTTTACACTATAAGGAAGGAATTCACACACTATTGAGTTAAGAGTTGGACTTGACTGAAGTGGCAGAGCGTGCATGCGTGTGATTCTCAGGAACTTCATTGACAAGAGCATGTCTATTTAGCTCATGTATTACCCCCAACTTACCACCTGCTCATCTGTTCTTTCCTTAAAAGTACCATCATACCAGTCGTCAAGGTAAAAATCTTCCTAGACTCCTGATTAGTCTTCAGTACTAAGGATGTCTGATCACTAAATTCTAGCTCGGCTGCCTTTCACAAAATCTGTTTTCTCCTTGCTATCCTTTTTATTAAACTCACTAGTTTTTACCGGGACAATTGCAGTAGTCTCTTGACTTCCTACATAGAGACTATTACCTCTTCGAGGCTATTTTCACACAATGGCCGGAAATTACACTTCGGCTTACATATCATGCTCTTTTATTGCTTACAGACTTTAATAGGTTTCTCATTGCCTTGAGAGTGAAGACTAAATTTCTTAATAGTCTAGAATTGTTTCTTCATATCTTTCTGGCCTTATCTCCTGTCTGTCTGTCTCTCACACACAAACACACGGCAACACATACTCAGTCAACACACTCTCATATAGCCACAGCGCTTGTATGAACTTTTAATATGCATACGCATTTGCACATGCTGTTGGTCTGCTGGAGACTGCACAGCTCCTCACATAGCTTGTTGTGGTTGTTTACTTGCTAAGTCATGCCCGACGCTTTTGTGACCCCATGGGCTGTAGCCGGCCAGGCTCCTCTGTCCATGGGATTCTCCAGGCAAGAATACTGAAGTGGGTTGCCATGCCCTCCACCAGGGGATCTTCCTGACTCAGGGATCAAACCCACGTCTCCTGCATTGGCAGGCGAATTCTTTACCACTGAGCCACCAGGCTAAGCCCTCAGCTCAATAACGTTTCTTATGGGATAGAGCTGAGTTCACTCGTTCATGCACCGTGGCAGTCCATGCTGGCCAGAAGCACCTCTTCCACTTCATGGTTATTGAACCTTTTATGATGCTGCCTATGGTAGACAGACTGATGGCCCCCTGGAGATGTCCACATCTTTCTCTGTGTGTGAATAAGTTACCTTACATGGCAGAAAGGACACTGCAGATATGATTAAGGACCTTGAAGTGAGGAGAGTACTTTGAATTATCCAGGTGGGCCAGTCTAACCACAGGGGTCCTTAAAAGCATAGAACGTTTCCTGACTGTGGTGTGTGTGTGTTAGTCACTCACTCGTGTCCGACTTTTCTTGACCCCATGGACTGCAACCCTCCAGGCTCCTCTGTCCATGGAATTCTCCAGGCAAGAAAACTGGAGTGGGTTGCCATTTCCTTCTCCAGGGTGACTGGTGAGAGGGGGATTGAAAAAGGGTCAGAGAAGTTCAGTTTTGTTGACTTCTGTAGGTGGAGGGAAAGGGCCGCAGCCAAGGGATACAGGCACCCTCTAGAAGCTGCAAAAAATGACAGGGGACAGATATTTCCCGAGACCCTTCAGGGATGCAGTCCTGTCCTCCCGACACTTTGGTCTGTGGCTCAGTGAGAGCCATGTTACGGATTTCTGACCTACAGAACCGTAAAGTAAGAGTTTTTGCTGTTGCTTTACAGCACTGGGCTTGTGGTAGTTTTCCCATGGAAGCGAGAGAACTATCATCCATTGTGTCTTACTGTGCTGTCTGTCTGGTTTCACGTCTTTTTCACCAGATTTAAGCTCTGTGAGAGCAGGACGGTATTGATTGTCGCCTCCGTCCTCAGCATGTCATACGTTGTTAACACCCAACAGTCTGCGCATGCGAACTGGCTAATACAGTGACAGTGTTGCTCTGGCAGGTCTGACTTGCGAGCCCGTGGCTTGTAGCCCGCGAGGCTCCTCTGCCCGTGAGTTCTCCAGGCAAGACTCCTGCAGCGGGTGCCCGTTCCCTTCTCCGGGGGCTCTTCCCAGCCAGGGGATGGAACCCGGGTCTCCTGCACTGCAGGCAGGGTCTTTACCAGCTGAGCCACCAAGGAAGCAGTACTTGTGTCCTTATATCTTCTAGGATTTTTGCCACAGGAATTCCCCAGGCCACTTTTTGAGTTAATGTTTTCTCATTTTAAATAGTTTTTCTGACTCCTTTTTCCTGTTAACGTACTTTTCTACTGCTCTTGTTTTCTCCTCTAGCTCTTTTTTTTTTTTTGTATCTGGCCAGGGGCAAGAGGGTGCACACAGTGTGGCAGGAGGGATCTTAGTTCCCCAACCAGGGATCAAACCTGTGCCCAGCAGTGGGAGCACAGATTCTTAACCACTGAATCACTAGGGGAGTCCTCTGTTCCTGTTTTCTTTAACTATGGTGGTTCCTTTCCTGTTTTTTTTTTTTTTTTTGCTTCCAGTACAGTCTATCTTATATCATCTGCAGGTGACAATTTAGAATAGCATTGTCCCTTAGGAGAGAAGCTTGTATAGATAGAGTCTTATTTAATCAGTCCTTCTTTATAGGTAGTGTGTACTTCTTTCTCACAAATCTGAACCAAAATTTTACTTATTTAATTTCTATAAATGAAACAAAATTATTGATTTTCCAACTCTTTGTTAAACTGCATTCCATGTAAATCTAGCATGAATTTCCAGTCCACTTCGCCTGTCATTTATCAACCATAAATTCTTGGTAAAATACAAGAACAGTATAAAGGTACTAGAGAGTAACCAACAGAGTGGATTCTGGAGGGCAGTTGACTTGTGGAAGCTTTCAATCTGTGGGTGAATTTCTCATTTTTAAGTTCATAGGAAAGCCCAGTATTTATATTTTTGGCTTGTATCATCAGAAGGCACAGTTTAGGACAATCACAGCCATTGAACAAGAAGGAGCAATTCAGGAGAAGAGAGAGCCCCAAGAGGAGGTGCCCCAAATTCTATGTAGAAATTCTGACCCCTGACCCCTGACCTGTGGATGAATAGGGCAGCCAAGCTAAGGCTTAAACTGTAGATGGGGGTTGCCATCCAAGAGGCAGAAATTTGTCGTCTGAGTTCAATTAACTGCCTGCTAAAACAAACAACAAAAACAGAGATTCTTTGGAGGAATCACATAATTCAAAGCTTCTGTAGTATCCAGGATATGTTCTAAAATTACTCAAAATGTGAAGGAACAGGAAAGTGACCCATTCTCCAAAGAAATCTAATCAATGGAGATTGATCCCAATATGTCCCAAATCTTGGGTTGAGGGGAGGAGGGTTTTTAAGCAGCTATTGTTACTATACTTAGTTATGTACAGGGAGACCTACTTGTAATGGAAAACTATGAAATCTCAAAACCAAAATAAAACGTATGAAGAAAACCTGTCTGAAATAAAAACTTTACAAGATAAGTCTTAACGGGAGAGGATAGACCAAAAAATCACCAAACTTTTAGATCAGCAAGAAGAATCTGAAGACCAGAGAGCTGAAAGATTGAAACGGAAATGAACAGAACCACTGAGCCCTGTGGGATGGTTTTTAAAGGGCCTGTAATATGTGTGCAGTTGAAGTTCCAGAAAGAGAAGAGGAGAATTATTTGAGGGAATATGGATACCAGTATTTACTAAATTTAATGAATTAACCAGAAATCATTACTGTTTGACATTGTTTATGAGAAGAAAGAGAAAAGGGATGATGGCCGTAGAGCCCAGGAAGGATTGAGGCGGTCTCGCCCTCCTTTCTCCCAAATGTCGGGTCTTACCTCACCTGACTGATTTCATCCCTAGGGTGTTTGTTTCTGGGCCTTTCAGGTCTACAGTGTCAGGAGATCAGGAGGTTAAGTTGCAGCCAAGACTGAATTGTACAGAGTGGGACAGTCGAGTGGTTTTTGAAACCTGCGAGGGCTGCTTTCGTGGGGAGGTCTGCAGTGAACACTGGGTCCTTTTGTGTGTGCACTTTGCCTTTCTTCTTGGCTTTCCTTTCCTGCTGCCCTCTTGTTTCTGAGAAAAGAGCCTGATGCAGGTGAGCTGGACGGGCTACATCAAAGGCAGTGAGTCCTACTGGGACCCCAGTCAGCTTCGGCAGAGTCCAGCCACGAGGGCCGCCTTGGTCGGGTCTTTGCTTTCCTCTCCTAGGTGCCTCTGCTGGGGGCAGGGCTTGGAGTCATTTGGTAATGAGTCAGTGTTAATGTGCCTCAGTCGAAACGTGGAAGCCACAGTCCTGTAACTCTGACCTTAACCTTTAAAAAAAAAAAGCCTGCTAGCATGCTCACATCCAGCTAGTGTGCACTGGTGAAACCGTGCTGATAAAGTTTGAAATACTGCCCCAAGCCCTTGTTCCCATCCTCCTCGCTCTGTCTGCCCAGGGAAACCACGCTTCCCCCGAAGCTGGCCCCCACTGACTAACCTCCCTGTGACCCAGCAGCCGAAGGTGTCAAGTCTGGCATGAGGGCTAGGTGCCTCTGCTAGGCTTTATCAGACTAGTGAGTTCCTTGGCCATAAATTTTCCAACATCGGCCTGTCTGTCCCTCTAGTTCCCGTGTCCATCCATGTGAGTGCAGCAGTATTTGGGGAGATAGTGTGGTCATGGGAAATAGATGGGGAAACAGTGGAAACAGTGTCAGACTTTATTTTTTTGGGCTCCAAAATCACTGCAGATGGTGACTGCAGCCATGAAATTAAAAGACGCTTACTCCTTGGAAGAAAATTTATGACCAACCTAGATAGCATATTGAAAAGCAGAGACATTACTTTGCCAACAAAGGTTCCTCTAGTCAAGGCTATGGTTTTTCCAGTGGTCATGTATGGATGTGAGAGTTGGGCTATAAAGAAAGCTGAGCGCCAAATAATTGATGCTTTTGAACTGTGGTGTTGGAGAAGACTCTTGAGAGTCCCTTGGACTGCAAGGAGATCCAACCAGTCCATTCTGAAGGAGATCAGCCCTGGGATTTCTTTGGAAGGAATGGTGCTAAAGCTGAAATTCCAGTACTTTGGCCACCTGATGTGAAGAGTTGACCGATTGGAAAAGACTCTGATGCTGGGAGGGATTGGGGGCAGGAGGAGAAGGGGACGAGAGAGGATGAGATGGCTGGATGGCATCACTGACTCGATGGACGTGAGTCTGAGTGAACTCCGGGAGTTGGTGATGGACAGGGAGGCCTGGCGTGCTGTGATTCATGGGGTCGCAAAGAGTCGGACACGACTTAGTGACTGAACTGAACTGAACTGAAGGATTAAAAAGGAGTTTTGGGGTCAGACTGACCCCAGAGTCTACTGGTTTTGCACAGGATATCTTTAGATAAGTTTCTTGAACCCTCAGGTCCATTCTCTTGTAGAATAGGGATAATACTCATCGAAGCTTAAAGTAATCTGTATATGACAATTAATTGATTTAAATAAGGTAATATGGTAATAGGCTTCTTGGTTTCATCATAGCTGTTAGGTCATCTCTAATTTTGTACATTTTTGTGTAATTCTGTTTTAAGTTACTGATTTTACAGGAGGACTCTAAACTGATAGTTTTTCTCATTCTTACCTATTCTTACAGAGAGCTGACTGATCAATTGGGTTGCCCAAGAATATGCAGTGATTTTGGAGCCCAAGAAAATAAAGTCTGTCAATGTTTCCATTGTTTCCCCATCTATTTGCCATGAAGTGATGGGACTGGGTGCCATGATCTTTGTTTTTTGCATGTTGAGTTTTTAAGATAGCTTTTACACTCTCCTCTTTCACCTTCATCACAAGGCTGTTGAGTTCTTCACTTGCTGCTGTAAAGATGGTATCATCTGCATATCTGAGATTATTGATACTTCTCTCTTGATTCCAATTTGTGCTTCATCCAGCATTCTGCTTGATGTACTCTGCGTATAAGTTAAATGAGTAGGGTAACAGTATACAGCCTTGATGTACTCCTTTCCCAATTTGGAACCAGTTCATTGTTCCATGTCTGGTTCCATCTGTTGCTTCTTAACCTGCATACAGGTTTCTCAGCAGATAGGTAAGGTGGTCTGGTATTCCCATCTCTTGAAGAATCTTCCAGAGTTTGTAGTGGTCCATAGAGTCAAAGGCTTTGGCGTAGTCAGTAAAGCAGAAGTAGGTGTACTCTGCTACCGTTCAGATATGGATTAAGTACGAACCTCTTTGCTTTCAACCCAAGGACACTGTGACTATTAAGCAGCATGTATTAAATAACACAGCGGATCTGTTTTAATAACCATGCATATAAACTTTGGCCAGGACACCTTCGATCCTAAACAGAAAGTCTCAGAATACTAGCCTGGGGATTATAGTTTGTTGTATAGGGGAATAAACTGATGCCTAGAGAGATTAAGTGGCTTGTACCAGGTTTTTCTAAATTTTTATCTAGCTTACAGATTTTTAGAAGTAGCTTTTCCCTGTTCAGAATAACTTCTCCCCTGCCTCTCTGCCTTTGCTGTTATGACTAATGAAGTCGGGGTGCCCTAATGAATTTTTTTGGAGATATTTGTCTTCCTGAGTTGTAGGAGTTCTTTATATATTCTGCATACATGTCCTTTGCTAGATATGTTTTCCAAAGAACAGAAAGAAGTTACTGATTTTGTTAGCGGCTATCTGTTTTGTTTTTTTTTTTCTCTCTCTAGTTAGTGTTTTTTGTGTTCTGTATAAGAAATCTTTGCCAAACTGAAGGTCACAAGCATTTTCTCATGTGCTTCCTGTGAGAAATTCTCTCTTAGATTTAGGTTTGTGGTCTGTTGGAGTTAACTTCTGTAGCTGATGTGAGGTAAGGGTTGACATTCACTGTTTGCTTATGGTTACCCACTTGTTTCAGCACCATTTGTTGGAGAAAACCCATCTTTTCCTTGCCAAATTACCGTGACCCGTTTTTGTGTGGGTCTTTTTCTGGGATATCCTGTTTCATTGGTCTTTATCTCTCTCCTTAGACCAGTACTAAGCCTGTGTTAGCTAAAATATTGATAGCTTTGTGGTTAAATCTTGAGGATGGTAGTGTAAACCCTCCAACTTTGTTCTTTTTCAAAATTCATATGGATATTATAGGTCATTTGCATTTTCAGATCATCTTGTTGATTTCTGTAATGAATACTGCTTCTTATTGTTTCATTGGAAATGCATAAAATCTGTAGCTCAATTTGGAGAGAGTTGGCATTGAACTATGATGCGTGTATGTTGGGGTTTTTTTATGTTTTAAAATTTAAAAGCATATTTTAAATTACAACATTTTGTTCAGTCTGTACTTATAGTATTTCATGGTTTTGGTACTATCATAGATATTTGGAGTTTCAACTTCCAGTTGTCTGTTGTAGCATGTAGAAATACAGTGGATTTTTGCTAATGAGGTAATGTCATTTTTCTATTTTATTTTGTTGATGTGAATTTGCAAAAGCTAAACCAACATTTTATCCCAGGATAACCCAGTTGAATCATTGCATATTATCCTTTTTCGTATTTCCGGATTTGAATTAGTAACATTTTATTAAGGGTTTTTGTGTCCGTGTTGATGAGAGATTTGGCTTGCATGTTTTTTCTTATAGTGTGGTATTAGTATCAGGGTAATGTAAGTAAAGGAAGTTAGAAAATCCCCACACACCTCTCCATTTTTTGATATTGATGTCTTTATTTTTTTGCTTATCTTTTTGGTACATGTCACTGATGCCATCTGGGCCAGTTTTCTTTGTGATACACCTTAGCTAAGAATTCAAGTTCTGTAATAGAAATGGGGTGATTCTGGTAGATGTACTGCTTTACATGTTTTAATTTTCCTGTTTCCTGATGACTGATGATATTGAGCGTATTTTCATGTGCCTCCTAGGCATTCATGTGTCTTCTTTAGTGAGAAGGGGCCATTTTTAGTTGCGCTCTTAATATTGAGTTGGAAGAGTTCCTTAGAAATCCTGGATGTGAGTACTTTATCAGATATATGATTTGTGGATATTGTCTTTGGCTTCTCAGAGGTGAAGCTATGAATCTTGGTCAAATATGAAATGAACGTGTGTTGAAGACTTTATCTAATTTATTTATTAATGAGGTATCCAGCAAGATGTTAAATGTGATGTGTGATTGCACATACCTAGTAATCTGGATGATACATTTAGAGACGTCTCTGTTTTTTATCTTCTTAAAAGTGTTAAGTTGTTCTGGCAGGGAGCTAATTGAATTGGACTTAAACTCCTACTTTAATTTGATCTCTGCTCAGTTCTTTCAGCCTCAGAGATTTGCTTTTTGCTGGAAATCTTGAGACTCGGTATATGTACAATTCAGGGGTCTGCCAAGGATTTGGGGAAAGCTTATATGCAGATTTTAAGAATGCAGCTTTCTGCTCTAGTTCTGTCTACTGTCTTAAGGGATCTGGGAAGTAACTGTCGTTGAAAAGCAAAGTAAAAGTGAATCTTTGACTCAGTGTTTTTCTCTTTCTTCAGCTTTCTGTCTGCTTTTATCTCCTTCCAGTGCCTTGAAACGGTGGTAGCTTTTTGTATTTTAGTCAGTTTCAATTGCTTCTTCAGGAGCACATCTTCCCTGGTGCCTTAGCAGTAATGAATCCGGCTGCAGTGCAGGAGATTCAGAGACACGGGTCCGATCCCTGGGTTGGGAAGATCCCGTGGAGGAGGAAATGGCAACCTGCTCTAGTATTTTTGCTTGGAGAATTCCAAGCAAAACTTGTAGCCCACAGAGGAGCCTGGTGGGCCACAGTTCATGGAGTCGCAAAGAGTCAGACTCGAGTGAGCTGCTAACATGTTCACTTCCACTTCTGTGAGAGGAAGTGAGCAAGGAAAGGTCTCTGAGAAGGGCGGTGACCGAGAAAGGAATTTGATATGGTAAGGGGTTAGTAAGGTGAGGCTGCAGAGCCGAGACACTGAAGCCGCTGAGCATGCACACGCGCAGGCGCGGTGATCTAATATAGGGTACCTGGCTTCTGTTTTTTTGTCAACTTTTTAAATTGACAAAAAAGTAGTGACGCTCTTTTTCGGTCATCTGCAGTTAACTTTCCATAGTATATATCTTCTAAAGAGGGACTGGAAGCCTAACTCAAGACTTGAGATTTTTGAAAGTGAAATAAATAGGTTGATTTGCTCTGCAAGATTTAAAAAATGTTTTCCTTGCTTCTTGTCTGTTTTGACCTAACTCCTTGAAGGGCAGAGCTTGTCTTTATAAGTGCAGCTGATGCTGGCCCTGAGTCGGGTGTTCGTTGTGTTTGTTAAAGCTCCAGGCCTCAGGCTGTGAGCCCATAAGGAGTGTCTCCTTGGAGATTTCATAACTGAGTTTTTAGATTCCCCAGCCCTTTGGTGTTCTTTCTTCCTCTTGGACTGGGTGGGGAGGTATTCTGTGGGTGGCTGCATTCTTGACTTGCTCCTTGCTCTGACCTGGGATAGCCATCAAGGTCTGTAATGGAAGATTGCAGAGCCTGTCTCTGGTCTGTCCATTTTGCTTTTAACTGTTTTGTGTTTTAGTTTTCTGTTAATTTGAGTAGCAGACTTAAAGACTGCTAATCAGCTGTGTGAAAAGTCAGTGTATGTGCCAGCTATGGATGGTATAGGATGGTATGGTTTTTACTAGTACTTACGGTTTGTGAGATTTAGTATCATACCAGCAGAAATGTGGCTCTTTACTGTGACTGCAGTTTTGAATGGGAAAGACTCCCTGCTCATTCTCTTGAAGCCTGGGCGTTGGTTTTAAAGATTGATTATTTGCTTTATCAGAGTTTTGTCGCATTTCAGGGAAAACATTCTCAGAAGTTTCTGTTGCTTACGTAACAGCAGCTGAATTTTGGGTGCCAGCAGATTTTAGCTGGCGGATGTTAGCCTGTGTTTGTGTAAAAGGGAGTTTGTCCATTCCCCGTCGATTCTCAAGCTTGTAAACATTTCCATTTGGAGGTGGGTAGGAACATGTTGGTCTGTCGAGTTGTACTACTTGTTGGGTGATTGCGAAGCTGACTTTTCCTGTGGGCTATTACCTGCTACCGTGGGAAAATAGAATAAGGCATGTCCATAAAGTAGTCGAAAACGGTTGAGTTCTGGGGGAGATGAAACCGATGAACTAGTTAACAGAGAAGTGCTGCACAAGTATGTCTTTGCCTTCTTCCTCTCCCATCGGTCTTATTGGTGAAGCACGGCTTCTACCACCAAGCATTTTCCATTTAAATTCTTCTCATTCTCACAGGGTTTAGTTCCCAGCTCACCAAATCACCTTTCTGCCTCCTTGCTTGTAGATCTAAGGTACCCAGTGTTTCTATTCATGAAATTGCGATGTGTTAAAGAGACAAGGATCTCTTCACTTGTGAAATGGATTAATGTCAGGGTTTGTAGGTGTTTGAAGCAGAGTTAGAAACTCTTTGTTAAGCGCCAGTAAAGATGATGGTGATGGCAGTTAGCTCTGCTAAGTTGGTAAGCTGGAGCGTGTCAGGAACGTAGAATTTATGGGGTTTGCCTTTTGGATGAACCAACAAGAACACCCACTGAGGAATGAAGTGCCATGCCGTACCTGTCAGTGAGGGACAGACACACTGTGTGCTTTTCGATGGGTATGAATTCTGCAAGCCAGTGCGTGTTCCTTACCACCAATGTTATTTCCAGCATATACTTCAGAAAGAGAGAACGGGGGAGCAAGGAGTATTTTTCTTTTAAAATGCCCTTGGTTGAATTTCAAAAGTGGATTTCAGATACCAGGAAGCAGCTTGTAACGAGAGGATGAGGTCAGTTGGTATAATTGGAGCGAGTTGATAATTCCTTTACTCTGTTCTCTGAACATTTAGTGTTTCTATTTCTGTAGAAACACAGGAGCTAGAAAATGACCAGGTCTCTCTAGAGATACGTCGTGTGTCAAACTGGAGAGGGAGGCGCACAGGGCGAGGGAGATGAGGGTCAGAGCCCAGAGCCAGCCTTCAGCCTTCATCCATGCTGAGCCTGTAGTAGGTCCTGCGGCCATGGCGTTGTGTCTAAAAGCCTCTGAAGGTTATTTTAGAAATGCCACCTTCAGTTTGATTGTACCAGCACTTGGGCAGGGAAACAGAGGGAAAGAAAGAGGAACCAGGAATGTATTTTTAAAACTCTGGAAAAAAAAAAAAAAACTGACCTATGAGCTTCTACCTCCAGGGGCAGGGGCTGAGACCGCTGGCTTGCGGTTTTCACCATCATACTTCCTGCTCTGCCACAGAGTCAGCTGTTCTGGGCCCAAGTTTGCTGGTTGAAATCACCCTTTTCGTTTTATTCAAGTCACTGAGGGAGAGGCGGCACCAACTGAGGTTTCAACTCTCAGCTCCCAAACAGGTGGTTAGTCGAGCGGCCTCCGTGTCTCGGCGATTCTGCTGTTGCTGCGAGTGAGGAGCCGGGGTTCTGCTTGGCAGCCGCTTCCAGCGGGCATGGCTTTCCTGGTGCATGTCCAGAGCCAGGTGTGCTGGCTGGCTTCGTGTCTAGAGGGAGCACCTGTTTTGTCACCGCTGTACCGAAGCGCTGCCCACGAGTGACGGCTCTCAGCGCCCTGCCCCTGGGGGCCCTCTTACTCTGGTCAGCTCAGTCTTTGCATTCATTGGGGGCAGGGGTGTTTAAGGTGTTGCCTCTTCTCTCTGCCCCCCGGGGTCTTTGCAGCAGCCGTGGCTGTTGAGTCTTTCGGAGCAGTCAGGGTTCTTGGCCGTCCTCTCACCAGGACTAATCCAGCACCGCGCCGCTGTTGCTGCAGTGGGTGGGGCCCCCGGGGGCCTGTGTAATTTATGCGGAGAGTCAGAAAGTCAGAGGTCTCAGCGCTCTCAGGAGAGTTTATTTGGACTGTTTGTAGTTTGTGTTCTGTCCGCAGCCCCTTGTCTGGAGTACGCTCACATTCTGTTTGGATGAACTCTTCCCTCTCGGCGCCTTTCCCTTGCCTTCTGTCTGGCATCCTTTACGTCGGTCCTCGTCATCCCTTCCACATCAGAGTGGCTTTTGGACAGGCTGGGCCCTTGAAGACTCCTGTACAGGGACCTGCTCACCTACCCCACCTCATGCCCACTTAACAAAACCTGCAGAGCCACAGTTTTACTTTTGGGACAGTACATCAGGCAGTCCTTTATTCTTTTTCCTCCACATTAATTTACCTTTTGATTGTAAAGATTTTCAGGAAAAGCAGCCAAGTAAAGCATTGATGATGATCGCAGTATTAGCGCTTGGGTCATTCTGTGATGATACTGATTGTATGAAACACACGCACACACATATATGTATTGTATTCTGAAATGTAAAGGAAAGGGTACTGTGTAGTAGAGCCTGACTTTCTCTAGCTGTTTTTTGTACATTCTAAATATGTTAAGTATGTGAAGTTTCACAGTGCATAGCGGTACTGTCTTTTTGTACATTAGCTAGAAGCAGCAATTCATTGTCATGCATTCTGTTATGCGCCACTTGCCTCCACACATAGCTAGAAATGCTAAATGTTTTCAAGCAACAATTTTCTTTTTTAACTTAGTTCAAGTGGGGAAATTAATTTTCCATTTCTTACTGTGTAAGTTATTAATATATGTGGTCCTCTACGAGTTTCCTTTTAAGAGGAATTCAGAAAACTCGAGATTCAGGGAATAATCTTGGAAGTTTCCCTTAGCCCTGTATTTCTAATTCCAGAACAAGTGTAATATCATCTAAATTTAGCCGGGCAATTAACCTTTTAAATCATTAGCTTTAAAACCGTTTTCAGTAAAGTGATCAGGTGTGGAGAATTTGCAGAGCGCGCTTTCATTGATTCTCAGCTCAACTGAGATCTCCTCTTACCAATTCTTTACCTTAGTGTGGTCAAACACCTGTGTTTGTTTTGTGAAGCTGTGTGTCCACATTGAAAGTGAGTTGGCTTTATTAACATCCGAACAGAATTAGACACAATTCTTTTAAAGCACCATTTTCAAAATGCAGAGGCACTTCCTCCTCTGCCGTGGACCCCAAGAGTGCAGTGTTGCACTCCCCTTGAGCGTGACTTAGGGAGAGATCACTGAGAGAGACCTCCCCACAGAGTGACAGGGCCGGGATTGTTATGTCAGAATATGGGTACGTGTTGGTCTTCAAGTAGCTGAATTTTCTGCTGAAACTGCTGATCAAGTTATCACAGGTTCTACAGTATGTTACGGTTCCATATGGCTTCCAGATTGTTAGAAGTAGGGGTGATAATTTTCATGTGCTTTTAGTTGCCTGGCCCTAGTTGTTTCTTCCTAAACNTTGTTATGTCAGAATATGGGTACGTGTTGGTCTTCAAGTAGCTGAATTCTCTGCTGAAACTGCTGATCAAGTTATCACAGGTTCTACAGTATGTTACGGTTCCATATGGCTTCCAGATTGTTAGAAGTAGGGGTGATAATTTTCATGTGCTTTTAGTTGCCTGGCCCTAGTTGTTTCTTCCTAAACTAAGTTTATCAGTAATTAAAAAAAAATTACTCTGCTCATTGTATGCTATAAAAACAAAATGACTCCCCAAGGGATATTTTATGAATAGAAATTCTCCTTTAAAAATGAAAGTCTTCACTTAAGTTAATAGAGTGATATAAATATTTTTTAAAAAACCCCTTAGTGGGCTGCTGAAAAGTATTGCAGTTCTTTGACTCTGTAAAATTTTCATTTAATTATATAATACACAAATTTCTTTTACTCGAAGTCTTTATTGTTCAGAAACCTTCCCTCCCATTTTGCGATGGTTAAACAAATCTTGTGTTTTTGAATATCATTATTCTCAAATACCATTATTTGAAGACCTACTGCTGGAGAATCATAACATTGAAGGCAGTTATTTATCCCCGACGTATGAAAGCCATTGTAACACTTTAAAGCTAAACATTGACATCCTTAGCATCAGCTTCTGGTACATTCTTCTGCCTGCCCCTTGTGGGAATGACCCGATACTGCTTTTGTCACGTACCGTGACCAGGAAGGTGGTCTGCAGGTCACTGCGAAATGATTTCTAACCTAGTAGCCACTCCAGGCTTTGGGATTTGTCCAGGTGAGGTCCTCCAGCTTAGTAAAGTCTGTATTTGTGTGCACGCCCACTGGCCTAGATTTAGTCTTTCCAAGTAGTTTATAACTGGTTCGGCCCATTGGAATGCTTGCTTTTGGGATGATACAGGTTGGGGAGGATGAAGGAAGTAGAAAGGCTTGAACTTGGCAGTCTCTTTACAGAATGTCTCTTTTAACCCCTGCTGAGGTTAATTTACATAAACCCCAGCTGTGTGTGTGTGTGTGTGTGTGTGTGTGTGTGTGTGTGTGTGTGCGCGCGCGTGAGCGCGCGCGAAGTTTTCTAAATTTAAAGTTTATTCTTATTACCATAGTGATGAGATTGTCAGCACTCCCTGAATTTACAGTCTTGCTCTTCTCTATTTGGACGTCCTGGCAGCTCCCAGTTCCGTTTCCTTTGGGTAACAGGATGCAGCTGGCGGCTGAATTCTCACCTGTGAAATAGCCCTTTGGAGCGCTCTCCTCCGTGTAGGTCTCTGCAAAGCAGCAGAAACCATTTTTGCAGGAAACCACAGGCCTGTGTTAAACACCAAGGGAGAATTGAAATAACATGTGTGTGTTCCTCTTCCCGAAGGTACCAATCACTGTGCGAGCGCTGCCTTCTGCCCTCCCCTTGGCTTTGAGGTTCTTGTTTAGTTAGCTGATGCTCACTCCCCCCTTCTCTCGTCTCTGTTACCTCTCTGGCACAACTGAGCAAGTTGAACCAGGCTGGATTTCATAATGAGCTACTAGGTAAGCCCTCTGGGACTTTCAGGTATTTGGGGAAGATTGATTCTTGTTCTTACACGCTGTGGACCCTTGGCCATCAAGTGGTGTGGGGAAGCTCATTCATTTCTGTCCGTGATGGTCGTGTCAGTCGGGCATCTCTTTAGTATTTACTGGGTGCTCAGTGCCGTGCCAGGTGCTGTCAGGAGCCGAGGTGGTATGGAGGAGGAACGCTTCAGGGGACGTCTGCTTTGTGGGAGGCCAGAATAAACACGCCGGGGGGAAAAGGCAGGCACGGAGTAAAGGGGGAGAGTGCCAGTGTGTGACTTACTGCTGACTGTGTGGATTAGCCTATCAGCAGCAATCAGCAGGGCGGAGGGCATTATCTTGAGCCAGAGGAGTGAGCACTGGGCCGAGGGTGGTGCATGCAGAGGGTGTGTAGGAGCTGGAGGGCAGGGGGAGAGGAGCGCTCAATAAGGCCGTGCAGATAATGTATTTGGAGAAGTCAGNGTAAAGTCTGTATTTGTGTGCACGCCCACTGGCCTAGATTTAGTCTTTCCAAGTAGTTTATAACTGGTTTGGCCCATTGGATTGCTTGCTTTTGGGATGATACAGGTTGGGGAGGATGAAGGAAGTAGAAAGGCTTGAATTTGGCAGTCTCTTTACAGGATGTCTCTTTTAACCCCTGCTGAGGTTAATTTACATAAAACCCAGCTGTGTGTGTGTGTGTGTGCGCGCGCGAAGTTTTCTAAATTTAAAGTTTATTCTTATTACCATAGTGATGAGATTGTCAGCACTCCCTGAATTTACAGTCTTGCTCTTCTCTATCTGGACGTCCTGGCAGCTCCCAGTTCCGTTTCCTTTGGGTAACAGGATGCAGCTGGCGGCTGAATTCTCACCTGTGAAATAGCCCTTTGGAGCGCTCTCCTCCGTGTAGGTCTCTGCAAAGCAGCAGAAACCATTTTTGCAGGAAACCACAGGCCTGTGTTAAACACCAAGGGAGAATTGAAATAACATGTGTGTGTTCCTCTTCCCGAAGGTACCAATCACTGTGCGAGCGCTGCCTTCTGCCCTCCCCTTGGCTTTGAGGTTCTTGTTTAGTTAGCTGATGCTCACTCCCCCCTTCTCTCGTCTCTGTTACCTCTCTGGCANAAACCATTTTTGCAGGAAACCACAGGCCTGTGTTAAACACCAAGGGAGAATTGAAATAACATGTGTGTGTTCCTCTTCCCGAAGGTACCAATCACTGTGCGAGCGCTGCCTTCTGCCCTCCCCTTGGCTTTGAGGTTCTTGTTTAGTTAGCTGATGCTCACTCCCCCCTTCTCTCGTCTCTCTTACCTCTCTGGCCAACTGAGCAAGTTGAACCAGGCTGGATTTCATAATGAGCTACTAGGTAAGCCCTCTGGGACTTTCAGGTATTTGGGGAATATTGATTCTTGTTCTTACACGCTGTGGACCCTTGGCCATCAAGTGGTGTGGGGAAGCTCATTCATTTCTGTCCGTGATGGTCATGTCAGTCGGGCGTCTCTTTAGTATTTACTGGGTGCTCAGTGCTGTGCCAGGTGCTGTCAGGAGCCGAGGTGGTATGGAGGAGGAGCGCTTCAGGGGACGTCTGCTTTGTGGCAGGCCAGAATAAACACGCCGGGGGGGAGGAAAAGGCAGGCACGGAGTAAAGGGGGAGAGTGCCAGTGTGTGACTTACTGCTGACTATGTGGATTAGCCTATCAGCAGCAATCAGCAGGGCGGAGGGCATTATCTTGAGCCAGAGGAGTGAGCACTGGGCCGAGGGTGGTGCATGCAGAGGGTGTGTAGGAGCTGGAGGGCAGGGGGAGAGGAGCGCTCAATAAGGCCGTGCAGATAATGTATTTGGAGAAGTCAGGGTGGGTCTCTGGGGGAGCCTGGATGGCCTCTCGAGGTCACCGGAGATGAAGGGCATATTTAATAGAGTGCTGTGTCTGTTGGGGTTCCCATTTCTCGCATCAGTACCCTTCATTTAGAATTAGGGGTCAGGACGGCAATTAGGATGGTCCAAGAGAAGTGCTCCTTGAACGTGGTGTGAGATTAATGCTGAGAGGGCTAAAGACGTAACTTGTGCCAGGCAGTAACGATAGGAACGTAATTTATTGAGTATTTTCTCATTGTTTAGTATTGTATAAACATTTCATATATGTCTTTTATTCTTAGGTTTCCCCATTTTACACGAGACTAAAGCCTGGCAGTTAAATAGCTTGTTGGAGGCAGTGCAAGAATTACACAGCTCAGATCCAACTCTGTGTCCTTCTCTGAATTGTACTGCCTTTCTCATTTTTATTCTTGCAGTACTCTAGTTGTTTCTGTTGTTCTGTTGCCACGTCAGGTCCAACTCTTCGTGACCCCATGGACTGTAGCACACCAGGCTCCCGTGTCCCTCACCATCTCATGGAGTTTGCCAAAGTTCATGTCCATTGAATCAGTGATGCCATCCAACCATCACATCCTCTGTAGCCCCCTTCTCCTTCAGTCTTTCCCAGCATCAGGGTCTTTTCCATTGAGTCACCTGTTCGCATCAGGTGGACAAAAGTATACAGCATTCNGGACTGTAGCACACCAGGCTCCCGTGTCCCTCACCATCTCATGGAGTTTGCCAAAGTTCATGTCCATTGAATCAGTGATGCCATCCAACCATCACATCCTCTGTAGCCCCCTTCTCCTTCAGTCTTTCCCAGCATCAGGGTCTTTTCCATTGAGTCACCTGTTCCTATCAGGTGGACAAAAGTATACAGCATTCTAGTAGGGGCTACTAAAGAATCCTTAAATGCTAGAAGGTTGTCTTCCCAATCTAGATGGGCACTTTTCAGCCATCTGTTCTGTTAATATCTTTATTATTCATCCAGGTGGCTTATAGAAAGACAGGGGAAAATAAATATGAGGCTGAATTTTTTGCAGAGGAAATGTGCCGAGCTTATTAACCTCTCCTTTGGCAGCTGCCTGTCCCAAGCGGCCCGTGTATGTGTGTGGGTGCAGCATCCGGGCCTGATCCCTCGTGTTCAGGGCTCCCCCTTTAGAAGAACTAACATGGGTTAAATGTGCTCCCCAAACTGTGATCACTTCCTGTTTTTAGGCTTTTCTCTCCCTTTCTTGGTAGCTCAGTGATAAAGAACCTGCCTGCCAATGCAGGAGACTCGGGAGATCCCTGGGTCAGGAAGATCCCCTGGAGAAGGGAATGGCAACCCACTCCAGTGTTCTTGCCTGGAAAATTCCGCGGACAGAGGAGCCTGAGGGGCTACAGCCCATGAGGTCACAAAGTGTCAGACACAACTGAGCATGCACGCAATGCTCCTTTTTTATGAGGCCCGGCAGATCTTAGCGTCGTTGCCTAGAACTTCTAAAGAGAAGAGGCTGGTGCCCCCAGAGAACCTTCTAAGAGGTAAGAGATGGCTTAGCACTATGTAGGCAGAGAGGAAGCTGCAGAATGAAAGCAGCATTTTAGGAAGGTTGAGTCAGAGCTGCACATGGAGCGTGGAGAGATTTTCTCAAGGTGATAAGGCCCTGGCACTCAGATCTACAAGCAGAGGCAGGCAGACTGGCAGATTCCTGCCTGGGGAAGGAGGTGATGTGGGCTGCTCTGGGACCCCTTCTAATTATAGAGTTCATGGCTCACAGGGTTTGGCTTGGTTTTGGGGTGAGGATCCCAGGGCCCCTGGATATTGATTGGAAAGCCAGTCTCTGCCTGCTGCACCTTGGGGCAGCCACTGTGGGGTTCTTGCCTGGCCTTCCTGGTTGTAACCCACAGCAGATACTTGGACTCTCCGGGTTTGAATTTAGGGTACAGGAGATTACCTTCCGATGGTACTTTTTATGAGTCTTTGAACCTGAGTTGTGAATGATCAGACATTTGAGCTGAGCTTAAAAAAAAACAGAAGACACAGCAAAACCAAGAAGATGATGGTAATGAAAAAGCAGAGATTTGCTGATGTGCATGTCATCGTGTGGCCATCATTTCTTCAGGCTGGCACTGTGTCCCTGCGGCCTGTGTACCTTCTTCTGTCTTCCTTCCCAGCAACTTGGAGGCACGTGAATTTACATAAGTGTCTCTCTCGCCTTCTTCCCTCACCTCCTGCTTGCTCTTCTCATTCTTCTGCGTAGTTGTTAAGAACTAACTGCGCTGTCTTGGCTTTGGCTGTGCTGTTTTCGTTTTCTTTCTTTTTTGTACTACGCATCTCCTGCTGTGTCTACTTGGTTAAACCTTCTCCGGCATTGGCCTTCTACAATAAGCTATGTCTAGGCTCCACCTTCTAGAGGGTTTATAGCTCCTTCCTGATCCTTGTAAAGTTTTTATTGCACTTACCATAAAGTCGTATAAATTAAGTATTTAAATGTACGTGTCACTTGTTACACTGGTAGGGGCCATGTGTTATTTCCCTATCATGGATTGCAGCCTTGTCGTGGCGAAGGGGCTTGTGTAGCTCGGTGAAGCTTTTAGTCATGCTGTGCAGGGCCACCCAGGACAGACAGAGTGACGAGGTCTGACAAAACATGGTCCACTGGAGGAGGTATTATTGGCCAGTCACCCCAGTATTCTTGCCCCATGGAACTCTATGAAAAGGCAAAAAAATTCAATACTGGAAGGTGACCCCCCCCCAGGTTGGAAGGTGTCCAATAGGCTACTCGGGAGTTCCAGCTGAGTTATTTAAAACCCTAAAAGATGATGCTGTTAAAGTGCTGCATGCAGTATGCCAGCAAATTTGGAAAACTCAGCAGTGGCCACAGGACTGGAAAAGGTCACTTTTCATTCCAATCTCAAAGAAGGGCAATGCCAAAGAATGTTCAAGGTACCATACAGTTGTGCTCATTTCACATGCTAGCGTGGTTATGTTCAGAATCCTTCAAGCTAGATTTCAGAAGTATGTGAACCGAGAACTTCCAGATACACAAGCTCGGTTTTGAAGAGGCAGAGGAACCAGAGATCAAATTGCCAGTGTTTGTTGGATCATGGAGAGAGCAAGGGAGTTCCAGAAAAAAAATCCACTTCTGCTTCATTGATTATGTTAAAGTCTTTGACTGTGTCGATCACAACAAACAGTGGAAAATTCTTAAAGAGATGAGAATATCAGACCACCTTACTGTCTACCTGAACATCCTATATGCAGAACAAGAAGCTACAGTGGACTGGTTCACAGTTAGGAAAGAGTACAGTAAGGCTGTATATTGTCACCCTGCTTATGTAACTTCTGTGCAGAGTACATCATGTGAAATGCTGAGCTAGGTGAATCACAAACTGGAATCAAGATTGCTGGGAGATATACTAACGACCTCAGATATACAGATGATATCAGTCTAGTGGCAGAAAGTGAAGAGAACTAAAGAGCCTCTTGATGAAGGTGAAAGAGGATAGTGAAAAAGCTGGCTTAAAACTCAGCATTCAGAAAACGAAGATCATGGCATCTGGTCCCATCATTTCATGGCAGATAGATGGGGAAACAATGGAAAAAGTAACAGACTTTATTTTCTTGCGCTCCAAAATCACTGTAGACAGTGACTGCAGCCATGAAATTAAATGATGCTGCTCCTTGGAAGGAAAGCTATGACAAAGCTAGACAGTGTAGTAAAAAGTAGAGACATCGCTTTGCTGACCAAAGTCCATATAGTCAAAGCTATGGTTATTCCAGTAGCCATGTATGGATGTGACAGTTGGACCATAAAGAAGGGTGAGTACTGAAGAATTGATGCTTTTGAATATTGCTGGAGAAGACTCTTGGGAGTCCCTTGGACACAAAGAGATCAAACCAGTCAATCCTAAAAGAAATTAGCCCTGCCTAATAGCTCAGTTGGTAAAGAATTTGCCTGCAGTGCAGAAGGACCCCGGTTTGATTTCTGGGTCAGACAGAAAGCTCCGCTGCAGAAGGGATAGGCTACCCACTCCAGTATTCTTGGGCTTCCCTTGTGGCTCAGCTGGTAAAGAACCCACCTGCACTGTGGGAGACCTGGGTTAGATCCTGGGATGGGGAAGATCTCCTGGAGAAAGGAAAGGCTACCTACTCCAGTATTCTGACCTGGAGAATTCCATGGACTGTATAGTCCATAGGCTTTGCAAAGGGTTGGACATGACGGATCAACTTTCACTTTATTCATTGAAAGGACTGATGCTGAAGCTTGAATACTTTGGCCACCTGATGTGAAGAGCCAACTCATTGGAAAAGACCCTGATCCTGGGAAAGATTGAAGGCAAAAGAAGAGGGTGGCAGAGGGTAAGAGGGTTAGATAGTATCACTAACTCAGTGGACATGAATTTGAGCTAACCTTGGGAGATAGTGGCCCTGGAGAAGGAAATGGCAACCCACTCCAGTATTCTTGCCTGGAGAATCCCATGGACAGAGAAGCCTGGTGGGCTACAGTCCATGGGGTCGCAAAGAGTCGGACACGACTGAGCAACTTCACTTCACTGGGAGATAGTGGAGGACAGAGGAGCCTGACATGCTGCAGTCCATGGAGTCAGAAAGAGTTGGAGACGACTTAGCAAGTGAATGGCATTTGTCCCTAAAGCTCAGCATCTAGCTGTCCGTGGACTATTTTAAGGGCTCAGTAATATGAGATTATCTACCATTATCAAGTCTTTACTTGCCAGGCAGATATTTTAAACATATATAAAGAAAATGAGGCCCCAATCAGTAAAGACTATGGTGTGCTTACCCATATGAATTTTAGAGCAAGTTCTAAGATGAGTGTAAGAAAATCAGAGTTTTAAAATTAAATTTAATTTCTTTAATTATTTTAATTGATATTGTGACAAAGTTCTGGTTTGTTTTATTCCACGTTAAATTTGATTACTTTGATTACTTTGATTGTGTGTGTATGTTTGCCATAAATTCTGGGTCATTCTGCCTACTGGGTAATGCAGCCCTGATAAATAATAAATCAAATGAATGAATGTGGCTGTTGGGTTCTTGTCTCAGTTTGCTGTATCCTTTTGTTCTCCTGTGAGTATTGCCCTATATTAGACTCTGTGTCCTGACAACCACTCCTAGGCACCCCCTTCCCCTCCCGCCCCTCTTCTGACTAGTGCTTTGCTTTTTTCTTGGTGTGTAGTAAGCACTGTGTCATAAGAGGATGGGTTAGAGCAAGGCTTACTGTGCCGTGAGAATCAGACACCTGATCCGAGTCTCAACACTGATTCCAAAAGTGTGGGCTGTGATTTCAAAGAAAAACATCACAAGGTGAGGTTTTTTGATTTGGACTCTGATGGTAGAAGTAGGCAGGGAGGGGCTGGGCAAGAATTGTCATTATCTGAGAACGCGCCAACAGATGCTCATGTGCCGTGAGGTGTGAGCATCACTGCTTAAAGCTCACTGCCCAGTTAATCAGTGAGTGCATCTTTAAACAGAAGAGCCTGGACGTTTACAAGGCTTCCGTAAGATTCCCTCAGTTTCTTATTCAGAAAATATGCTTGGTATGTGTAGTTGTTTTTTTTTTTTTTTTTTTAAGAACCTGACATCCTCACCAGGAAAAGCCTATCTACCCCTTTACTGTGCTTCCTTTTCTGTTGTTCAGAATTCCTGGCTCCTACCCTCAGCCAGTACATGACATGTTTATAGCCAGCAGCCCAAACTCCTGAGGAATGGAGAGAGTCTTTTGAACCTTGTTGTTTTCCTTGAGGAAGACCTGAATGTTGACCGTTCTGCAAGAATCCAGAGTATGCGCTGTCATTTCCATGTTAACCCCCACCCAGATGTTTGTGGGTTTTGAAGGATTTATTCTAGCCCAGTCGTAGCCAGGTCCCTGGCCATGGAAATTCATCTGAAGCACACTTTTCCATGGAAATACCCTGCAGGTAGAAATACTCTATTTATGCCTGGCTGCATCCCAAACAGCTGTCCTTCCCTTAATGAGACTGGGGTGGTTGTGTTTAGGGGGGCAGTTTGCACATCTTTTTTATGGATTTAGATGCTTCCCCGTTGTGGATGGCAAAAACCATGCCGAGTTTGTCAGGCGTGGACAGCTGGTCCTTAGGAAAAGAGAGTTTTCAGTATAATTACCTGCTATGGTGTTGGGGGCACCTGTGACTTGCCCGCTACCCCGCCTTGAACATTTGACTTTAACAGGAGCACCTGTTAAAGGCTTCTTTAGTGTAAAGTGTGACTGTGACCGCAGAATAGTGAATTTGGTTTATGTTTACAGACATATGGGTGCAGACATTCTTGTTTTAATTGCTTTGCTTTTTATCAGCTCTGGGGACCTCTAGTAAAGCGGGTAGATTTATTCAGTTTGACATCGAGGGGAAAAAAACAGGTCTTTTTACTCCTTTCTAGTTCTGTTGTAACAGGGGACTCAGGCCTTTCCTGTATTTAGACATGCTTTTTTTGTTTTTTTTTTTTAAAGATGGAAAATATCTTTGAGATCTATAAAACTGTTGAATGAGGACATAATGTTTCTTTGGATTATTGAGTTGGTTTTTTTTTTTTTTTTAGCTTTTGACCAGGAGTTGGCATTCTGTGATCCACTGGCTGAATCTAGCCTTCTGCCTCTTTTAGTAAATAAAGTTTTATTGGAACATGGCTACACCCAGTCATACATATGGCAGCAGAAACCCTTTGACCTGCAGAGCATAAAATATTTACTGTTTGACTTTTTACAGAAATGTTTGCTGACACCTATTAAGGATTCCAATTTTTATTTAGGTGTGCATTATTTTTTGGAGGGGGAGCTGGGTACCTGGTAAGATTTTGCGTTTGTTTGCTCAGGCACATCGGTTGTTGGAAGTGCTTTCTGTCCTGTCCGTCCCGCAAACTAGTCAAACAGGCTTATTGTGATCCTGTATAGTGACTGAGTTTCTGCACCGTCATTTTTCAGGTAGAGTGAGGTGCAGAACATTCCGGAACTTTAAACTTGGTCAGTGCTGCATGCCCAGTGCTGGTATATTCTGACGATGGTCTGTGCTTTGCACCCTGTGAGGAAAAGGCTGATGCTAGTTTATGTTAAAGTGCAGGAAGGGATCCTTGCAACAGTCTTTGCTTCTCTAACCAGCAGCACTCTGAGACTTTTTTTTCCTCTTTCTCTCTTTTATATTTTTAATAGGAGGATAATTGCTTTTTATTGTGTTGATTTCTGCTGTCCATCAGCATGAATCAGCCATAGGTAACATATGTCCCTGCCCTCTTGAACCTCCCTGCCACCCCTCTGGATAGTCACAGAGCACCTGATTTGAGCTACATCATCAAAATGGGAGAAAATAATTGCAAATGAAACAATTGACAGAGGGCTAATCTCCAGAATATATAAGCAGCTTATGCAGTTCAACAGCAGAAAAACTAATAGCCCAGTCAAAAAATGGGCAGAAGACCTAAGCAGATATTTCTCCAAATAGATGGCCAATAATACATGAAAAGATGCTCAAGGTTGCTCATTATTCAGCTCAGTTGCTCAGTCGTGTCCGACTCTCTTTGCGACCCCATGGACTGCAGCACGCCAGCCCTCCCTGTCCATCTCCAACTCCTGGAGCCTACCCAAACTCTTGTCCATCGAGTCAGTGATGCCATCCAACAATCTCAACCTCTGTTGTCCCCTTCTCCTCCCAACTTCAATCTTTCCCAGCATTGAGGTCTTTTCCAATGAATTAGTTCTTTGTATCAGGTGGCCAAAGTGTTGGAGTTTCAGCTTCAACATCAGCCCTTCCAATGAATGTCAGGACTGACTTCCTTTAGGATTGACTGGTTGAATCTCCTTGCAGTTCAAGGCTGCTCATTATTAGAGAAATGCAAATCAAAGTTACAATGAGGTATCACCTCACACCT
This sequence comes from Neotragus moschatus, assembly GCA_006410615.1. Lineage (NCBI taxonomy): Eukaryota > Metazoa > Chordata > Mammalia > Artiodactyla > Bovidae > Neotragus > Neotragus moschatus. Next base: position 727,920 of record SJYA01002638.1, read on the forward strand.
GTCAGAAAGCCCCTCACCAAAAAATCTACAAATAAAATGTGCTGGAGAGGGTTTGGAGAAAAGGGAACCCTTCTGCGCTGTTGGTGGGAATGTCAGTTGATTACAGCCATTATGGAGGACAGTGTGGAGATTCCGTACGAAACTAGGAATAAAACTACCTGCCTGCAATGTGGGCAGTGCGGGAGACCTGGGTTCAATCTCTGGGTTGGGAAGATCCCCTGGAGGAGGGCACAGCGACCCCACTCCTGTACTCTCGCCTGGAGAATTCTGTGGACGGAGGAGCCTGGGAGGCTGCAGCCCATAGGGTCACAGAGTTGGGCATGACAGAGCAGGCACGGGGAAGGGGGCATGGAGGTGGCCTCGGTGTCCACCCTGCGGCTTCTTGCATGTGGGTGTTGCGGCGGGGTGTGTAGACTTACATAATTGACACAGCTGCATTAAAATTGGGGGAGCCTGTTTTGACATAAAGTGAACATGTTCCATTTATACAGCAGCAAACTGTTTGGTTTTTCTTGGAGCATTTTGAAATAAAACGCAAAATGTGGGAAGAATAAATACACTTACTGCACTTGTTATTACTATTATTTCACACACCCCTGAGTTTATGACTTCCCCAGAACTGTAACAGGTTGCTACGGAGTGGCAGAGCCGGTAGACACACCTACCATCATGTCATTTAAACCTTTGCAGTTTGGTAGTTGCTTTTCTTCATGGTCTCTTTCAGATGGGGTGCAGCCTTTACTGGCCCCGCAGCGTCAGTCACATGTTGTGCTTGTGAGGTCATTCACTAGTTTGTTATCGGAGACAGAAAACATTTTAGGATTTTCTCTTTAAATTCCTTGATGAAATGATTGGATAGACATGGTGCTTTTGTTTAATTTCCCTCTTGATAAAAAGTCTGTAGACAAAGCAAAGACTCCAGTGGTCTCCAAATTGGGCTTGGGGTATAGGTTGGTTTTCAAGTGCATTTGCCTTCCTGTAATACGTAGTCTCCTTTTTTTAGAACGCAGTTCTCGAGTAAATTAAGTCTGCTTAAATGTGTGAAATAAGTTGATGCACTGTATATAGCAAGTGCTTGATGGTTTAGCATCAGAACTCTTGAGTTCTCGGTTTTAGGACCAGTTTGACGGTCTTGCATCTATTAATTTGTATTACTTGCTTTCTTAATCTCTTTCACCGTGGGGGTAAAAGTCGCCCCAGGAGGCCTTCCCTCAGCCCCACATTTAAAACTGTATCCTACTCTGCCTGTTCCCTCTTTCCTGTAGCACTCGCTAGTGTTTCCTCTCTGTTAATCCTCAAATAAGCTCTGTTTGTATCTCAGTGCCTTGAGCAGGGTGCCCAACACACTGTAGATGCCCGGTGATGGTTGATTTAACGAAGTCGAGAAGAATCTGTACTGTCTGTAGAATGAGGGCTAGAGGCAAGCAGGGGAGGTCGGTGACATCAGACTGGGCTTGAATTCTAGATTCATCCACCTCTTATGTTGATATTAAATAATTTAATCATTTAAAGGAAACACCCCCCCTCCCCAGCCTGTGAGATGGGAAAAAAATGGGGAAAATAGTATTTTTTAAAAGGAGATTAAAAATGGTGTTGGAGGGACTTCCCTGGCGGTCCAGACGTTAAGACTTCGCCTTCCATCGCAGGTGTGTTGTGGGTTTGATCTTTGGTTGGGGAGCTTAAATCCTACATGCTCGTGGCCAAAAAACCGAAACATGAAACAGAAGAAAAGTTGTAACAATTTCAATAAAAACTTAAAAAGTGGTCTGCATATAAAAAAGTAATACTGGCTATCAGTTCAGTTCAGTTGCTCAGTTGTGTCGGACTCTGCGACCCCATGAATCGCAGCACTCCAGGCCTCCCTGTCCATCAGCAACTCCCGGAGTTCACCCAAACTCATGTGTATCAAGTCGGTGATGCCATCCAGCCATCTCATCCTCCCTCGTCCCCTTCTCCTCCTGCCTCCAATCCCTCCCAGCATCAGGGTCTTTTCCAATGAGTCAACTCTTCACATGAGGTGGCCAAAGTACTGGAGTTTCAGCCTCAGCATCAGTCCTTCCAATGAACACCCAGAACTGGTTTCCTTTAGGATGGACTGGTTGGATCTCCTTGTAGTCCGAGGGACTCGCAAGAGTCTTCTCCAACACCACAGTTCAAAAGCATCAGTTCTTCAACACTCAGCTTTCCTCACAGTCCAACTCTCACATCCGTACATGACCACAGGAAAAACCATAGCCTTGGCTAGATGGATCTTTGTTGACAAAGTAATATCTCTGCTTCCAAATATGCTATCTAGGTTGGTCATAACTTTGCTTCCAAGGAGTAAGCGTCTTTTAATTTCATGGCTGCAGTCACCATCTGCAGTGAGTTTGGATCCCCAAAAAACAAAGTCTGGCACTGTTTCCACTGTTTCCCCATCTATTTGCCGTGAAGTGATGGGACTGGATGCCATGATCTTCGTTTTCTGAATGTTGAGCTTTAAGCCAACTTTCTCACTTTCATCAAGAGGCTTTTTAGTTCCTCCTCACTTTCTGCCATAAGGGCGGTGTCATCTGCACATCTGAGGTTATTGATATTGGCTATAAAGCTCTATAAATGTTAGTCCTTGCTTTCCCCCGGTTTGTCAGCATTGAAGAAGCCTAAAGGCGTCTGAATTTAGCAATCCGATGCTTCTAGGGTCATTACCTTGATGACTTCTGACAGATGTATTCTTCCAGCAGTGTGTGTTGCCAGCACAACAATGAACTGTCCCTTTGACCAGTGTGGGTGGACAGACAGTTTGTCAGCCCTCTTTAATCCTCATATCAGAATAACTTGTATGGGTTCTGGCTTTGAAATAAGTTTAGACGAGTCCACAATTCCAGACAGTTCAGAGGGCATCAGGAGACCTTTCGCCCAGATGCAGCGGGCGCATCAGAGGGGAGTGAGTTTGTGTTCCTTGTACACACGGTCATTCTAGGTCTTCTGGCAAATCAAGAAACATCAGAAGGCTGGTAGCTCACTAGTTTGTCTCCATAGATTTCTCCAAGCCTTACAGGTCTGGTTACAATGTGTTAATTCTTGTTTTGATTTCCACTGATATTTCTTCTGTGGGGATGGTCAGCAATACTTCATAAGTCAGTTAAAGCAAGTGGATTTGGTCCGTGCATTTATAGATTCTTTCAGTCTTGTGTCCAGGGCAAGTCTGAACAGGACCTAGAAAGCTGATTAAAAGACTGGTGAGCGTGGTGCTTAATTTTAAGTTAAATGGGTGTTTAATACATTGAGAAAGTACTCCATCTTTAATCTTTCTTTTCTCCTGTTTTTTTTTTTTTTTTAAATCATCCATGCTTGCTTTTTGAATCTGTTGGTTAGAAAAACAAAGGTTTTCCAAAAGAGTTGACTGTTGCTCCATTTCTCAAGTTTGGTTTTCAGTGTGGATTTTTGTAGGTGATTTTAGCACCTAAGAGTACAAGAGTGCCCTAAGCCATGTGTGTGTGTGTGTGTGTGTGTGTGTGTTGGACGCGCCTGTTATTGTGTGTGTATGTGTGTGTTTGGCGGGTCTCTTATTGTGTGTGTGTTTGTGCATGTGTGTGTGTGTTTGGCGGGTCTGTTATTGTGTGTGTGGGTGGGGTGGGGTTGTGGACTAGAGGGCGAACGGGGCAGGCAGGGGAGGTGGTCAGTCCCTGTGGGGCCACCTTGCTGTGGGCACGTCTTGCAGCAGAGTAAATGAAACCCATGGCCTGCTACTGGTTGGAGATGATCCTGTGTGGGAGTCTGGTTATAGGTTTATCTTTTTCCCTAGAGGTGTGTGTTAACTGTTTTTGGGGTGAGCCTTGGATCCTCAGACTCACAACCTGACTAAACTGGCCGATTTGTAAAAAAAAGTTTTAATACTGAGAGGATTCTGTTATTTGAGCTATGTGTGGTTGCTCACAGGTTGCTTTTTATTCTAAAATTTGGTCTTTGATTTCTAATTTACACTGTTGGCGTTTCAGTTGTTAAGTTTTTGTGATCAGATCTGGCATCTTGCCAAGTATGGGATTTTATCTTTTTCTTTTTGCACCTTGAATGCTGTTCCTGTACTATTTTTTTTTTAATACTGCTAAGATTGTAATTGATCAGGTCCCCTATTATGAGCAAGACACTCAAAATCTATTAGAATGAAAGTATTTGGGTCTTCTCTGATTCCTATGAAGATGGGATTAGCTTTTTCCGAGATTGGTTTATTTAACAAAAGATTTGACCCGTCTGAAGTAATTCTGGACTACGATAATTTTAGCTTAGATGAAATCCTGGTCAAATCACCAAGGTGAGCTTTTAAAACATGCTATTCTCAATATTCACAAATGTATTATATAATGCTGTAAGTCTTCTCTAAAGTTCTTCCTAAGATTTTTGTGAGAATTCATTTAGAGGGGTAATGACAGGGAATCCAGCCGCTGATTTTTAGGAGACCAAAAGCTTCTAGTTGATGGAGGCCGCCTGTAGCCCCCTCCTCTGAGAGGAGGAGGGCTGTCTCGAGGTCTCCCCTCTGCTGAGTGCCCTAGTGATAACTGGGAAAGCATTTTAGGAGTTTGGGGGATTATATAAAAGTATAGCTTGCACACACACTGTTCTGTTTTGGTAACTGCTTTTAATATCCTCTTGGTTGTTGAAACATCTTCTATGACTGCAAAGACTTTTGTCTTTGTTTTTCAATCGGAACATCTTTCTCCCCACTTGTAAAGATTAAATCTGGGCCACAAGGCATGCTACAGTCCTTGAACTTCTGTCTCTGAGGAAAGCTGGGTATCTGTAACCCCAGACTCCTGATTTTGCTCATGTAACCTTGCTTGACATCTAGGACTTTTACAGTGGGTTTTAAATTTTTGATGATAACTTTTAATTTTATTCTCATTTATTTCTCTTTTCTATTCCAGTGTCCTGGGTCATGAAACTTAATCCACAGCAAGCTCCATTATATGTGAGTAAATCACCAGATTTCATTTTATCCTTACTTCTGCTGTTTAATTTTTAAACTCAAAAATGTTCTCCTGTGATTATCAAAGGAATGTTGAACCATCCACATATGAATATATTGACATAATGCCCATCAGAAATTGAATTTGATTTAGTGAATATTAAATGATGAATAATACATGATACTGAGCAGAGAACAAACCACACCTGTAAGCTTTGTGCGGTAGACTGATCGGGCAGATAGGAAGCATGTATAAAGCAGTCGCATTGCCTTGCAAAATGATTCTACAACTTCTTATTTTAACCTGCAGTTCATTTCTGTAAAAGTATTGTGTCAAGCTTCCTACTGCCATTGCGAGTTACTCCGTGCCACGACTAGGTGGCGCTCTGTCATTGGCAAAAGTGCTATTTCTATTTCTTTTAAGAACCTGGGTGGAAGCCATTATCGCCTTAGAAAGTGAGGAGATTATAAGATGAAATGGATAAATGAATGAATGGAGGCTGAAAAAAAGTAAATTCTAGGTGTTTTTGTTTGTTTAAAAAAAAACAAAAACTGTTGTAAGAGTGAGTTAGCCGAATCGAGGTGGTGAAAAGTGCCTGGTTGGTAAGCAGCCCTCTTAGAGATGTAGCTCGGCTTGTGAGGGGCCAGGGGGTTTGCTGTTCGTGTGGTCTGGAGAGGTGAAAAAAGTTTTTTGATGGCACAGGACTTCAGGCAGTCCTTCAGTCAGGTTAAGGATCGTTTCAGTGGCTGAAAAATGCTCAGAATTTGTTGAGGACACAGGCCAGAAGGTTAGAGGGTCGGGTGGCAGTGGGCGTGGCGTTGGGTGGGCAGGCAGAGGCTGGCCCTGCTGAGTTTGTGTTCGTGGTGGTGCAAGTCAGATCTAAAGAGGTGGGTGACGCTCAGTTGTGAAAGCGCACAAAAGTGTGCGGAGTTTATTTCGTGGCTACCGAGGAGCTTTTAGTGGTGTTCAAACTGACTGTTCCTTTTTTGTGTTTAATTTTTTAACCATGCTGTGTTAGTAAAAGTCATATATTTTCCTAACATGGAGCAGTCATATGATTGCTCTTCGTACAAAGCAAAACACGTGTTCATAGGCGATATCTTACGTTCTTAAATTCCTTCCAGACCACTTGGAGCCTATTTATTCTGTTTACCAGTGGGTTTGCACGTGAATTGAATACCTTGGATGTAAGGAAACAATTGAGATAAAGTTCACACACCGTAAAATCCACCCATTTAAAGTGTACAATTCCATGGATTTTAGTATATTCACGGTGGTGTCATCTTCAGAGCGGTTTTCAGTACCCTAAAGAGAAGCCCCATGCCCCTTGACAGCCACTCACCAGCTCCCCCTCCTCCCACCCTTGGCATCTGCTCTCTACTTTCTGTCTTTATGGTTTCACCTGTTCTGGAAATTTTATATAAAAGGAATCATGCAGTATCTGGCCTTTTGTGACTGGTCTCTTTCACTTAACATCGTATATATAAAGTATATATCAGAATGAGCATAAGTACTTTGTTCCTTTTTATTGACAGATAATAGTGGATTATTATTATTATTATTATTATGATGTGTTATTTATCCAGTCCTCAGTTGATGGGCATTTGGGCTGTTTCTGCCTTTTGGCTGTTAAGGTTAATGCTGCTGTGAACAGCAGATTTTTGTGTAGGCACCCAACTTTATTCTTTCCCCATTGATTTTTCTTGGGCACTTTTGTTAAGAATCAGTTGGTTATTAAATGTAAGGAGTTATTTCTAGACATTCAGTTCTGTTCCTTTCATTTATGCCATCCTTTGTTGGTTAAGCTTCTTTCAACAGTGATTGATAGTTGCCAGTGTACATGTCTTAAATTTTTGTAGAATTTATTCCCAAGTATTATATCCTTTTTGATGCTGTTGTAAATGATGCTGTTTTCTTAAATTCGTTTTTAGATTGCTCATTGCTGGTGTACATTTATATAGTTGAAATACAGTTGATTTTTGTGCATTGATCTTTTAATCTACAATCTAGCCGAATTTGTTTATTAGCTAGTACTTTTTTTAGTGGATTCTTTAGGATTTTCTGTATCCAAGATCATGTCAGCTGCAGATGTGCTGTGTGTGCTGAGTCGCTTCAGTTGTGTCCAACTTTGCAACCCTATGGAGCGTAGCCTGCCAGGCTCCTCTGTCCGTGGGATTCTCCAGGCAGGAATGCTGGCGTGGGTTGCCATGCCCTCCTCCGGGGGATCTTCCCAACCCAGGGATTGAACCTGCGTCTCTTATGTCTCCTGCACTGGCAGGCGGGTTCTTTACCACTAGCTCCACCTGGGAAGCCCTGTTGAAAATAGACATAGTTTTTGTCTTTCCAATCTTTTTCTTTTTCTTGCCTAATTGCCCTGAGGAGAACCTTCCGTTCAATGCAGAGTTGAATAAACTAGTGAGAGGAGACATCCCTGTCTTGTTTCTAATCTTAAAGTGAAGGCATCCAGTCTTTCACTGTTACCATTAGTATGACGTTAGCTGTGAGTTTCCATAGGAGACTTCATCAGGTTGAGAAGGTTCTCTTCTATTCCTAATTTGAGTATTTTTATCATGAAAACTATTGGATTTTGTTGTTGAATATTTTCTTCTGTCTGTTGAGATGTATTGTGTGGATTTTTTCTTTCATTCTGTGATTGTATTACGTTGATTTTTAAACGTTAAACCAGCCATTCTTTGCTAGGATTAATCTCACTTGGTCATGGTGTATAATCCTTTTTGTGTGTTGTTAGATCTGGTTTGCTAGTATTTTTGTGTCTATGCAAGTTTTCTCCTGGTGTGTTTGTTTGCTTTTGGCCGTTGAATGAGTTTAGTTACGGGCTGATAAGACTGCATAGTTGTGGTAGGCAGAATAATGGTTCAAGTGTGCCCATGTCTTAATTCCCAGAACCTGCGAATGTTATTCTCACATGGCAAATGGGGCTTCGCAGATTTCAGTAAGTTAAAGATCTTGAAACCAGAGTTTATCCTTTAATTGTCTAGATAGCCCAGGAGTAATCACGAAGGCTCCTAAGTGAGAGAAGGAGGCAGAGATTTGTAGATGCCACGCTGCTGGCTTTGAACGAGGAAGGGTCCGTGAGCCAAGGACTGCAGCCTCTCGAAGCTGGGAAAAGCAGACAGACAGCTTTCCCTTAGGACCTTCAGGAGGAACACAGACATCTTTGTTTTATCCCAGTGAACGTCGTTCAGGCCTCTGACCTTCAGAAGTATAAGATAATAAAACCTGTACTGTTTTAAGCCTCTGAGTTTGTGGTGGTTTGTCGTAACAGCAGTAGAAAGCTAATACAGTGGTAGTTGGGGAAACTCAGTTAGTAGCATGCAGGATAATTTAGAAGGAGCGAGCAGATGCCGAGAGGTTAGAAATTTTCTTGTCTTGCCATCATTGAATCTGAGAAGTTAAGAGCTAACAGGCTATAGGTGATACCTGCTTCAACCTCTCCATTTTAGAGATGAGGAAATGCATTCTGAAGATACCGTGATAAGGTCACCCAGCTCATTGGTGGTAAACTGTGATTTACATATGTATTTTGGGGGACTTAGTCATAGCAATCACAGTAAAACTTGTGAAGCATAAAAACGCTTCATTCTGTTTGGGAAGCAAGGCTCTTAAGAATCAGTTCTGAAGAATATACTTAACATAGTGCTTTTATATATGACTTAGGTGTTTAGTGTAGTTGGACAGGCTCTACTGGGAAGACCGTTTTCAGTGAACTAAGCCAAGTCTTGGGGGTTTACGCTGTTTGGGTGAAGCAAAGTATAGTCACGCCCCCTTCACTTTTCTAGTGATCTACTAGCATCACAGTTTCACTTTCTGTGGTTTCAGTTACCTGCAGTCACCATGGTGATAATATTACGTAGAAAACTACAGAAATAAACAATGCATGTATTTTATGTATTTATTTTTGACTGCAGTCCAGTACTCTTGCCTGGAAAATCCCATGGATGGAGGAGCCTGGTAGGCTGTGGTCCATGGGGTCGTGAAGAGTCGGACACGACTGAGCGACTTTGCTTTTTTCACTTTCATGCATTGGAGAAGGAAATGGCAACCCACTCCAGTGTTCTTGCCTGGAGAATCCCAGGGATGGTGGAGCCTGGTGGGCTGCCGTCTATGGGGTTGCACAGAGTCGGACACGACTGAAGCGACTTAGCAGCAGCAGCACTAAGAGGCATGCAGGATCTTACTTTCCTGACCAGGGATTGAACCCACCCCTGCAAGGAAGCACAGGATCTTAGCCATGGGACCACCAGGAAGCCCCATGATTCATAGATTTTAAGTTTCCCACTGTTGCGAGTGGTGTGGTGGAATCTTGCACCATCCCGCTTCATCCTGTAGGGGATATGAATCATCCCTTTTCCAGTGTGTCCTGTCCACTGGTCACTTAGCGTCTGTCTGGGTTATCAGATCATCTGTGGTATCTTGGTGCTGTGTTCAGGTGACCTTTGTTTTACTTACTGGTGGCCCCAGAGTGCAAGAGAAATGAGGCAGGCAATTCAGAAACAGTGAAGAGGAACCTTGAAGTGAAAAGGTGAAAGTTCTTGACTTAATAAGGAAAAAAAATTTTTCATATGCTGAGGTTGCTAAGATCTATGATAAGAATGAACCTTCTAGCCATGAAATTGTGAGGAAGGAAAAAGAAATTGATGCTATTTTTGCTTTCGCACCTCAAACTGCAAAAGGTACAGGCACAGAGTGTATCCGTGCTTTAGTTAAGATAGAAAAGGCGTTAAATTTGTACAGAAGAGATTCTGAGAGGGGGAGGGAGACACCACTTTCACCTCACTTATTTCAGTACAGAATTGTTATTTTGTTCTATTTTGTTATTAGTTATTGTTAATCTCTTTACTGTGCCTAATTTGTAAACTTTATCACAAGTGTGTGTGTATAAGGGAGAAAAACATGTTCCATATATATAGTCAGGACTGTTCACGGTTTCACACCTCTACTGGCAGGTGGTGAGTGTAACCCCCGGGATGGGAGAGCTGCCCTAACTGTTACAGGGCAGTCCGTTGGTGAGGGAGTCAATTCTCTGCACCTCGACAAGTACTAAGCAAAATAATAGAAAGAGTGTGTTGAAATTTTTCTTGACGATTTGAGATATGCTAGGGTATATGTCATCAACAGAAGAGAGAAAACTCCCAGTTAATAAGGAAAAACTATGTATACTAAGAATAACTTTTACCTGAAAGTTAAGAAAAATAAGCTGGATTCCAAATATTCCAAATAAACATCTTAACCAGGCTTTGCATAAAAACAAGTCCACAAGAAGCTGCAGTAGTTAAAATGTAAGGAATGTCCCAGATTTTACAGGTAGCAGCACTTGTCAAAGGCTTCAGTGAAGCTATTGTAATGAGTGATTTTTGTGGACTGTTAATGGTGGAATACACAGAACCTGGAACTTTGGGTGCCAGGAACTGTAACCTGGCTGTGCTTTGGTTTCCTTGCCTGTCCGCTCTCTGATTTCACCCCTAAACCCTTTGTGTTAGATCAGCTGGTTACATTACCAGGTCAGGTGTTTGCCTCAGCCTCTACAAAAACACTGATGATTGCCAGATGAATGTTTATAAGAATCACAGTTTGAGGACCATTGGGTGGTGGTGGTAAAAACTTGGACAGGTTTAGTTACACCCCTCTAGGTGGTAAGGGCCTGGATTGTTGGAAAGTGAAAGTGCTAGGCGGTCAGATATATCCGGCTCTTTGTGACCCTATGGGCTGTAACTCGCCAGGCCCCTCTGTCCATGGAATTTTCCAGGCAAGAATACTGGAATGAGTAGACATTCCCAGGTCTCCAGGGTATCTTCCTGACCCAGGGATCGAACCTAGGTCTCCTGCATTGCAGGCAGATTCTTTAGCATCTGGATTGTTCAGTGGAAGTAAAAATGGAGGCAATGGTAGGCGCGAGAAATATTGATAAGAAGCAGTAGATCGGAATTCTTTAAAGACGAAAGAGTGATGATGGGTTGAGGACCTGAATGTGACTGGCAGCCTGTGCCATTGCCAGATGTGAGAAGGAGGCAGGTGATGACTTTCTTCTTTCCGCATGTTTGAGGGCATGTTGATGTTCCATTTACAGCAGGAGATGTGGGCTTGCGACTGTGGGCTGAGAAAGTTGGTTTCGAAGCAGAGTTTGAGTCATTTGTAAGGAATTGGTACTTGTGACTCTAAGAAGAGATGAAAGATAAAAGAGTGAATAGAATTAGGATGGTGGACTGTAGCAAGAGAAGGTGAAGTTGAGTCGAAAGAGGAGTTCTAGAAATCTGGGTTGCATTTGAACTTTTGGCCTTTTATCCCTGGAATTCTTGAGTTTCAGTTCACATGTTAGTACTGGGAGTGAATTTGGGCTTGGAGCTGGGGAGTTCTTAGATACCCACTTCGTGTAGACCCGTTTTTGGAGGCTAGCAGTTTAGCCATGAGCAAAGTGGGAGGCTCCGGTGCTGCTTGCCTTATAGCGAGGAGAAGGCATAACTCTTCAACAAGAAAATGCCCGGAAGAGCAGTTTCATGAAAATAAAACAAGAGGATGTGATGTGGCTGTGTCTGAGTAGGGGCCTTTTAGGGGTACTCGGGGAAGGGGTTGGGAAGTACCTCTAGCTAGGGGGCAGAGTGGATCGGCCATTTAGGCTTAGACCTGAGTGACCGGTAGGAGCCAGCTGTGTGTGGATCTCGGCCCAGTGTTCCAGCCCAGGGTGACAAGTGCAGCTCTGAAGCCAGGGCTGGCCTTGGGCCGAGAGGGGGTGGNGTCTTTATTGTGCATCTCTAGCTTCTTACAGCTGTAAGGGGATGTGTACAGCATCCTTGCAAAGTGTAGCAAAGAATGTCTGAGTTTCTTCTAGATATGTGTTCTGTGGATAAATAACCTATTCATTCCTTTAGCCAGTTGAAAAGGTACTCTAGACATAGAGTCCTGAATCACTATCTTTAGTCCTTATGGGACTTACGGTCTGAGCCACTTTTTACAGTAAACAACACACAGCAGATAGTTTTCATAAGCATAGTTATGTTCTCTTTGGCTGTAGAGCCCTTTTCACTGTCAAGATAAAAGCACATACTTACCCCAGAAAGGATAGGATGTGAGGGATGCTATCAGATGATAAAAGAAAAAGCCAGGCATATGAGACAAAAGTTGGTATTTATAAAACAAATAAAATAGGTCCCGCCGCCACCCCCACACACTAAGCACTGGCTGACCTAGCAACCTAGCAACTGGACAAGAACAACAATAAATAAATCCTCCCCCAGACCAACAGCTGAAAAGGAAGCAAGATTTTAAACTTCAGGAGGAGGAGGAGAAAAGGGTCTCTTTAAATGCCTCTTATCTAAGGCCCCCAGGCTTGTTCTAGAAGAAATCTGTGCAGACCAGCCCTGAAGGGTTTTTCTTCTGTTCTGATAGCATCCCTCACACCCTGTTCTTTCTGGGGCACAAGGAGACAGTAGGGGTGAAGAATAAGCAGATCTGGATTATTCCAGAGAAAGTCACTTCCTTTCCCCGCTCTGACTTTACTTTTCTGGAGAAAAAGCTGTGATGATGCCCTCAAGTGACGGCCCCATGGGTGGTGCCCCGTGTGGGAATGAACTTTGTGACCGAGGTCAGGACTGAAGAACAGTGAGATGAGTCAGGGGAATCATTGTATTTTCAGGGTAGTTGACCTCATTCCCCTGGAAGAGGGAAGAAACTGAGCTACTGCGAGACTGACAGATTTGCCCCATGTTTCATGGAGGTTGCGATGGTTCTGGTCAGGTAGCACGATCTGCAGGTAATTAGCCCAGCCAGCATGCCAGAGGCAGAGGTTGGAATTTAGGGTTCAGAGTACACGCACTGAGCCGCTGTGGTAGAAGTCTGGGATACATGGACTATGTAAGAGAGAAAAAGGAAACAATGGGAATGCTGGAAGGAGAGAGAAATATTTGAAAAGAGAGCATTGAGCTCTCTTTCAGAGTAGTGTTGGTCAGTCACTCAAGTCGTGTCCGACTCTTGTGACCTCATGGACTGTAGCCTGCCAGGCAAGAATATTGGAGTGGGTAGCCATTTCCTTCTCCAGGGGATCTTCCCAATCCATGGATCGAATCCGAATCTCCAGCATCGCAGGCAGATTTTTTAACTGTCTGAGCCACGAGTAGAAATAAAATGTGGGTTGTAACACTTGAGTGTAGAGAAGTCATTAATAACCATCCTGGTGAATAACTCGGGCAGATACTTATCTCTATCCCTAGATCTTCTACAGGAGGATGGGGGTGGCGCTTTAGCCCTGGACCTGTGAAAGGAANTAACTGTCTGAGCCACGAGTAGAAATAAAATGTGGGTTGTAACACTTGAGTGTAGAGAAGTCATTAATAACCATCCTGGTGAATAACTCGGGCAGATACTTATCTCTATCCCTAGATCTTCTACAGGAGGATGGGGGTGGCGCTTTAGCCCTGGACCTGTGAAAGGAAGAGGTAACCAAGGCTCTTGAATAGTGACTGAGGCATTTCTGTATAAAGCACAGCTCCTGCAGGTTCTCCCCGCCCCCATCCCCCCGCGCTTTTCCGTGTTAGAATAATGTCCTTACTGGTTGCTGAAGTGTTCCACTGGGCATTGGGCACTTGGTTAATGAAACCCAGAATGGATGACTTGGCTCTGACACTGACTCAGAAGGTTTATCGTGGATGCTTGATGATCCGTTAACTAGAATCACTATAAGAACACATTTAAAGAGGAGAAACTTGGGGTTTACTTTTCAGATCCTTCAGTTATAAACTTGCTGGTGTCCCCAAGATTTGTGGTTAGGTGAACCCATCTCAGGGTCTCCCTCAGGAAAACCAAAAGCTCCCATCCCAAAACGACNCTAGAATCACTATAAGAACACATTTAAAGAGGAGAAACTTGGGGTTTACTTTTCAGATCCTTCAGTTATAAACTTGCTGGTGTCCCCAAGATTTGTGGTTAGGTGAACCCATCTCAGGGTCTCCCTCAGGAAAACCAAAAGCTCCCATCCCCAAACGACATACTCCTTTAAAAGCAGAGAGATAGATGTGAAATACAGGTTATGTATGGGGTACCTATCATTACCTGCCTTATGACTGGGATGAAACCCACATTTATTAGATTTTCAAGGGGAAGAGCTATTCTAATTACAGAACAGATGTTCAGAACCCCAGCAGATCTGGTTTATTATGTCCTTTCGCATTTCTCTTTTTCCATAGCACTGAACATTTTTGCCTGTAACTGCTTCTGGGAGGAGGAAAAGCATCCTGACGTATCTTTGGCACTGGATTCCTTTCTCCATTTAAAACTTACAAAACAAAACAATATCCAATGATTATAACTATTTCTATTGGAGTAGGGACCACATTTTTAGATGATGTCACTGTCTGTTCTGTCAAGTAAGGTGTGGGTGGGTTAGGATACAGGTATTGCTTGAGACTCTTGGAAAAGACCCTGATGCTGTGAAAGACCAAGAGCAGGAAGAAGGGGCGACAGAAGACAGGATGGCTGGATGGCATCACCCACTCAGTGGACGTGAGATTGAGCAAACTCTGGGAGATCATGAAGGACTCGGAGGCCTGGCGTGCTGCAGTCAATGGAGTTGCAAAGAGTTGGACACAGCTTAGTGACTGAACAACAACTGTGTGTGTTAATCAGAACTGACCTCCGTGCCAGAAGATGAGAGTCCACGTGGAGATGTCATGTTGAGAAAGAAGGGATTTAACATGAACTATTAAAAGTTTGTTTTTGCTAAGTATAGTTGGCATACATAATGACAGTTGAGAAAAGTAAAAGTGTTAGTTGCTCAGTCGTGTTTGACTCTGTGTGACCCCATGGACTGTAGGCCACCAGGCTCCTCTGTGGGGATTTTCCAGGCAAGAATACTGGAGTGGGTAGCCATTCCCTTCTCCAGGGGATCTTCCTGACCCAGGAATCACACCAAGTTCTCATGGTTTGCAGGCGGATTCTTTACTGTAGGTTACCTCCAACTTTAATGTCCCCAGTTGCTCTCTGGAGGGAAGAGGACCTACTTGGTAGTGGCAACATTTTATCTCTTCCTGATAAATGTGTTTCCCTAGCAGGAGTTTAACTAACAAGGCTGTCCAGCTTGCTTGGCTGTTGTGTTACATGTTGCTGCTACAAAGAGAGCTTTATCAGCTTTCTGATCTCTTAAATTAATTACCTGTCTTTGCTTCAACAATACATGTCTGACGGGTCAGCTGCAGTGTTTTGTAGACTGGAGGCTCTTTCCAGCCAGCTCTGAGTACTGTGTTTTAAATAATGACAACATTGTCACTAGTGCCAGAAGAAATAAGGAAGTCAAGTGTTCCTCAATTTAGCTTTTGATGACTTTACAGAGCAAGAGCTTCAGTTTCCTTCTGTTGGGCTTGTTAGCCCACCTGCAGCAACTTGCTTTGAAATTTACAGATTTTGCATTTGCAGATAGCGTTTTCTTCTTTTCCCTTGGCATTTTCCGAGCAGGTGGAGATACATAAGGCCAAAAGCCTTCTCAAGGTCTCTCTGCAGGATGCTTTTACACTAACTTGATGTTTCCCAAGCATCTGGATATTTGGGGAGGGGAATGGTGGTGAGGACAGGGCAATAGAATTAACTTTTCCATTTGGTTCCAGTGAAGAGAAGTCTTGCTTTGCAAAGAAGACCAAGTTGTAATGCTCTATGTCCTTAGCTCACTCATCGAGTATTCGTAAAGCACTTGCTAAGTGAATGGAGGACCTGGTCTTTGAGGAATAGATTCTTTTGCAGGAGCTCACATGCGTGAGGAGTTAAATGACAGTGTAGGTAATATGGGCTCAGATGCTGGGTTTGTTACACAGGCAATGATGGTTCATGGCAAGAAAAGGAATGAGATGTTGGCAGAAATGATAGGGTGGCCTTCAGGAAAAATGGGGTTCCGTTAGCCAGGGCAGATGTGGCTCTGGAGGAAGGAAAGAGCAGAATGAGAGAGAGGAATAGAGTCTGTGAAGGTGTGGACATGGCACCGTCAGGGGTGGGGAGGGGCCTGGCTGGACTGGAGAGGGCAGTTCTCGTGGTAGAGTGCGTGGAGAGGCGATTGCATGGATCTGCTCTGCTCATTAGGGTAGCCGCTGGCCCCATGGAGCCATGGAAATTATTAAAAGAAAATTAAAAATCACTTCCTCCGTTGTAGAGAGCTTGGCTGCCGTGCTGGCTGGCAGCCGCCACGTTGGACAACGCAGGTAGAGTATTTCCTTCAGTGCAGAAAATTCTCTTGGCCAGCACTGATAGGGGGGTATGGCATTTTACAAGCAGGATAGGGAACAACTGGAGGTCTTCCGACTAGGCAGCGGGTCGCACGGTGGAAGCAGTGCCCAAAGGACGTTGGAGGAGTGGCATGGAGAGAGCAGAGGAGGGCCGCGAGGGCCTGTCAGGCGGGCGGGCCTGGCCACCGTCGGAGTGTGCGGGGTGCACGGGAGGACGGGAAAGCGGTTCCAGAGAGCAAGTGGACTTTGTCTGACAGAGTGGCGGAAAGCGTCAAAGAGCCACAGATATGACCACCAAGGATTTTCCTGAAAGAGGAAGAGGGATAATGTAGAGCCAGAGCGAGGGGTGCCATGACGGGTTGAAACCTTAAATATGTAGGTGCTTTTTAAAAGACACTCATATCCTTCATTTTGTGTAACACGAAAGCATATAAACATAACTGTGTGGCTTCCTCTTGCATCTCTGCACAGGCACTTGGGTTGGTAGCTCTTTCCTTCGTTTGCTTAGAAAGAGGAGAACGACACTTACTGAGCACCTTTCGTGTAAGGTGACTTACATATGTTACCTCTTCACCCTCCTGAGGCCCGTGTTGTAAGAATGGTTTCACTCCCAGTCCCTTAAATTGCTGCCACCTTCTCTTAACCTGGGAACTCTAAGCCTGATGCTTATATCACATTCTTCATTTAGAGGTTGGCGTCAGTACTGGATTCCCCTTGCCGTTGCTTCTTCAAATGTAAGCTGGAGATCTTGTAAACATTGTTTACTCAGGGCAGTCATTGGTGTGAGGAGTTTCCCAGACTGACTTGCAGTTGAGTTGTTCCAGAGCACTGGTTCTCAAAGTGTGGTCCCACCAGCATGAGCATCACTAGGAGCTTGTTACAAATGCAGATCTTCAGGCCCCATCCAGACTTACCAAATCGGAATGCTTGGGGTGGAGCCCTGCAAACCGTGTGTGCGTGTGTGTGTGTGTGTGTGTGTGTNGCAGGTTGTATGAAAATGGTAACCCTTAAGAATGAATTTTTGCCTTGCTAAAATGTTTGTGACACACTGACTGCACTTGTTTGACTTAGTATGAATAGAATGCTGCTGCTGCTGCTGCTAAGTCTCTCCAGTCGTGTCCGACTCTGTGTGACCCCATAGACGGCAGCTCACCAGGTCCCCCGTCTCTGGGATTCTCCAGGCAAGAACACTGCAGTGGGTTGCCATTTCCTTCTTCAATAGATTTCTAATTAAAAAAATAAATAGGCAACAAGCAATAAAGATTTACTGTGTTGCACAGGGAACTATCTTTTAATAACCTATAAGGGAAAATAATCTGAAAAATAATATATGTGCATAGGTGTAGCTGAATCACCTTGCTGTGCACTTGAAACGGTCAACTGCACTTCAGTAAAATATATATATTAAGGGAAAAAATGGTAGTCCTAAGGGGCCTCATTTTTTGTTGCTCTTTAATTTTGAGGAGGGCTGAAAACATGTATTTCTAATCAACTTCTGGGTAATGCTTTGGTTCTGGGACAACACTTGGAGAGCCCAGGTCAAGAAATGTAACTTCCTTGTAGGTGTGAAGTAGATAGGGGTAAGATTCCTGCTCTTGTGCTAATCAGCTGTGGGAACGTTACAGTGTTCCTCTGTAAAATTCAACAGGGTAATGCCAGAATTATAGGTTTTCTGTGAAGGCTAAATGTGATTTTAAAAATGACAGCCATGGGTGGGAGGTGGGAGGCAGATTCATGAGGGCGGGTATTAATGTACACTTGTGGTTGAAAGTGAAAGTCGCTTAGTCGTGTCTGACTCTTTGCGACCCCGTGGACTGTAGCCTGCCAGGCTCTTCTGTCCATGGAATTCTCCAGGCCAGAGTACTGGGGTTGGCAGTTGTTCCCTTCTCCAGGGATCTTCCCAACGACAAACCTAGACAGCATATTAAAAAGCAGAGATGTTACTTTGCCGACAAAGTGATGGGAGTGAGTGGGCTGGGAGTGAGATCTGAGCAGGCGCCCTGGACCCACTGGGTCCCCCCATGGAGACATTGCCCGTTGCACAGACAGGAAAGGAACTGGAGGCCTTGGCCTTCATGCCAGGAGGCAGGCACAGTGTCTGAGATCAGCAAGCAGGCCTTTCACCTGAGGAAGGAGACCAGGTGGCTCCTCAGAAGAGAAAGGCGGGGCTGGTTTCACGCCCTCCCCTCCTGGGCATCGTCGGTCAGGTGAGAGGAGGACGTGCCAGGTGCAAGGAGCTGTGTGCCCAGGTGGTGAGACACACGCAGGGTCAGGCTTCAGCCTCTGGTGTGTCCTGTCGGTGTGTTGTGTGCTTGCAGTGTTTGTGTGGCGCCTCCCTGGTGGCTCAGTTGGTGAGGAATCCACCTGCAACTCTGGAGACCCGGATTCTATCCCTGGGTAGAGGAGGGCATGGCAACCCATCCCAGTATTCTCGCCCAGAGAATCCCATGCACAGAGGAGCCTGGGGGGCTCCAGTCCATAGGACATGAGAGTTGGACAGGACTTAGCAACCAAACCACCACTAACAGCGGGAGGGGCTCTGGGAGGCAGAGGCGGCTGGGGAGCAAGGGCCGTGTTGAGGGGAACCTCGTTTCCTGCAAGTTGAAGGGACGCACTCGTGAGTTAGGACGTCCTCCTGTTGGTTGTCCATGAGTCTCAGGAGAGTAACTTGACCAGATTGTATTTTGGAGATTTATCCTGTTGCCTCATATTGTTTGGAGGGTGAGTCTGGAAGCCTGGAGACCCAGTTTCATAGATGCCTTTAGAGGAAAAAGAGGCCTGAGTAAGGAATAGCCAAGGAAGCTACACAGATGAGTGTGGGGGATGGGTAGAACACAAGTCCAGTTGCCAGATTTTAATGGTAGAATGCCCCTACTCAGTCCTCTGCTTCCTGGGAGGGCAGAGAAGGAAGAGAGAAATGTTCTGTCAAGAATTAATTTTAAAAAAGTCCTCATGGTGTCTGCATTGTAACCAAACACCTGGTCCTGTTAGCAAAGGGGGACTGTCTCTTTAAGTGTTGACCCAATTACTCGAGCAGTTCCAGAGAGTTGTGAAACATTTGTGAGAGGGTGAGGCTGTTTTTTAAAGCGTCAGCCAACACCCTTCGACCAATTTAGCTTTGCTTATTAACAGGAATAGACTGAGAGGTTAGGGCTGTACATTGAAACAGAAAGCTCATCCTCTTAGAATTGCAAAAAACTTCTTTTTAAGGAACACTTTCCATTACGGGGTCCATACATTAAATGATTTCCAAACTTTTTGTAATTTTGATTCCTTTTCCAGCTGAAGTTTCAAGATTGTTCCATGTTCAGAGAGAGTAGTCCCTAAAACCAGTCCATACAGAGCACTCTACAGACAAATTGAGCGCCATCTACTGGTTTTAACGGAGCATGTCGGTGGTGCTGGGAAATCTTTTAAGTATTTATGTATATCTTAATGTTGCAGAATTATGGAGCTGGAAGACAATATGAATTTTGACCAGAATTAGTAATAATATTTAATAGTTTAATGTTAGCATTGGGAAGGGGAATGCCTTTTGGCTGGAATATAGACATACGATCCAAAATGAAAGCAGGTTATAGGAATTTCACTGACCTGTATCTTTATTTGGCAAAAGATTAGCCTGGTTGAAATAAAAACTAACCTCAAATGTCAAATAAAATGGTTACAGTATTTTCTAACATTTGTTGTTGTTGTTCAGTTGCTCAGTCGTGTCCGGCTCTTTGCAGCTTCATGGACTGCAGCACGCCAGGCTTCCCTGTCCATCACCCACTCCCCGAGCTTGCTTAGACTCCTGTGCGTGAGTTGGTGATGCCATCCAGCCATCTCACCTCTAGATGCTGTAGAGTTATCCCCAAATGCTCCACCACTGTTAGGTGAGTGATAAGGAACACAGACTTAGTGTTGGGTTTAATTTGTGGCATTTTACATTTTGTTTTTGAAAAAGGATGACATGTTTTTGGTTCAGCCCAGCAGACGTTAAGCACTTGCGATGTCTCAGGCCTTCTGAAGAGATGTTGCGTGTACAGAGATGAGCTGGATGAGGGCCCAGCCCCAGCTCTACTGTAAATGGCTAAGCGTTCAGAAGACCCTCTCCTCCTTGGGTGATCGGTCCTGAGCCAGGAGCAGACTTGGACGCAGCCACTTCCCTGCGGAGGCATTCCTCATACCCACCTCAGGACAGTATGGGTGCCTAGAGACGCTTGTGTTTATGCTGATTATAGCACTTACCGGGTGGCCTTCTGTCCGTAGGCATGTCTGTCTAGGCTCCTGGCAGACAGGAAGTATTTATAATTCTGGTACCAGATGATACCAGAGACAAACTGTGTTAAACAGAGGCACCGTGTGCTTGTTACGCATCAGTGGATGAATAACTTAAGGCTTTGGTAATGGGAACAGAGCAGAAGGGAAGGGAACGGACACATTAATATTGGGCTGCTAAATATCTTTCAACTGTTTAACTTATCTACTTGATGGATGAACTGGAATAAAAATTTATACTAGCAGTAAAATGTTATGAACTAATAAAACACACTCAAGGAAATGTTTCAAGTAATAAAATATTTTCAAGTACTTTGAGGCTTATTTACATATCAACATTAAAATTTCAAATATTCCTATTTTAAAAATAACCCCAATGACTGATGGCTAGTGGTCCTATTGTATATTTGATACCAATAAGTCCTCTAAGTCCTTTAACTTTCATTGGTTCAGTCTGGCTTTCTACCTCATTAGTACAGATCAATGATTGTGCGTAATATGATCTTGGAAAACATACAGACTTTTGTAGTTGTTGAGGTTATTATTAACAAAATGGTTAAAGTAGAGAGAAATTTGAAATATTTTTGGTTGGAAATTAACTGCATCACGAATCTAGGAAGCGATATTTATTTTAGTTTGTGAGCTCTCTGGAGTATGCAAAATGAAAAAAATCTCAGTATTTTAAGGTTTTGGCTAGAGAGGACTCAATTGTGGCTGCCGTTAAACAGAGAAACACGGTGAGCCTCATTCTCTTCCTTGATGGCATTTGGGTTTGAGTTCCTGTTGGGTCCAGAGGATCTTGCTTCTGGGGTTGAGGGCCTGGAATAGTATGTTGTGAAAAGACCCATTTAAGGCTGGAGAAAAATGAAACAGTTCTTGAGTTTGCTGCTTTCCTGCCTTCCCAACTCTCCTCCCCTGTGTGTTCTGAAGACTGCTTAAACATCATTGGTTTTAAAGCTGCGAATCCTTTGGTCCTCAGCTCTTTGAGCATCACTGGGGCTGTGTGCCTCTATGTCGTCTCTTCGCTGGCCGGCCTTTCCTTGCTCGGCCTGTTTCTCCCTCCCTGCCCTCCTCTACAGGAACTTGGGGTCTAGGCCTTGGCTCTCTGTTACCATGTTGCCACTCATTGCTGGCAAGGCTTCTCAGCTTAGTGCGGTTGACTCTCAGATCTGCCTCACCAACCCAGACCTTTTCTGATGCCCTGTCCTGCTTGGCCAGAGGAGCCTGGCGGGCTGCAGTGCACGGGGTCGCAAAGAGTCGGATGTGGCTGAGCATGTCCTGTCTGTAGAATGCCTACAGTTTCCCCTCTGGCTGGCAGATGAAACTTAGCATTTAAAGCTTATCATTGACTTTCTCACAAATCATTCCCACAGCCACCTCCCATTTTTCCTTGGAGAGATGCCCCCTTTTCCTCCTAGTGTTGCTTTATGTCTGTTCTCTTCCTCTGTGTCCATTTGTCCAGCTCCCATCGTCAGCTGTCATATTTCATCAAATTAGTTTCAGCCACATGCCTTTCTCACATTTATTTCTTTTTGGGTCATCTTGGTTCCAAAGTAGTTTAACTCCCTTTTGCTTCCTTGCACTGTGTTTTTGTAATGTTTTCCCGGACTGGTTTCCTTGCCTCTGTTCTCTTTTTCCTTCTTAGAATACTTCTGTGAGATAAACCTTTCTAGAACATTTGCTACATCTAATTTTCTCCCAAAACATGCCACTCAGAGCTGTTTTTTCTTTCTTTTTCTTGCCTACACTCAGGTTCAAATATGAATGTTTTGGCTTGCCATTAATATTCTGTGTAAACTGATACCTGCGCCCTTTGTTCATTCATGTAGTTACTCAGAAACTTCTTGTTGCTCAAAAGGCGCTGCGTGAAGTGCCCTCTGAGACACAGGTCTTGCTTCCCATAAACTCTAGATGTTGATGAGACGTACGTGCAGCACAGTGGCCTGTGCGTGCACAGTCACTTCATTCTTGTCCGAGTCTTGATGACCTCACTGACTGCAGCCCGCCAGGCTCCCCTGTCCATGGGGTTCCCCAGGCAAGCATGCTGGAGTGGGTTGCCATGCCCTCCTCCAGGGGATCTTCCNACAGTGGCCTGTGCGTGCACAGTCACTTCATTCTTGTCCGAGTCTTGATGACCTCACTGACTGCAGCCCGCCAGGCTCCCCTGTCCATGGGGTTCCCCAGGCAAGCATGCTGGAGTGGGTTGCCATGCCCTCCTCCAGGGGATCTTCCCCACCCGGGGATCGAGCCTGCATCTCCTGCGTGCCTGCACTGTGGGTGGACGCCTGCCGCCAGGGCACCGGGGAAGTCCTGGTGTGCTGAGTGTACACTTAGGCACGCTCTTGGGCTTTGTCGCGCGTCCTTGGGGCCATGCAGCCGGGGTGCCTGGGTTTGAGTTGCCCTGTTTCAGCTTATCTCCTGCCTGAACTCTGGCATCACCTCCGGACCCTTGTTTTCAGCACCCTCTTCCTTCTATCTGCAGACTTCCGGGTGTCTGTCGCTTGCTACTGAACATGTGTTTCTTCTGAGAATTGCCTCTTTGTGTTTCTCTCCTTTCTGCCACTTAACTCTGTCTCCGGCACTCACCTTAGTGTCAGAATCATGGAAAGAAGACAGACTTTGGAATCCTACTTGGATTTGAATCCTAGCTTTTAGCCTTTCCTAGCTTTGTTCTTAGACGTTAAAGTACTCTGGGCTGCTCTTCTCATCTCCAAGAAGGGTAAAGATACTTGCCTTGCACATACTTGGTTGAGGTTGCAAAGCAGCTGGTTCTGCCTCTGACCTGCAGGGGGCACTCAGAAGATGGTTGTGCTGAGCCCGCGTGCCTTTTTCTGGTCCCCAGGCTCCCGTGTATTTATTGTTTGTAGAAAACTAATTTAGTGACTAAAATGGTTGCTGTGGTGTGTTAGTTATTTTCCCTCTCTTGTTGAGTGAGAAGCATTTGTGCCGTGGGGGTGGGGGGTGGTCCACACTCTCAGCCTGGGCCGGAGCACCAGGGGAACGGTATAAACAGAGTTTGCTGTCGGTATAGACCTTTGTCCACATCTGTGTTGATAGAGTCCTAGTCCGTGAGTCCTTTAAACCTTTGTGAATTAACGATTTTCCCCTTATCTTTGTTTTTAAAATCTTATATGTGGAAATAATTTGAAATTCATAAAAAGTTGTTAAAAAGAAAAAACAAGCAGGGCAAAGAATACCCAGATACTAGTCACTCAGGGTAATTAACTCTCACAAACATTCTGTCCCATTTGATTTATCTTTTGTACTCTCTAGCTAAAAACCTGTACGTGCTCACAGTGTCTGCTTTACTGTCTTTTGCTGAAGTGCCCTGTGTAATGGATGCATTTCCTAAGGCAGGAGCTTTTCTCTTATAAATCACAGTAGAGCTAATTGCTGCTTTTAGCTGTCCTGTCCCTCTTAGCCTTCCTTATCTGAAACAAGTCCACAGCCTCTCTCTATCTTCTATGGGATCAACCATTTTGAAGAATACAGTATCCCTCTCCTTCTTTTTTTTCTTTAAACTTTATATTGGAGTTCAGCTGATGAACAGTTTTGTGATCGTCTCAGGTGAACAGTGAAGGGACTCAGCAGTCCACTTATCTAATCTCCCCCAGGCTCCCCTCCCATTGCCTTAAAAGACACTTTTAAGGCAATGTAAATAGCTTGTTCCTCATCAGAATTTCCCCCTAAATTGAGTACTCAGTGGGAATTTTTGCCAGACTCAATCTCTCCCATTATGATGGCAAAATGGTAGTGATTTCATTACTTTGATGTTCTTCCCACTTTGACCATCAGCCGTCCTCATTCCACTATACATAGGTGTTCACCTTTCTCCTCTTTGTCTGTTGTTGTTATAGAGTCATGGCTGCCTTCCTTTTTTTTCTTTTAATTGTTTATAATTCATTACTACTCTTAATTGACAGTTTGGTCTAAGATTGTCCCAGATTTGGCCAGAAGAAGCTCCGTCGACATGCATCATGTCAGCATGCCCCTGTCTTTTTTGGGGGGGGAGGGAGGAGGACATTTCCTTACTTTTTGTCAAAACAAGATGTTCCAAGCTCATCTTGTGTATAACCTTGACCTAGACCTGGAAACAGCCACTTCTTCCAGCAGCCTTGGTTCCTTTTAGTGGAGAATGGTGTTAGTGACCAAGGTTAGTGCAAGATGTTAAACAAAAAAAATTTAAACAGCCTCAGACATGGAAATTAATTTTGCACCTTTTAAAATATCTGGCCATGTAAATTATTTGAAAAATTGTTTCTTGAAAACTTACTTTAAAATGATTTCAGGTCTACAGTAAAGGTTTAAGGATAGTATAAAGAAATCCCATATGCCTTAAACCCAGCTTCACCAACTGTGAACATTCTAGCTCATTTGGTTAATCATTCTCCCCCCAGCCCCCCGGATCATTTGAGAGTAACCGGTAGACCTGCTCCTTTACCCCAGATACTTCACTGTGTGCTTCTTAAGAACAGGGCTCGCTCATATAAATCACAGCACGGTCACCAAAACAGGAAAATTCTGACGTTGGTACAGTGTTAAGTGTGTGTAAACCTCATTTAAATCTGGACACATGTCCCTTTAATGTCCTTAATAGCAGCTTGTTGTTCAGGATCCAGCCTAGGGCCGTGCACTGCATTTAGCTGGAAAGTCTTTTCAGTCTCCATAATCTGAGCCTTTCATTAGTGACATTTTTGAAAGGTTCAGATCATCTTTTTTTTTTTTTTTAAATAGAGAGACTCTCACTTTGGTTTCGTGTGATGCTCTCTTCTGACTCGGTTGAGGAACGCTGCGGCGCTGTGTCCTCAGTGGGCAGGATCAGGAGACAGGTGACATTAGTTCCTTTCATTTTTTGGTGTCACTTGCTTCAGGTGGCAAAAGAATTACAACATGATGTTCTGAGTGTTTGTTACATCTCTTTTTAATATTTATATAATGATACATTTATATCATTTACTTTTTAAAAATTTCATCTGGCATTTAATTACATGTCTGTTTTTTTGNGTCCTCAGTGGGCAGGATCAGGAGACAGGTGACATTAGTTCCTTTCATTTTTTGGTGTCACTTGCTTCAGGTGGCAAAAGAATTACAACATGATGTTCTGAGTGTTTGTTACATCTCTTTTTAATATTTATATAATGATACATTTATATCATTTACTTTTTAAAAATTTCATCTGGCATTTAATTACATGTCTGTTTTTTTGTTTGTTTTTAAATTTTTACAGTGTTGTCTTGGTTTCCACCATACCGCAACGAGAATCGGCCATAACGATGCACATATCCCCTCCCTTTGGGCCTCCTGCCATCCTGCCCCTCTGGGTCCTCACAGCGCCAGGATGGGCTTTCAGCAGCTTTTCCGGGCTCTCCATTTTATACATGATAGCGTATATATGTTGACATTACTGTCTCCATTCAGGAAAGCAGATATCATATACTTTTAATAATGGCCGTGTTTAACAGCTGGCTGGTGGGATTCTTGAAAACATGATGTGCCCTCGCAGGCCTGTACGGGCCAGCTCCAGCGAGCATTCCACCGCAGTGATCTTGCTGCGGAAGGGGCCCACCTTCAGGAACCTTGTGACTGACAGCGTCTTGCTGTCTTTGAGATCGGCCCTGTCCCTTCTTTAGCGTTCCTCCCACAGGACTGTCTAGCTCACCCGCTTCGTCTCCACCCAGCATCTTGCCTGCTTCCAGGGCCTTGTTTGTCCCCACACTGGGAGTTGCTCCTTCCCATGCCTCAGTTGCTCTTCTCTGCCCCATTCCAGTTTGCCCCTCGTCACGTTACTGTCCCCGGTTAAAGGGAGGCCCCAGACATGACTAGTATCTTGGGGCAAGGAGAGTCTCTCAGCAAGATGGTAGGTTTAATGCAGAGAGAGAATCCCTGATCTAGAAAAGAAGGTCTACTCTTAGGGCTCCAGGATAGAAATCTAAGTGGAAAATAAAATTTTTTTTCCTGCTTATTAATAGGCACATAAAGATGATTTTAGTGCTATTAATACAGTTTATTTACTATGTAAATGAGTTAAAGATGGGAAGCGGAGACCATAGCTACCATGTAAGGCCATGAAAGTAATTGATCCGTGGCATTTAGAATTACAGTGTGTCTATATATTGGGGATCACCTGCGAATTGCAAGGTGAGGCCTGGTGGCACTACCTAATGGCGCTTTCCATTAGTTCTTGTGTCATCTGTCAGCAAGACAAGCTAGGACCCTGGAGAAATGGTCAGGTTCAAGGATACGTTTCTCATGAATGAAAGAACATGGGGTTATTTTTGTGATAATACGCCGTGGTTTTTGAGTTCCGGTTCCTGGAGAGGTGCAGATGTAGATGCGTTCTCTCCTTGGGATTGGGTCAGATGAAAATTTTGATCAAGAATGTCTGGAAAGTTTTCCTTGTTAATAAGTTCATCCGTTATAGGTAAAAACACAACAGACGTGTTAACTGGGCAGTAGCTGGCCTGATTGACCTGTCTGTTCCCCGGGGCCTGCCCTTCCCCCCAGCAGCGAGATCCATTACCCGGGGATCCCTCAGGGAAGGTGTGATCAAAGCGACCACCTCAGCTGAGCTGCTTACTTAGACCTGTTTTCCATTTTTATTTTTTAATCGCCTATTTTAAGGCCATCTCGAGTGGTTCTAAGCGTCTGGTTACCACTGCAGTACAACAGGGGTCATGCGGCTGAAATGCGGAGTCCAAATGTTTATTGTTTGCTCCTAGCAACTTTATCAGAGAGCCGAGAATACTCCTTCAAGAACAGATGCTTTAATTCCAGGTGCCTTCAGAACCCAAACTTCAAGTGAGTTTGAGGTGAATTAGGGTTCTGTGTTCACTTCTATTTAATACTGTGGGTGTCTAACTCAGTGATTTTTTTTTTTTTTTAAAGAATTAGAGCTATGAAAGCAATTTAAAACTTACTTTTGTCTTGGGAATGAAAAAAGAGGTTGATCCTGAAAGCTTTGTTAAAAGGAATTCCAACTGCTTATTAGCCATCCCTTCTGACTACAGTTAAGAGAAGGCCCCAGGTGTTGCTAGTGTCTTGGGCACAGAAAGTTGCATGGCAATATGTTGGGGCTCTTGTGGAGAGGACCGTCTTGATATTGAAAAAAAGATGTATTCCTAGAATTTCAGGTTAGATATCTAAGTGAAAAAAAAAACACTTCTTTTTTTTCCCTTGTAAAAGTCCATATTGTAAATAATTTAGGCATGCAGACTATGTGATCTCTTTTGCAATAACTTAGCTCTTCAGTGGGCTTCCTTGATACCTCAAGTGGTAAAGAAGCTGCCTGCCAATGCAGGAGATGCAGACAGGAGACTCAGGTTCGATCCTTGAGTCACGAAGATTCCCTGGAGGAGAAAATGACAACCCACTCCAGTATTCCTGCCTGGAAAATCCTAGGGACAGGAGCTTGGTGAGCTACAGTCCACAGGGTCGCAAAGAGTCAGACATAATTTAAGTCAACTCTTTGGTGGCCTATTGTATTGCAAAAGTAGCCATAGACAATGTGTAAACAAATAACATGACTGTGTTCCAATAAAACTATTTATGGATGTCGAAGTTTGAATGTCATAGAATTTTCCCATGTTAATATGTGTGAGCCACACACAAACAAGCAGAGGGCGGGACTTGGCTTACAGTTTGCCAACCTGTGCTCTAAAAAATGAAACTTTAGAACTTTCAGTAACATTTTTTTTTTCCCCAAGTTATTGGCAACCCACTCCAGTACTCTTGCCTGGAAAATCCCATGGGTGGAGGAGCCTGGTGGGCTGCCGTCTATGGGGTTGCAGAGAGTTGGACACGACTGAGCAACTTCACTTTCGTGCATTGGAGAAGGAAATGGCAACCCACTCCAGTGTTCTTGCCTGGAGAATCCCAGGGATCGGGGAGCCTGTTAGGCTGCCGTCTATGGGGTTGCACAGAGTCGGACACGACTGAAGCGACTTAGCAGCAGTAGCAGTGATGTTTCAGTACCTTGAAAAATTGATTCTTCTTTCTATGCTGCAGACATTTAAACTGGTTGTAGTTTTATCATGCCAAAGGATAGTTTACCAGCCTCAGTGTTTCAAAAATTTTTCCAAAATAGGGGCTTATGAGGCCTAGGTGTGTGTGTGTGTGTGTGATCGGTAAGTCATGTCCCACTCTTTTGCAGCACCATGAACTGTGGCCCACCAGGCTCCTCTGTCCATGGGAATTCCTAGGCAAGAGTACTGGAGTGGGTTGCCATTTACTTTTCCATATATATACATATATATGTGTGTGTGTATGTGTGTGTGTATTTGTATATATGTATATATATTTCCCTTCCCCGGTAGCTCAGCAGTAAAGAATCTGCCTGCAGTGCAGGAGACACAGGTTCGACCCCTGGGTTGAGGAGATCCCCTGGAAGAAGGCGCGGCTACCCACTCCAGTATTCTTGCCTGGAGAATCCTATGGGCTGTAGTACATGGGGTCACAAAGAGTTGGGTATGACTGTCACCACCTGGCACTTAAGCACGCACTTGTGTGTGTGTGTGTGTGTGTGTGTGTGTGTGTGTGTGTGTGTACACACACACGCATTTGTTTATTCTTTTCAACGACTTAAAAATGTAAAAACCTTTCCCAGCTTGTGAGCCATACACAAACAGCAGTGCTAGACTTGACCCATGGCCCATACTTTGCCAACCTGTGCTCTAAAAAATAAAACTTTAGAACTTTCAGTAACTTTTTTTCAAGTTATAGTGATATTTCAATACCTTGAAAAATTGATTCCTTTCTGTATGCTGCAGATATTTTTTCTGGTTGTAGTTTATTTTGCCGAAGGATAGTAAACATTTTACCAGCCTAAACTTTTCAAAAACATTTCCAAAACAGGGACTTAGAAGTCCTAAAGTTTCATTCTAATTAGTGCCTGAAGTCAGTGGTAATATTGTTGTACTGAATGTGCTGTTCTTGTGTTAGGATGCTTGGGAACTTTCCGGTTCATCAGTCTTAGTAAGTTACAGCTTATTTGTAGTTCATTCTGACTTCTTACAGCAGACCGGAACCCATATCAGACACAGGGCACTGCACAGAACCCTGGGGAAAAAATTAGAGGCACTTAGGACTATGGGAACTACTTGGAATTCAGAGCATTCCTATTACTAGCCTTGATCCCAAGTTTGATTTTAAGATGTTTGGTTTTCATTACGTACTGAAACACTACCTGCTTCTCTGCTCTGCTGCTGGCCATTAAGTTGTGGTCACAGAGTGGCATGGTTCTTTAATTGGCTTTATTACTGCTAAAGTAGAAGGAGAAAAAATGCCGTTAAGTAATGAGAATTCTCTCCCCTATTTAATGTTAAAATGGCCTGACTTTCTCTTAATTAGATTTTCCATTGCACATCATTAAAGATGTATACAACCTAAACCTCAGTGCTTTAAAGTCCTTTGTTTATGGTTACCACATAAATTATATACTGTTTGGAGAATAGTAATTAGGACTCTATTTCATAGAATAAATTTAATTTAGCCACTGATCTCAGTTAAAAAAATTAATCTATAAAAATTGCTGGAAGAGGGAATTCCCTGGCGATCCAGTGGTTTGGGACTCAGCTTCCACTGCAGGGGGCATGCGTTCAGTCCCTGTTTGGGAAACTTAAGATCCCACATGTTGCGTGGTGTAGCCAAAAAAAAAGTTGTTAGAAGATTATTGAAAATGACAGTTGCAGCCCCATGGACTGTAACCCGCCAGGGTCCTCTGCCCATGGGATTCTCCAGGCAAGAATACTAAAGTGGGTAGTCCTTCTCTTCTCCAGGGGATCTTCCCAGCCCAGGGAATCGACCCCGGGTCTCCTGCATTGCAGGCAGATTCCTTACCAGAAGATTATCAGCAAGTGAAGGATGAAGATGTCTTAACTTCTAAATAGTTGCAGAGTCACAGGCAAAGTTACCGGGATTAGATTTACGGCTTGATGGAGGGGTGGGATAAAGAAGAACGCAATTCCAGATGGTCCGGAAACACACATTGTTGGAAAAGCAACCCTCCCATCCTCACAGGTTGAGAGTCTTATCCTAGGCTGAGTGGTGAATGTGTTTCAAGAGTTCTCACATATTAGCTGTAAGAAGAGAAGGTATTATCTCCATTTATACAGTCAAGGGAACTGAGATTTAGAGGATTTAAGCAAAATCTTTTTAGATGGAGTTTAAACCCAGGTTGATCTTGAGCCCAAGTCCTTTGCACTCTACTGCTTCCAGGCCAGCTCTTGAGAGGCGCTCCGTGTTCACTGGAGAACGGGTGGACTTGGCAGGGACTCGTGTGAGGTAGAGTTCAGAGAGTTATTGCCGCAAACAGAACACAGAGGTGAAGGGGGCATTCAAAGTATAAGGATGTAGCTGTTTAATATACTTCCTCTATCCTCTCTGCCTTATTTTTAGATTTTCCTGGAATTTTTACAGAGCTTTTTAAGGGAGCTGTTTTATGTTCTTTTAAAAAATTTTTCCAAGTAAATATCCCATTATCTTGTTGTTTACTTGTTTTTCTCATTACCTCCACTAAAACGTAAGCTGAAAGAAGACAGATTGTTTCGTATCCTCAGAGCCTAGACCACTTCCTGGCACATTTTGTTTTGTATAAACTTGCTAGAATGGGTGCAGTTTGTATGATACATTGATTTCCCTTGCAGTTTGATGTTTTGTAAAAATCAACTCCCCCAAAGAACCTTACTAATGCAAACCTCTCTTCCCCTTTCCTAGGGCGATTGTGTCGTTACTGTACTGCTCGCGGAAGNCACAGAAGAAATCAAAAAAGAAATCAAAATATGCATAGAAACAAATGAAAATGAAAACACAACAATCAGCTCTGTCTTTAAAGCCTTCCAGCTGGCTTGGAATCCAGCCTTCCCAGATTCACCAGGATAATCTTCCTTATTAAATCAACTGATTAGGCCCTTTAATTACATCTGCAGAAAAGCCATCACAGTGAGGGCAAAGATGGAAGGGAGTTGTCTTAAATGATGCAAGGACAACCAGGATGCCATAGCATAATTAAATTCAGATTGGGGACAAAGGACTCAACTGACATCATAGGAAATGCAGTTAGTGATCTGAATAGCAAAGTTGAGTAGCTCTCACAGTTACAGAGAAAACACAAAGATCGCAAGAGAGAAAACAGAACAGAGGTCAGTTCTAAATTGTCAGTCTTCTCGATTTTAAACTGAGGTGAAAGGAACAAAAGCAATGATGAAAGTGTGTGTTAGGTAGGAAAAGTTACTTTTGAAGAAAAATAAGAGAAGGTGCTTCTTAGAGTACAGCATGAGAATGCTTGTGTGATGGTTTGATTTTTTTTTTTTTTTTACAAAAAGAGATGGGATGGAGTAACGGAGAGGGATTGGTTTCTAGACTCAAGACAGAAGCATCTTCAGATCTTGCTGATTTTTGCTGTGGGCAGTTATTAACCTGTCTTCATCCATAGGAAGAGGATAACGAGGCCTTATAGGGTTATTGTGAGAATGGAAGCTGACTTTTGCTGTGGGCAGTTATTAACCTGTCTTCATCCACAGGAAGAGGATAACGAGGCCTTATAGGGTTATTGTGAGAACGGAGTGAATACAAAGCATGTAGCCTGGTGCATGGCATTGAGGAGCCTTTGCCAGATGTTACTGTTCTTATTACCCGCTGATCGCAGAGAGGGGCGGCCTAAGAGCAGACGTGGCACCTCTCCTGAGGACTGTAGGATGAGATCTGGGATCCTCAGGGTGCTAGATCCGGGTGCCAGCTTCAAGCAGGTGTATTGCCTTGTTCTTGGAACTCTGCCTTTTGAAGACTGAGCTGACTCAGAGCAGGTGAAGGGATGAGGAAGACTGGGGGTGCAGAGGAACTGCTTTAAGGAGGTGCCATCTAGTGAGGCCGGATTAACCAGTCTGTAAAAAATCACCGAGTTCCCTGGCAGTGCCTTGTTCGCTTTTTTGTATTTGGTAAGGGTGTCAGAGTGCCTGCGAACAAGCGCAAGGCACAAGTCACGCGGTGATACTTGATCTTTTCTGAAAATTCTTTCCGTCCTTTCCTCTGGCCTGGCCACCTGCTCCGAGGTGTTTATTCACATTGGCACCCGCACGTGCACTGGTTCCTTCCGTAGTGTGGATGTCTTTCCAGCCTTATGCCTCTGTCAGCCATCATCTAAACATTTAGTGTGCTGAGCCCTGTAAGGACAGTGTCAAATAGAAAGATGGTTTTTGCCTCCAGGGAGACTTACCCCGGCAGTAAGGAGACTAGACTAAGGCACGTGTGACGTTAGAAGACAGTGCAATTCACTTTCAATTGCAGGGTTGTGATGCATTTATTCTTATCCTACTGCTCACGTCTGAAGCATCAGGGACTAAAATGTAAGGGGAAAACACTGGGGTCCAAGAAGGGTGAGCGTGCCCAGTGGGGTAGGTCGAGACCTCCAGGAAGCTTTTGAGAATGAGAGACGTTAGTGCAGCTGATGGGGCGAAAGCAGGCACAACCCCAGGGCCCCATTCCCATTCCAGACTCTGAATGGTATTCCCTGGGGTCAGGTAAGCCAAGCCTCATCATTCCAAGTCAGACGAGGCACAGAGAGTGTTGCTGTGAGCCTGGATTGTGATTGGAGGTCAGGAGGGACAGAGCAGAGAGCGGGGAAGGGCAGGAAGGCAACATTCACTGAATACCCGCTGCAGCCTTCAGCTGACAAGCGTCTTGCCTACCCCTCTGAGCTGTTACTGCAGCCGTGGGAGCAGAGGTGGTGTTACCCAGAGGCAGGGAGGGGAGCTCCGAGAGCTGAAACAGGTTGTGTCCAGTCACACGGACAGTAAATGCCAAATAGGAACCCAGGTTGGTCTGACTCCAAAGCCCTTCCTCACTCTGCCACTTTCAGAGTGACTCTACCAAGAAGGGGCCTTCGCCTCCGGTGAAATAGGCACGTAGTTTTCCTTCTGAGATTGTTAGCCTATCCTCTTAGAGTTGGTCTTATTATGCCTGAAGATGCATTTCTTTCTTAAACAAACAACAAAAAAAGCTGCCACTGCCAGCAGTTTGATTTGCCTTTCATGTGGGAGAATAAAAAGACCTGTGTGTACTTAACAAGCAGAACCTGTTTTTAGTGTTTAACTAGCCAAGTCCTCTCTGGGTGATATATATATATATATATTTTTTAAGTAATTATACTTTTTGATACACCCATCTAAGCCCCAGCAACTATCCCCTTGGATCCTGATCCCCACGTAGCGAGGCTGCACTGACTTCTTAATCTTTTCTGACTTCCTCCCTCCCTCCCCCCCATATGTGTGCAGTCACCCTTAACGTCTGCATTAAATCAGAATATAGAAATGGTTCCTCTTTTGTAGGACTGTCTCCTATAGGAGATTTGGCCTCTCGTCCTTTTTTCTAGCTTCGTTTTGTCTTTGAGAAATGATTCTACTCTGCCACGGTAAAATTGTTCATGCTGTCTGTTGAGGCTTAATGGTATGCTCTCAGGGGCTTGGAGGCAGTGGCGTTGACCTGAACCATCCATTTCTTCTTTTGCTCTGAGTTTTCACATTTTCCTCCTTGATCTTCGTCTTGTCCGCTGTCTGCAGATGGTGGCCCCCGAGAGACGTTGATGCATTTCGCCGTGCGGCTGGGGCTACTGAGGTTGACGTGGTTCCTGCTGCAGAAGCCAGGTGGCCGCGGAGCTCTGAGCATCCACAACCAGGAAGGAGCGACACCTGTGAGCCTGGCCTTGGAGCGGGGTTATCATAAGCTGCACAGGCTCCTGACAGAGTAAGTGCGCCTTCTCCCATTTCCTCCTTCTGGGCCGGCCCCGCCCCCAGATTCACAGTAACCCCGCCCACGTGGCATCTCCAGCCTTAGCTGGGAAGTAAACCCTCAGCTCTGTGCCTTGCCTTTGGCTGGAGGTCGGTAAGCTTTCTCCTGCTCAGCACTTCATTGTCTGAGAGGAACACACGTAAGTCACCTTCCCTTTTCTCCCCTTTCTTCAGCTTTCTCTGCTCTCACTGTCTCTTGCCTCTTAAATTTTTCTGAAAACTCAGAATAAGTCTGGTCTGTAGGGGTAGCACTCTATGAACCAGGGCATCCGGTTTCCCCAGCTTAGTCCAAGAGGGAACAGGCTTTCTGTACCATGTATTTTTTTTTCCCCCTGATATGTCTTTAATTCTTGAAAGAGTTAACTCGGAACAAATACTTTTAATAATTGCATATAGAAAGTGTACTGAACCACTAAGTTTTGGTTTGAACGTAATTTCTATAAATAAAATTGAGAGCAGTGGTCTCTTCATACAAGGAGCAATAAAAAGCAGCCGAGTTGTCCTGGAAATGTGCTGTCGGAAATCCTGCCTGTGTATTTGTGGGTCCAGTTGTTAGGCATTCTGACTCTTCAGAGAGTGCTTGGAAGGAAGGCCATTCGTCAAAACATTCAAAGAGTTTGTCTTCCTTTTTTCTGGAGTAAATAGAAAAATAAATGCATTAGACAGCCAACACTTTAAAAAAAACAAAACCTTATTTGGTATTGGGGTATCACACAAAAACAGTAGTGATAGATTCAGATG
Organism: Neotragus moschatus; assembly: GCA_006410615.1. Classification (NCBI taxonomy): domain Eukaryota; kingdom Metazoa; phylum Chordata; class Mammalia; order Artiodactyla; family Bovidae; genus Neotragus; species Neotragus moschatus. The sequence continues at coordinate 762,861 of SJYA01002638.1, forward strand.
AAGAGTGAAGGGACTCAGCCATCCATATACATGTATCCATTCTCCTCAGCCAGTACTTTTCTTTGGAGTATTTATAAAAGACGGAAAATGTCAACTATAATTTCTCTTATTTAATGTATTCTTTACTGCTTTATAATCATCACCATCTTTTCCACCGTATGATCGAGAATCAATCCCATTGGACCTGTGTTCTTTAGCAATCGAGGGACCCTTATAAATTAAGTCAGTCTTTGCAAATTCTCAGGTATTTTACCTGTTAGATTCGATTTAGTTGACTTCTATTTTTTATTATTCTAAACTGTGTGTGTATGTGGTGGGGGGTAGTCTGGAAGGGCCCAGAAGAGATCTCAGAGTAATGTAACTTCCTGTAATACAAATGAGGGTGAGGGGTTATTTGTTTTTCTTTACCTGCCCCATGGTTATAACATCCCCAGTCACTCCAAACAGGAGGTTCCTTGCGGAAAGCTTTTTGATGGGTGCCTCCGATCCAGTGACAGTGGGAGGAGGCACGCTTCATGTCAGATGAGCTGTGGATATTTGAGCTCTCCCGGGACAGTATTCCACAGGGCAGCGTGTTCCGTTCCCTCGCACTTCCCATCTGGCCACGACTGGATCCCTTCTGCTTGTCTGCCTCACGGCCTCCGGAAGACAGGCCTCGTTCCACANTTGATGGGTGCCTCCGATCCAGTGACAGTGGGAGGAGGCACGCTTCATGTCAGATGAGCTGTGGATATTTGAGCTCTCCCGGGACAGTATTCCACAGGGCAGCGTGTTCCGTTCCCTCGCACTTCCCATCTGGCCACGACTGGATCCCTTCTGCTTGTCTGCCTCACGGCCTCCGGAAGACAGGCCTCGTTCCACAAGTTGAGACCATCCACTCCATATTACTGCCGTGAAGTTCAAGTGCAGTTTTCTCCAGATTCAGTCTTAGAGCACAGAGGTTTTGCTGGGAAGCAGAGTTGGTTACGGATTGCCATCCAGATGGGGAAATAGAATGATTACAACAGCTTCTTTATATGCCGGGAGAGGATGTCACAAGACCATTCTTGCAGNTTACTGCCGTGAAGTTCAAGTGCAGTTTTCTCCAGATTCAGTCTTAGAGCACAGAGGTTTTGCTGGGAAGCAGAGTTGGTTACGGATTGCCATCCAGATGGGGAAATAGAGTGATTACAACAGCTTCTTTATATGCCGGGAGAGGATGTCACAAGACCATTCTTGCAGCACAGCTTTAAGGAAACTAGAGTGTGTGTTTTTGGAGGAGAGACTTTGTCTTGCTTTATACTGCCACCTCTGTTACATGGGAGACAGCCGCTTAGCTCCTTTCGAACGGGAGTAGGTAAAGGAAAGCCGACTTGAGAAGTCTCGACCACAGTAGGGCTGCAGCAGGGCCGTAGGAGCAGCCGGTCACACATCTAACTCTGAGCTGAGATTCTTCTGGCTGTTACTCTTCAGCAGCCTAGAAAAGGTACCAAGTCCTAATTGTTGTTCAGTCGCTAAGTCATGTCCCACGCTTTGCAACCCATGCACTGCAGCACACCAGGCTTCCCTGTCCTTCACTATCCCAGAGTTTGCTCAAATTCATGTCCATTGAGTCGGTGATGCCATCCAACCATCTCATTCTCTGTCATCCCCCCTCCTGACACTTTCAATCTTTCCCAGCATCAGGGTCTTTTCAGTGAGTCAGCTCTTCACTGCAGGTGGCCAAAGTATTGGAGCTTCAGCTTCAGCATCAGTCCTTCCAGTGAGTACTCAGGGTTGATTTCCTTTAGGATGGACTGGTTGGATCTCCTTGTAGTCCAAGAGACTCTCAAGAGTCATAGTTGGCAATTTAAGAAATGATCAGGAGGTGATTTTACTACATCCCTCACTCTTCCTGTGATGTCAGTAGACTCTTCCAGAATTTCCAGCATAAAGAGTCAGGAGAGATGAGATCATCTTTAGCAGATGAGGAAGCTGAGATCCAGAGTGGCAGAGTGAGGGTTGAGAGTAACAAGGTGGCCGAGCCAGAAACAGAAGCCCCATCTCCTGAGAGGCTGGCCAGAGTGGCCAGGCTCCCCGCTAAGATTCGGAGAACCCAAGAGGAGACTTCCTGGGATCCACAGCCTTTGAAATTAACAGAAGTTTATGCATGTGTGTTTCTGAATAAAGAGTTCATTTTGTGAAATTCACAGTGAGATTTGTGGGGCGTTAAGAATTGCTGCACTGTGTGATGGTTATCTTTCTTAGTAGTTCACTAAAATCTTTAGACTCGGGTATGCTTACTCCTTCTCCCTTTCAAATTGTAAATTCTCACGTAGGCCTGGCTCTTACCCTCCCATTTCAGTTAATATGACATTGAAGTATCGTTTGTATCCATTTTACATTAATTATAACTGTTTACCGTGTAGCTTTAGCTGAAACATCAAGTTTATTTCAGTCCCTTTATACCTCTCCCAAGAGAAATCTGTGGTTTTAATTCTTTGCTGCTTATACCGAGTGTTTTGAACAGGGAACAGAAGGGTGCTGGGCTGATTTGGGTCCAAGTTTTTTCTGTGTTTGTGTCCCTAAGGCTTATTTCCATAGTCTGTTTTGATTGACTGAGTCATTTCGATGTGAAATGTGCTTCGGGTTAAAAGCTTTCTCTTAAGTAAGACTCATGTCTATAGGGAACCTCTGTTTAGGACATTTTGGGGGGGTTCCCCTTTTTTGTAACCTGTAGCTATTAATTTTCACTTTGTTCAGTGACAGGGAAGAAAGAGATTTTGTTGACTTACAGCTCTTTTGCTTTAGTTTTTATTTTGACTAGGGCTTCTCAGGTGGCTTGGTTGTGAAGAACCCACTGGCCAATGCAGGAGATACAGGAGATGTGGGTTCAGTCCCTGGGTTGGGAACATCCCCTGGAACAGGAAATGGCACCCCACTGCAGTATTCTTGGCTAGAAAACTCCATGGACAGAGGAGCCTGATGGGCTATGGTCCATGAGGTCACAGGGTTGGACACAATTAAGCACACATCTTCGTATTTTGATTTACATTGTGAATATGGATGCATTTGTAATCTGAAAATTCACCTTAAATAAAATGTTACCAGTTTTGCCTGAGAAATCTTACTCCTCGAAGAGGACCCTGCACCTCTGCACCTGCTTCTTTTAGGTAGATGCACAGTCATCTCCAATGTGTGAAAGTGTCCTCTGTAGTCATAAAATCACTGAAATGATTTTCACTGATCAGTGAAGCTCACCTTCCCGTTGGTTGGTCTGCCTACACTGTCCTTTTTTTTAATGTTAATTATCGTTGTCTGCGAATTCAGTCAGTAGAGATGTCGGGAGAGTTGTAGCGGGGCAGTCTGGTTTTGAGTCCAGGGTCTGCCTGTGTAGACCTAGAGCTGAGTGATACTGAGTGATCCACTCACATAAAGCCTCTGTGCCTTGTTTATAACATGGGAAGAGTAAGAGGGGCCGTCTTCAGGGAGTTGCTTTGAGAAAAGAATGCGTAGCATTTCAGGGAGCGGGGCACAGCACAGTGGCTGCCATAGACGTCATCTACCCTTTTCTTGTTTTTCCCTTCCTTCCTTAATTGTCCTTTCCTTCATCTGTTAGGAAAAATATGGGCAAAATGTTGGAAGTCTTTTCAGGCAGCGTTTGAATATTCCTGTTTGATAAGAGTTTTTGAAATTATTTCCCAATGTAGCAGATAACCCTTTAAATGATTAGTGTAACTCTCTGATACATACAATGATGTCGGTGCTCCTGGGTTGTTGGAACTAGATGGATAAGGAATTATTTACAGTGCTATCACCCTTACAGGAAGAGTTATTTCTGTGAGGAATTTCCACTCCCTAGTGTTGACATAAAAGTGCTGAAATATTTTATTTGCCCAAAGAATGAGTTTGAAAGTATTTGTCCTAACATACTTCACCTCCTTTTCCGTATCAGTTCAACAAATCTCTATTTGTTGAATGCCTACAGTGCCCTAGAAATCATGGTTGGTACGTTGCAGGTCATACTTCATTTTAACCTTATTACAGCCTTGTGAAATAGGTTTTATCTGTTTTATAGATGAAATATAGAGGCTCAGAGAATTGAAGTAACTGGCCCAAGGCTATGTAGAAACAGTGGAGCTCCTGGTACACACACAGTGTGGAATTGCCAGGGCCCTGCACTTCCCTCAGTGCAGATTTGACAGGAGGGAGACTTGAGAAGGGCCCCTGGGATGCTGGGTGAGAGTCACTCGCTCAGGGACAGCCAGCTTTCAATTTAGTCCCAGCCTGTACTCTCCTGAGCAGAGCAAGATCCTCACTAAAATAACTTAACGTTTATATTTCCCGTCATATGATTTTAAATCTATTTTCTGGTTCCCCGTAGACTACCTTTTTGCATTTCGATTCTCCCGACAGCCTAATGAGTGGGTAGGGTAGGTATTGTTTTCCCCGTTTTATAATCGGGGGAACTGAGGCCAGAGAGGTGAAGTGAGTGGCCCAGCGTCACGAGGCTACACCCCAGGTGCAGAGTCCAGTGTGCCTGGGCGGAGGGGCACGACTGCGTGTGCAGGGCAGAGACCCGGCCTGGCAGACCGAGGCCCTCCACGTGTGGCTCGTGCTGCAGCGGTGACCCCCCTCTGAGAGTCTGGGGGTCTGGCGCCCACACCCACCTTCTGACACCTTTGCTCTTGAAACCTGAGTTCAGGGTCAGGTGGTTGAGTAACTGATACTCAAGTGTACACGTTTCCCAACGGGACCCGGTCCTGTTGAGCAGGACGTCCTGTGAACACAGTGGTTGCCTTTTCAGGGTCCTCTTCAAGCATTTGACAAGTGGGTCCTTGGTAGCCCATCAGCTACAAAACAAGCACATGGGCTTTGCCTTTGCTTACAAGGAGGAAGGGTGAAACAGAGGTACAAACGTAGATTCAAACTGATGGGCAGAGCAGACAGTTTTTACCTTGCGTTTCCCCGGCCCGGGTCCTATCCAGCCCTGTGTGTGTCTGTCCATCCCTCTCTCCATTCCCTCATCCTCTTTTCTCATTGTGTCACCTGGGGCTTTGGCTTTTGGTCAAGATGGGGTGGTAGAATTGAGTGGAAACCAGGCTGGTAGCGGTCACTGAGTGTCGAACACCTGCTGCATTGGCGCTTTACACTGTGTTCCTACTTAAAGCCTCTCAGCAGATGTCTAAGATAGAGGTAATCCAGGTAGTATCAGTGTTTTCCCTACAGATGAGAAGATAGACCGGGAAAGGCTGGCTTGCCCAAGGCCATGTGGTTAGTAAATTGGCATTATTCACAAGCTCATGTACTGGTTGTTTTAAAACTTTACAATTTTGTGAGGAGGCGTTTTTGGTAACATTGTCAGACTTTTAACCAAACTAATGATTCATAGATTTGGTTTTCAGTAACGCCCCCCCTCTTCCGCTTTCCTTTTTTGGTAAATTTCTAACCTGAAGCATTTTAAGAATTTTGACATTTCATTGTTTGCTTTTTTAAAAAGCCATTCAGCTAGTAATCTCAGGATTTCCTTATCTGGCAACCTGCTGGCAAATTGCAAAATGAACTCTCTGAGGATAATGTTTGTATTTATCTAACAATTACACTGGTTACCATTTATTATATTTGTGTCAGGCATTTTGGGTAAATTCTCACATATTTCTCCTCTCCCAAACCCTTTGGGGGTGGGCATGTTATCCTCAGGTCACAGGTGATCACCATAGCTGGCAAGTAATGGGGCAGTAATTTGAACCAAGTCGGAAATCTAAGTTAAAACCCGTGGTCTTTTGTACTACCTTGGTCTTTCTAAGAAGGTGAGTGGGTCCTGGTAGCTGGTTGGAACAACAGAGCCGTTCCATGCGTCTCGTGAGGCCTACTGTACACTTCTTCTCCCCGCTGCAGTGTGCATGTAAACAGTCCCAGCCTGTGTTTATTCTTGGTGTAACATTTACGCCTCAGAGGTTTTCTTCAAAGAATTACGAATTTACACAGCTTAATTAGTGCCGACAAAGTTTCTGTGGCCAACAGCATGTGATATTGAAAGTATTTCTGACTTGACTACAGACCCAGATGGAAGAAAACGTGGAACCAGAGCATAGGGCTTGATGGGTATTTGTGAGAAAATGAGGATCTGTTGGCACTCTCTACCCTCTAAGAAGCACACACCTGTAGTATATTACACATTATTTTCATTTGATAAATTTTGAAATTTCCTTAAAGACATACCAGGACAAAGAATGACTTGAACATCTTACTTGCATTTATTATTAATAGAAATGAAAATGATTTTTAAGCAAAGAAAATAAGGAATGTTGAATAAGCCTATGTGGCTAAAATCAGTATTTGGCCAAAGCTGACTATCACCAGTGTAGAATGAAGTTGTCTTGTACACAAATAAATATGAAATAGTATAAAAAGTAATTCTACGTGTTTACTATCGTTTAATGGTTTTAAAAGTCTTACAGTGGAAAAGCAGTGATTTCTTAGCATCACTAGCTTCTGTCTGCATCGCTCTTGATTCTTTGACAGCATACTCACTTTCTGTTGTCACACTAGTGTCCCTAAGCAGGTACGTGTTAGAAAATTATAATTCAGGAGAGCTCTTCCAGAACAAGTTTTCTAAGAGGATTTTTGTACCTAGGATTCTTGATTTAGTGATTCTCAAAGGTTCTTGAACTGCTGAACTTGGTTAGCACTAGAAAAGTCATTTTGCCAAGGTTTTGCTCAATGGTTTTATTGTCCATACANAGCAGGTACGTGTTAGAAAATTATAATTCAGGAGAGCTCTTCCAGAACAAGTTTTCTAAGAGGATTTTTGTACCTAGGATTCTTGATTTAGTGATTCTCAAAGGTTCTTGAACTGCTGAACTTGGTTAGCACTAGAAAAGTCATTTTGCCAAGGTTTTGCTCAATGGTTTTATTGTCCATACACACTTTATACACTGTTTATAAAGGGCTTGAGCATTCCTGGATATAGGTATAGGTGGGGGGGGGGGTGTCTTGGAACCAGTTCCTGCAGATACAGAGGCTTGGGTGTGTGTTGTGATATCCTTGAAGTATTCTTAATAATACTGTTGTTTTGACATTTGATTAGCAAAATGTATTTGAGGTACCTCATTTTTTCCTGTTATTTCTTTATACATTTATATCTGGATTGAGGATAATTTGTCATAGTGACTATACATGGTTTTGGCACGTCTACTCTTTCTAAAATTTGGAGGTGGCAATGTTGACTTTTCAGCTTTTATTTTCTCTAAGATGTGAATCATTTACAAATAGAATCTTCTTTGAAAGGCACATGGCTTAAATGGAATGAGAGATGTGCAACTTAAAGCATTTATTCTAGTGAATGTTTATTGGGTGTTGTGAACAAGTTAGCAAACAGTTAATCAGAGTTAGAGTTTTTATATATCCTAACATAATTCTGAAAGAGATGGGAATACCAGACCACCTGACCTGCCTCTTGAGAAACCTATATGCAGGTCAGGAAGTGACAGTTAGAACTGGACATGGAACAACAGACTGGTTCTAGATAGGAAAAGGAGTACGTCAAGGCTGCATATTGTCACCTTGCTTACTTCTATGCAGAGTACATCATGAGAAACGCTGGGCTGGAAGAAGCACAAGCTGGAATCAAGATTGCAGGGAGAAATATCAAGAACCTCAGATATGCAGATGACACCACTCTTATGGCAGAAAGTGAAGAGGAACTAAAAAGCCTCTTGATGCAAATGAAAGAGAAGAGTGAAAAAGTTACCTTAAAGCTCAACATTCAGAAAACGAAGATCATGGCATCTGGTCCCATCACTTCATGGGAAATAGATTGGGAAACAGTGGAAACAGTGTCACACTTTGTTTTTTTGGGCTCCAAAGTCACTGCAGATGGTGATTGCACCCGTGTAATTAAAAGACANGAAGCAACAGTTAGAACTGGACATGGAACAACAGACTGGTTCCAAATAGGAAAAGGAGTACGTCAAGGCTGTATATTGTCACCTTGCTTATTTAACTTCTATGCAGAGTACATCATGAGAAACGCTGGGCTGGAAGAAGCACAAGCTGGAATCAAGATTGCAGAGAGAAATATCAAGAACCTCAGATATGCAGATGACACCACTCTTATGGCAGAAAGTGAAGAGGAACTAAAAAGCCTCTTGATGCAAATGAAAGAGAAGAGTGAAAAAGTTACCTTAAAGCTCAACATTCAGAAAACGAAGATCATGGCATCTGGTCCCATCACTTCATGGGAAATAGATGGGGAAACAGTGGAAACAGTGTCACACTTTGTTTTTTTGGGCTCCAAAGTCACTGCAGATGGTGATTGCACCCGTGTAATTAAAAGACACTTACTCCTTGGAAGAAAAGTTGAGCAACATAGATAGCATATTAAAAAGCAGAGACATTACTTTGCCAACAAAGGTCCATCTAGTCAAGGCTATGGTTTTTCCAGTAGTCATGTATGGATGTGAGAGTTGGACAGTGAAGAAAGCTGAGCACCGAATAATTGATGGTTTTGAACTGTGGTGTTGGAGAAGACTCTTGCGATCCCCTTGGACTGCAGGGAGATCCAACCAGTCCATTCTAAAGGAGACCAGTCCTGGGTGTTCATTGGAAGGACTGATGCTGAGGCTGAAAACTCCAATACTTTGGCCACCTCATGTGAAGAGTTGACTCATTGGAGAAGACCCTGATGCTAGGAGGGGTTGGGGGCAGAGGAGGAGAAGGGGGTGACAGAGGATGAGATGGCTGGATGGCATCACTGACTCGATGTACATGAATCTGAGTGAACTCTGGGAGTTGGTGATGGACAGGGAGACCTGGCATGCTATGGTTCATGGGGTTGCAAAGAATTGGACACGACTGAATGACTGAACTGAACTGAATATAACTCTTCCTTGTATCATTTATTTTTTTGTAAACAGTAGTGGCTCAGAAAAGGTAAGATGATCTTCATAAAGTTATCTAGCCAGAGCACTCTTTAATATTCATGTTAACTGTCCAGCTATTTCCCTATTAACCATCTGAAACACTCTTGTATAGTGCATAGTGGCATTAACGAGTTTTCACAATCACTAATTGTGTAGTGCTTTACTGTTAACAGTAAATACATGTGTGCTCTAATGGGTTATTAGGATTTTTGTAGCAAGAGGGTATAAGGAGATATGCACTTTATGTACCTGATCGTCGATCACATACACGTTGGGTAGGCCTTCAGCTGTTTGGCCTTAAAAAACAGCAAAGCAGAACTTGAATGCATCCCTATCGTTTGTCTTCTGTGAACCTGTTTTCCTCATCTGTAACATAGGAAGTCACAGCATGTACCCCATGGGTCTGTTCAGATTAAGTGAGAGCAGGCCCGTGCAGTTCTCAGGAGCTCAGCCCGTCGCTTTATTTGGAGAGCTAGGAACAAAAGTGCTCCGGCAGTGCGACGAACACTCAACTCAGTGTGAACGTGATGCCTCTCCGCACCACCACCCGGCTTCTAACACGTCTTTTCCCGGTCAGGTTCACCGCACAGCTGTAATGCTATCTCGTGAAACAGCGGGGAGCCGAGAGTCCTGTTTTCTTCTGGCGGTAGAGTGGTTTAGGGGTGGCTGCCTGACCGTTACCCCACAAGCAGGGTCTCCGTGCCTTTTTCTTTTTCAATGTCTGATACTCAGAAACTGCATTCTGGTTTGCTCGTTAGAGTCACACCACCCCTGGTGCCCCACGGAGTCAGAGTTTATTGAGCACTTTGGGAGAGCCAGATGCTATGCTGGTAGCACTTTACAGTCAAGGTCGCTTGATCTCACAGCAAACCTAGGATTCCCACTCTCTAGACGGGGAAACGGAGCTGCTGAGAAATTGAAGCATAACTAGCCCAAGATCCCACAGCTGGTACAGTCTGCGTAGCGAGTCAAACCAAGTCTCTCAGACTTTCCAACTCATGTTCTAACCATCGCCTTATAAAACGTGTTTTAAATTATTCAGCAGCATAGAATCTGTGCCAAATTGCTGATACAGAGTAGTTGTTCAAATGATGGGCTCTTCTTCCTTTGTGCTGCTCCCATTCAGGTCGTTAAGGGCTATATTGTGTCACAAAGGAAGGAGTATCGGTGCTAAGATTCTTAGAGAATCTGCACGTGTGTGAAGCATAAGTTGTCCAACGGTGTGTTGTTAACACCTAAGGTGGTGGCTTTCTGTTCAGTTTAAGATGGATGAGTGCTCCCCCTCCCTCCTCCCCTTCCCCCTCCTGTCTCCTCCCCCT
>SJYA01002638.1:773127-864570 GCA_006410615.1 Neotragus moschatus
TCAGCCTTCTTGACAGTCCAACTCTCACATCCATACATGACCACAGGAAAAACCATAGCCTTGACTAGACAGACCTCAGTCGGCAAAGTAATGTCTCTGTTTTTAAATATGCTATCTAGGTTGGTCATAACTTTTCCAAGGAGTAACCATATTAGAATGTTTGAAAACAAGCATTCATATAGATCTTAATACATTTTCATATATAGAGAAACAGTATTTTTGTAATTGCTACACATATAACCCAATTTGATCCTATTTAATAGGATATAGATTTTCATTTTAAGGTTGTACAGAGTAAGGTAAAATTTTCTGTGTATTTATATTGGAAATATCTTCCGGGATCTTTTTATATGCAGACCATTTTAGAGAATATGTGCTAATGTGAAAATAGTTCTGTTAAGGCACAAGTGTTCAGTAGAATACTTTCAGTACCTTTTTAAAAGGTAATCTAAAGAAGCATTTAGCTTTTCTTTTAGCTCATTAATCCACATGAGTTACTATACTAAAGTGCTTAGGAATAGATTGCTTCGAATGAATATATATATATATATATTTTAAATCATGTTTTAGCCCTCAGGCAGCCCTAACTCTGTGAAACCTTGTTTGGTTTACCTGAACTTTGTTCTCCATCTACATGTAAAACATCAACCTTGTCACCTGGAATATTGCAAATATTTATAATGAAAGAACTCTGAAAAACTGAGCCTAGTGTTCAGTGTATGGTAGTCCCTCAGGACCTGCCACTCATACCAATATCCATGAATGCTCAAGTCCCATAGTTGGCCATCTGTAGCTGTAGCTCCGTAGCCTGTTTCAAGCAGCTGTAAATTGTGGAGTACTTCAGTGGATTTATTGAAAAATATTCGCATGTATGTGAGACCCATACAGCTCAAACCTGAGTTGTTCAGGAATCAGCTGTATCATTTTTACTATGTACTGTAGTTAGCTTCCTATATTTCACATTTTATTAAAGAAAATCATGTCATTGTATTGGTGAAAGAAGCTCTTTTGACGACCCTGTTAAAGTAGATTTTTAGATGCTTTTAGTTTTCTAAAAATAATTATTAAACACTGGTTGGGACCAAACTTTTAAAACACTCTTGAATATCCTTGAGTTAGTTTCCGGGCCTATGTGAAGTATTCCTTGGGAGAAAAGGAAATTTGTCCAGTGGGTCTGTAGCTGGTACCACATTACGTGTTTCCATCTATGCCATGATGTTTCTTTGTGCTGCCACTGGCCTGTCTCCCCAGGGTCTGTAGATTTTAGGAATGTGAAGTGTGGTTCCTGGCAGACCGGAGGGATCGCTATAGTGCAACATGGGGCGGGCCCTGAATCAGGGCTGATCTGCCAGCTCTTTGCCCTGCTCCATGATGAGATCAGTATAAGGTAGATTAAGAGTATGTGTTTAGAATCTTTTATAGTAATCTGACATGGGCTTCCCAGGTAGCACAGTGGTAAAGAATCCGCCTTCCAATGCAGGAGATGCAAGAGATGCAAGTTTGATCTATGGGTCAGGAAGATCTCCTGGAGGAGGAAATGGGAACCCATTCCAGTGTTCTTGCCTGGGAAATTCCAAGGGTAGAGGAGTCTGGCAGGCCACAGTCCATGGGATCAAACAAGTCGGACATGATTGAGCAGCTGAACACACACACAATAATTAGAATAATTGTATATATCAGTTGAATCTGTTAAAGCTTTGGGCATAAGTTTTTTGTATCTTATAAGTTTTGTTTTTTTCCAGTAATTTTTAGAATTTTTATTTTTGTGATCAATAGGAAAATTTAACAAATCTGACCCTTCATAAATAGTTTTGAGTTCTCACCTGATGCATTTAATCTACTTATTTTGCAGTGCTATAAATCAGGGAGAGTGGATCAATGTTTTATGGTTTCTGTGTAAATAACAGAGTTTCTGGGGAAAAAGTAGAGGAGAGTTACCAGGAAAAATGTCACCTGTGGGCCGTGACCAGTCTCTATTTTGACTTCGTTTTCTTGTCTGATTGCTTCTAAATAAGATTTCTCCATTTCATCATTTGAATTAAAAGGCAGTGAGACTTACAAAGATAGACAAGATCATTAGAAGTTTGTTAGACTCAAAAAAATGGGTTCCTTTCTTGAATTTTTTTTTTCAATGACCATAACATACTATAATGGAGAAGGCAATGGCACCCCACTCGAGTATTCTTGCTTAGAAAATCCCATGGACAGAAGAGCCTGGTAGGCTGCAGTCCATGGGGTTGCTGAGGGCTGGACACGACTGAGCGACTTCCCTTTCACTTTTCACTTTCATGCATTGGAGAAGGAAATGGCAACTCACTCCAGTGTTCTTGCCCTGGAGAATCCCAGGAACGGGGGAGCCTGGTGGGCTGCCATCTGTGGGGACGCACAGAGTTGGACACGACTGAAGCGACTTAGCAGGAGCAGCAGCAACATACTGTAAAGTCACATGAACTTCATGCCTGAAGATGAGTCCTGCCCAGATTAATGAACAAAAATCAGTTTTTCTTTTTCCTGAACTGGAAAAGCTAGTTTGCAGAGTGACGCCTTGTGATTAAAGTTACTGGTTTGTATAAGTGAGGCAAATAGTTTATCTGTAGATTCATGAAGTCTTCACTGTTCGAAGCCTGTTAATCAGCTGATTTAATGGTCACCGTTACAGTGGAGTTTGGGATTCACATTTAGCTCTTACTCTTTCTGTCATATTGAGTTTCAGATGCTTGTCAGAAAAAATGGATGTGTGTTTCTTTCCCTCTATTGTGAACAGGTGATTTAAATTAGTAAGGTTTAAATAGGTTATTTTAAATCAGCTTAAAAATGCTGTTTTGTAAGCATTTCTATCATGCTAGAAATAACATTTGTTTAATAAATAGTTAGCATTTCCATTTCCAACTTTGGATTTAATTTTAGTCAGCAGTGACAGTGTTCTCCCTTTTGAAATAATTCCCATGTGCCTGTGTTTCTCATTCTCATTAAGTAACATTGGGCACTTTGTAGACAAAGGACGTGTGTCTGTGTGCTTAGTCATTCAGTCATGTCTGACTCTTTGCAACCCCATGGACTATAGCCATCCAGGCTCTTGTCCATGGGATTCTCCAGGCAGGAATCCTGGAGTGGATAGCCATTCCCTTCTCCAGGGAATCTTCCCGACCCAGGGATCGAACCAGGGTTTCCTGCATTGCAGGTGGATTGTTTACCAGCTGAGCCACCAGGGAAGCCCAGACAAAGGAAATAAGTAGGTATTAAGCCAATGACTGTTGTGGAATAGGCAAAGGACCATAAGTTCTGTGAGCAATCAGTGGATCAACCCAAGTCATATTTACATAGAAATCTCTCTCACTTAGCTGACCTAAGTCAGTTGGGGGAGAGACGGGGGCTGAGCAAGGGAGGATGCATTGAGCAAGGAAAGGTCAGTCCATCTGGGTTGCTTCTTGGCGGAGGATCTGTTCGAAGTGCCTGTTGTTGTCCTGGGGACACATTAAATGTGACTGTGTCAGAGTCCAAGCCGAGACTTCTGTGCTATGGTTAATTTCTCCGTGTTCCCTTAAAGCAGTCTCATTGACACCTGCACTAAGCTGCCTCTGTCTTGTGACTTAGGCCAGAAGCAAGGAAGATCCCAGGGAGGGAGAATTAGCCTTTTTTAAACAATTAGGTTAACATAACAAAATTATTCATAATGCTGCCATCGGAAGACAGATTTATTTCATTGTCAGATATTACCTTCCACATTGCACGGAGTTTGTTAAATATCCGGTTTATTTCATTGTCAGATACTATCTTCCACATTGCATGGAGTTTCTTAAATAGTTGTAGCTGATACTCCATTATGTATTCTGATATATTTTCACTTCATGATACTTCTACCTATTTTTCTGGTCTTTCTAATTATTTTTGAGGCTGCCTAAAGTATTTTGTGTATCACAAGTATTCAGACTATTTAATGTTGAATGTTAACTTTAACCTTAAAACCAACAGAAATTAACTAATGAATGCTGCAGTAAACTTCTTTTTTTACTTATAAATTTTTACCTCTGTTAAATTATTTCTGTAGGATAAATTCCAGGGAATAGTATGGTTAGGTGATACATTATACTGGTGTGATATATTAGCACGCCAGTATTCATAGCAGTCTTACCAGCCTTAGCTATGCTTTTGTTTTTTAGGTGAACGCGACAACCACTACACTACGGAAACAAGACTTGCTTTTGTTTTTTAAATGAATCGACACCTATGTGGTGTCCTTAGCTGCACATTAGAATCATGGGGATTCTAATTGTACATTACAGTCTCCTGGGAACCTTTAAAAAATATTGATGCCTCAAGGCCTCCTTGAGACTTTTATTAGCATGAGGTGTGAACTGGACATTTAAGATTTTTAAAAGCTCTCCAGGTAATTCTGAAATGCAGTTAAGGTTAAGAACTTGGCTTAACATTGCATCTGAAAATTAATTCCTGAGAATTTGTTGAATTAGGTTGGTGGCTTAAATCTGATTAAGAAGAATCAACAATGAAGTATCAATAGCTTGATCACATCAGTAAATACTTAGATGTTAATCTAGTGTAAAATTTTTTTTTTTTTAACTTATCTTGGGGACGTATTAGGTCTTGATGTATACACAACTAGTATCATGGTAGGATGTTAAAAACCATTTTTCAGGATCTTGAAAGCAGTGAAGCTAGAAAATGGAGAACTTTGGCCATTAGAGGAACGCGATATTCTACAAGTCATAGAACCATGGAGTAAGAGAGCCCAAGTTGCCCCTCAAGAGTGAAAGCGAGAGAGAAAAATGTCCACAAAAGTCACGAACCACACACTGTACTCTGTGTCCATAATGCATAGTAATCCAGAACTCACATCTCTCCAAAGCTTAAGCCCTCAAAGTCCATATGTTAAAAAATATTTAGTTTCATTGGTGCAAACTAGGCAGCAGAGATAGTTTTATGTGGTGGTTTAGAATGTCAGCCCAAATTCTGGCTTAACTGACTGTTAGGCACATTATTAAATTTCTTATGGTTTTAGTTTCCTCATCTGCCAATCTTCCCTCACAGGGTAGTTAGAAGAATAAATTAGTTGATGTATGCAAAACACAGCTCAACAGTTGATATATTGTTGAATAATTTAGCAGTAAAGGAGTGATTATGGTTATACCCATTGCTTGGGGAAGAAAAGAGAATCCAATATTTAATGAGTACTTGACGCATACATTCTAGGGCTTCCCCGGTAGCTCAGCAGTAAAGAATCCACCTGCCAACGCAGATGTGGCTTTGATCCCTGGATCGGTAAGATCCCCGGGAAGATGGCACAGCCACCCAGTCCAGGATTCTTGCCTGGGAAATCCCACAGACAGAGGAACCTGGCAGGCTGGAGTCCGTGGGGTCACAAAGAGTTGGACATGACTGGAGCAACTTAGCATACACACACCAGTAGATGGATAGCATTTTATCCTTTGAAGCAATGATTTATCTGTCCCTTCAGAGAGTGCGTTCTTAGTGATCCCAAACCATTTGTTTACGAAGTATATCCCTACTTTTCTGCCCTGGAGTGAAATCCCAACAAGTATTAGAGTACGGGCCATGTGTCTGAAGATGGAACAGGGCAGTGCGACCCAGCCAGTCAGAAGACGGGAGGTCCTGGCCCTCCTTAGGGGTTACAGGGAGTGAAGAAGTGGCAGGACAACATGAGAGCTCTTTCAGCTCTCAGAGGTGGGAGACGGCTCTGGGAGTGGAGCTGGCCTCTCCAGATAAAGCTCAGGGTGCCCAAGAGTGGTTTGAAAACAGTATAACAGGGTGCTTGAAAGCTTCCCATATTCACGGCATCAGTCCTTTCTGTCTTGAAGTCTGTTCTGGGGCGTGGTTGAGTGCAACCGAACGAGAGGTTCTCCGAGGCCCACAGTAGCCTGTGATGTTGCTGTAGGGGACTACCGCCTGCGCTGTGCGGCTGGCGCCGCTGGTAGTAAAAACGCCCTCTCCTTGGCTCGCGGTGGTGGTGTCCTCAGGGGTGAAAGCGGAGAGGCCATGGAGATCTGTCGCGCTCCCCTCCCCCGGCAGCGTTTACACGCCTTCATCTACAGGTCTCTTTTCTCTTATTTTTATTTATTTGTTGATTTTTCTTCTCAAAGCCTCACCTGAGGCTCTGGCGCCTCTTAATCCACCAGCTGAAATAACCAGAAATTCTAATGAATTTGCGGGTGTGCCTTCCTGTCCTGCCAGATTTGATGGCATAACATCCTGATGTGTGTTTCTGAGGTAAATTTTAGATACCCAGGCGTATCCTTCTTCACGGCAGAAATACAAGGCCAGGGGTCGGGTGACTGACTCAGCACTGCAGAATCCCACCTGCCAGTGCAGGAGACGAAGGAGACTCGGGTTCCATCCCTGGATCAGGAAGGTCCCCCTGGAGAAGGAAACAGCAACCCACTTCAGTATTCTTGCTAGGACGTCCCATGGACAGAGGAGTGTGGCGGGCTACAGACACACACGCATACACACACATGCTTCTCCGTGGCCAGAATGTCAGTGCAAGCCAAGGGTCAAGTCAGTGACCCGCTGTACGCATACAGAGGGCTGCTCGTCAGGAGAGCGGGGAGTAGTTACTCTGTGAACAAGGAAAGGGAGCTTAGACTGGGAAGAAAGCCTGTCCCTTAGGGCTGAGAGCATGGGGAGGGAGCCTCCAGCCCACCTCGGCGGGAGAGCTGCAGGGGGCCTGGGCTCTGCCTTCCCTGCCCACTCTTGGCAGAGCAGCTCCATCTGCATGTGTTTCTGCTTGAAACTCTTCAACTGCATAGAAGTGGGAAAACCAGTGTCGCGGGTGACTTTTGTTGCAGTTTATCTCAAGCCTCTGAGCTGGCCTTTTTCATATCTGCTGCCCATGTATTGAAGGCTAGGGGCTCCCAGGCCAGTGTCCACATGAAGTTAAGCAGATGACGTTGGGACTGTTTATTTGAACTGTTTGGACCACCCCTACCAGTATTTAGAGCAACAGTTGACTATGTTTATACTCTGTGTTATCTCTGTTGAAATATATATTTTTCTAGCTTGTGTCATAGTTTAACTCAAAACCATTATTTTCCTCCTTAGTAATACATTAAAGTGATATTCCAAGTAACAGCATTGTAAAGTCAATGAAATGTATTTAGGGCATAATATGCCACACAGGGGTAAAACCCCCGTGAGATTCTTTCTACTTTTTCTTTCCACCGAGGTGGCAGTAATAGCATAAGCCACATTGTGGTCACTGGACAGGAATCCCACGTTTGACCTTAGAGTGGTATTTGTTTATCCTTGAGAAAGATATCATGCTTATCCTGATAGCCCTGGCGTCTAGCAAAGTGCCTGCCATTTAATAGAAGCCCAAGTTCAGGAAGTTGACATATGTTCAGCTAAGGTGTGAGAAGAGAAAGAAAAAGCCAGAGAAAACAGTGGATGAATAGGAGGGTTCTTAGGGGCACCAATTGAGAGAAAGTTTTTAAAAGAAGAATCAGGTCACCGTTTTTAGATTCTATGAAACTCACACTCAGTGGGGGAGAAAGCCACTGGATTTGGGGGTTTATTTTGTCAGTGAAGACCCATGGCAGAGAAGTCTTAGTAGCCATAGGAGAGGCAATGGTGGTGGTGTTTGAGTCATGCCAGACTTTTTTGCAACCGCATAGACTGTAGCCCGACTCTTGCCTGGAAAATCCCATGGGTGGAAGAGCCTGGTGGGCTGCAGTCCATGGGGTCGCAAAGAGTCGGGCACGACTGAGCGACTTCACTTTCACTTTTCACTTTCATGCATTGGAGAAGAAATGGCAATCCACTCCAGTGTTCTTGCCTGGAGAATCCCAGGGATGCGGGAGCCTGGTGGGCTGCCGTCTTTGGGGTTGCACAGAGTCAGACACGACTGAAGCGACGCAGCAGCAGCAGCAGACTGTAGCCCACCAGGCTCTGCCCACGGAATTTTCCAGGCAGGAACACTGGAGTGGGTTGCCACTTCCTCCTCCAGTGGATCTTCCCAACTCAAGGATTGAAGCAGNTTTGGGGTTGCACAGAGTCAGACACGACTGAAGCGACGCAGCAGCAGCAGCAGACTGTAGCCCACCAGGCTCTGCCCACGGAATTTTCCAGGCAGGAACACTGGAGTGGGTTGCCACTTCCTCCTCCAGTGGATCTTCCCAACTCAAGGATTGAAGCAGCATCTTCTGCACTTGGCAGGTAGATTCTTTACCACTGTGCCACCAGGCAAGCCGCCAAGGGAGAAAATAGGCTCCAAATGGCAAAGCCTTTAATTGTTTAAAGGGCCAGTGGGGAGGCAGAAGGGAAGGGCTGGAGGTGGGTGTTGTGTGCAGATTAGAGGGGTTACAGCGGGGATTTCTCAGCGCCAGCGTTACTGGTAGTTCGGGGCCTGATGACTCTGTGGTACTGTAGGACGTGGTCCCACACCTCGGAGGGCAAGCGCTGCGCCCTACAGGTGACAGAAATGCCTGCAGACTTGTCAGATGCCCCCGGGGCCTGGTGCAGTGGGGTCGAGACTGCTGCTGGCACACACACTTTGCCGCTTTCTCTTCTCTGCTCTGTTGTCTGCTGCAGTGTTCATGGTGCTTGTAGGCAGATGGAGAGGGAACTGCTCCAGAAACAGGTGGGAAGCTATGGGCATCCAGGGGGTGATGCCTGAATTGGTTACCAGAGGGCAGTTGATTGGGGAACATGGCAAACCCACCGTTCAGAGAGGTGCCCTGAAGTTAGGGGAGCCGGGCAGACGTGTTTAATGTTGGGCAAACGTGGACTTAGTTCATGTTAGTTCCTGGCCTTGAGCTTCTCATTCTGAAGAGAGAAAAGATCACCAGAGGATGAAGTAGATGAGGTTAATGTTGGGTCTTTGAGGGAATTACAGAGTGTTCTGGTGACCCCTGTGGGGATGGACTAACACACATGAATAAAAAGTCATCCGGAGCAGCAGTGAGGCCTGGCTGAATAGGGACTTTAGAAAATTACTTAACACATTGATTAAAATCCTAGAGGAGAGGACTTCCCTGGTGACTCACTGGATAAGAATCCACATGCCAGTGCAGAAGGCACAAGTTCAATTCCTAGTCTGGGAAGATCCCACAGGCCACAGAGGAACTAAGCACACTGACCCTGCGCTCTGGAGCCCAGGAGCCCTGACTGCTGGAGTCGTTTTTGTGCCTAGAGCCCATGCTCTGCAGCAGGAGACGCCACCACCGTGAGAAACCTGTGCACCGCAACTACAGGAAGCCCGTGCAGAAGCAACAGAGACCCAGCGCAGCCAAAAATAAGAAAGAAAGAAAAACAGAAACCCCAGAGAAGAAATAAGAAGCCTATAACCCAACCACTGTAACACTGCTTTAATTTGTGCCCTTCACTGTTGATACGCAACGCTTTTTGCCTGCTTTATTTTGCAGGGTATAGATTTCAGTGTTACTGCACTGTTACTTGAGTTATAGTTAATGACTACAGAATAGTCTGTAGGACTTCCCTAGTGGCTCAGTGGTACAGAGAATCCACCTGCCAATGCAGGAGAGACTCAGGAGTCATGGGTTTGATCCCTGGGTTGGAAAGATCCCCTGGAGTAGGAAATGGCTATCCAAGTATTCTTGCCTGGAAAATTCCATGGACAGAGGAGCCTGACAGGCTACAGTCTGTGGAGCTGCAAAGAGTCGGATGCAACTTGAGTGGTTTTCCCTTATAAGACTATGCACACGGGTGTAGATATTTTCTTTAATCAGATAGCCCTCTAGTTACTGGCTTGGTTAGGCTGTATCCACTTCTTAGTAACAATTGTCCTTAATGTTGTAGCACACCTTCATGGAGCCTTGCTGGATTTTATTTGTGGATCCAGTAAAGGCTTTATACAGTGCCGAATGCAGAGCAGAAAATGTGTTGGCCTCAGGGTCACTTCATTGAGGTTCTCCCTGACCTACCACATTTAAAACTGCAAACCCATCTCTGCTTCATTATTTTTTCTACCACCCCTGCTGTCTCCAGAACACTGGGTATTTCATCTTGATTGCTCTTATCTCCCTTGCTAAGTCCACTAACTCCCACAGGCAGGACAAGGATTTGGGGTCAGTTGACCGGCACAAAGAATGCTGGCATGTAAATACTTGCTGAGTGGTGGGGTTTACCCAGATGGACAGGCAAGGTGGGTTTGAAGAGTGTCCACAGCAGCACGCATTCATGGAAGCCAGTGGGAGGATAATTGCGCTCACTAGTACTTGGTTTCCAGGTGGGTGTGAAAGCGGCAGCAGTCCCCGTGGCTGATGAACGGGGAGATGGTGGGGTTAGTGCTCATGGCAGCCGGTGCGTACTCCTCTGGCAGGAGAGAGTGGGAGAGGCAGGAGGCGGGCAGACTGTGGTTCCAGCAGGGAATGTCCCAAGGTTTCCTCACTACAGAAGCAGCAGCGTGAGAATTAACAGTGGCATGGTTGCTAGAAAATGCCATGTTGCCAGGCACGGACTGCCTCTGCCTTGGCCAGCAGCCCCCTCTTGGCTTGCTGTGTGTTTGATTCACACCGTATGGTACTGTATAAGTTAAGCAGTGTTTTCAAGGAATTTTTTTTTCCTGATCGGAGCAAGGCTGTATGTGGTAATCTGAGTAAGCAGATATGCCAGTCAGGCCTGAATTAAGCAGAGCTGGTGACAGTGTCGCCTCAGCCCAGGTGGCACAGTGGTTAGGAACCTGCCTGCCAGTACAGGAGACATAGGAGACACAGGTTTGATCCCTGGGTCGGGAAGACTCCCCTGGAGAAGGGCATGGCAACCCGGCTCAGTATTATTACCTGGAAAATCCCATGGACAGAGGAGCCTTGCGGGCTACAGTCCTCGGAGTTTCAAAGAGTTGGACATGACTGAGTGACTAACACTCTTGCTTGGTAAATATGTAAGATATTTAGCATGACGTATTTTAAGCAACTGTTGGGAGTCTTGCTTGAGTATGGAAATTGTAATAGTTTTCTTCTGGAACAGCCTTGTCACCTTCAGCCAGTATATGGCTCTCCAGCTTGTTACAGATTTTCTACTCTAACATATTCAGTTTTCAAATTCCATGTATTCCTTGGTGCATTGTTAAGGACGGACAGGTATGATTGAGTGGACGAAACACTGGATTGACAGTTGAAGTCACGTTTCCCTCTCATATTTGTCAGTAAGTGACATGTCTTAATTCGTTCGTTTCTTCCTTTTTAAAACTTGATAGTGATCCCCAACACCACTTTCTGCCTTCTTCCAGAATCTCTGGGATGCTTTGCCAACATACTGGTTTATTAGAGCCATGTAAAGAGATTTTCATGTTTTGAGGTCTGTCCTGGAACGCTTTTTTCTTACCTGTGCCTTTTCCGGCTTTGTTTGAATATTGAGGTGTATCTGCAATGATATGAATTGAGCTGAGTTGGTCATCTTTTAAATTTAAAAAGTTATAATTTATGTTATTGGAACCAAGTGCTTTATTCAAATAGGATTTGATAATTATATTGACAAGTATAGTATGATAAGACATTATAGTATTTTTCTCTATATAGTTCTGACTTTGAAAATTTTGAGGATACATCCTCCACTTGTTTTTAACAAAAATTGGACTGACCTTGCATAGATTGGAGCGATTAATTTATTCCCTTCTCAGTAAAATTGACCACAATTAGCATATGCTGTAACCCATTTTAAGACAAACGCTTAGGAAGACTTGCTTTTTTTCTTTTTTGGAAAACCAGAGAAGAACCATTCTCCTTACATTTCCTCATTGTTTGTTTGTGAGCATAATATTAACTGTTTCAGGATCCTAGTCTTCTCTTTATCTAAAAGAACATCCTTAGAAAGGAATCCTGCAGTTTCCATTTAGCCCATTTGTGACTTTTTGTGAAGTTACGTGTCTGAATTACTTGGGAACTGTGCAAACCAACTTTCTGGAGCAGAGCCTCAAAGAGCAGTGAGGTTGGAAATTTTACATAAGAGTTAGAGAGTTTAACCTATGCCTGAGAGGCTGACTATACATGTATATTAGTATGTTTTTATATATTAATATATATATTACAGTGTATTCGCATGTATTATATGGAGAATATACATATGTATTGGAATTTCCCATGTGGCGCTAATAGTGAAGAACCCGCCTGCCAGTGCAGGAGACCTAAGAGATTGAGTTCAATCCCTGGGTCTAGAAGATCCCCTAGAGAAGAAAAGGGCAGCTCACTCCAGTGTTCTTGCCTGGCGAGCTCCATGGACAGAGGAGCCTGGCAGGCTGTCGTCTGTGGGATTGCAAAGACACACAGCTGAGCGTCGGAGCACACATATGCATATGTATGCCTTAACCAGCGTTTGCTTCTTTCCAGGGAGGATGCTGGAGAACCAGACTCCTGGAGCAGTTTGTCCTATGAAATCCCTTATGGAGACTGTTCTGTGAGGCATCACCGAGAGCTGGACGTCTATATGCTAACCTCCGAGTCTGAACCGCACCAGGAGCCCCCACTTCCTGGAGACAGTTGCACTGGACATATTTTTAAACTTATGAACATCCAACAGCAGCTAATGGTGAGGAAGAAAATTTCCATTTTGAGCCTTTGGTACCGTCACCCCTTCCCCCAGTGAGCTTTGCCATAATTAGAACATAGCAGTGCTTCCCTCAGAGATTGTGAAACCTGTAGAGCAGTTTTAGCTGCATTCGAAGTCAGCATTTATAGCGATAGAGCTTAGCGCTGGGGTAGCAACAAGAGGGGACTGGGAAAAGTCTTCATTGGTTTTTGCCAGGCTTTTAAAATAATGAAAGATACACATGCACACTGCCGACAGAGAACCGTGCAACAACTGGAGGTAGAATTTTCTGGCTGGAAAGGGAATTTGTTTAACACTGTAAATTTGTTGGTTTAACTTTATAAAACAAAATGAGCTAAACTGTTTCTGAGATTGTTGCTAAAGAACAGGAACCAAATTTACTAAGAAAGTCTTTCCTCAACTCTTTCAGTGAGTGATGACCACGTTGCTGTATTTAAATTGATGGTTGTGCAGTANGCAAACAAAAAAAAACCACACACATCTTTGGCTGGAAAATCAAGTTACTGGAGTAAATCACATTGCCCGTCAGAAAATCAGCCATCCTTGTCTAGACTTGAGGGTGTATTTTTTTTGCTCTTCAGAGGGCTAAGTATTTTTCATAGAATAATTACCCCAGTTAGCTAAACAGAACGGTACCCTTCCAAACTGTTTCAAGTATATGGATTGGGATAAACAAGCTTCATTTTGTTGGAGTGCAGTGGTAGGGAGTTGCTGGCTGTTCTCACCCACCCCTTATTACCGATAATACTCATGACTAATGCCTGGGTGGCTACTTGTACAGCAGGCATTATTCAGACAAATGTTGCTATTGCCCCTGGGGAAAGAAAAGAGAACACGCCCTGCATGGGTAACATGTGTCTTTGTTTCCAGAAGCCCCTGAAAAAGGGAAGGAACAAACTCACATCCTTGAATTCAAATACCTGTGTTTCTTCATCCTCCACGTGAAGTCCTGTGATTAGTGTCCTGTGTACAGCCTGAGGCTTGGCCACAGACCCTTTGCTTTCCTGTGAGGATGGCTCTGTCCTGACTGTATCTTAACCGTTACAAAGAAGAGAGCAAAACTCTGTTTTGTTTTGGGTTTTTGTTTGTTTGTTTTGCATTGGGGGTATAGCTGATAAACAGACAATGTTGTGATATTTTGGATGACCATTGAAGGGACTCAGCCATACACACAAATGAATCCATCTCCCCCAAACTCCCCTCCCATGCAGGCTGCCACATAACATTGAGCAGAGTTCCTTGTGCCATACAGCAGGTCCTTGCTGGTTATCCATTTTAAATACAGCAGTGTGTACATGTCCATCCCCAGCTGCCTACCTAGCCCTTCCTCCTGTCCTTGCCCCTGATAACCGTAAGTGCCTTCTGGAAGTCTGTGAGTCTCTTTCTGCTTTGTAAGTAAGCTCACTTGTATCATTCTTTTCAGACTCCAGATACAAGGGCTCTCACTGGATAGTTGTCCTCCTCTGTCTGACTGGCTTAAAGTTGCTCCTTTCCTCGCCTCTTTCCCTCTTCTCATTTTCTCTCCAGTTTTAGAAGTTGGGAGAGGGGACACTCCTCTGGTTGGTCATCAGGCGTCATTTTACAGATAGAGGAAGACCCCCCAGATGGTCCTTTGGCTAGCTCAAGGTCAGGGCCTGCTAGAATGCTAGAATGGGGGCTTCTAGTTTGGTTCTAACCTAGAATCCGCCCAGCGGGGTGCTTTCCTCCCCAACTCTTACCCCAGGCTCTCCTCTGTCAGCTTATCCTAAGGAGCCTCAGGATTCGAGAACCATGTAATCTGTCTGTTGTTGCTGGGGTATGTCTTTGCTTTGTGTCTGCCTCCACTCCATGTAGTTAGAGAAAGCATACTTTAATGGGATTTTTAGTTCATGAGGGTCTTCAGGTCTAGCGTTCACAGTGCTCTTACAGTGACTTGAAATCTGACCTCTGGCCTGCCCTCCCTTGCTGCGGATTGAAAGCAGGAAGCGTGGGCACACATATTGCATCTTCCCTGTGTTGCATTTTCTCCTTTTTTCCCCTTCTAACTCTCTGCATGTTCTTTTCCTGGAGGGAAGTTTGCGAACACGTGTGTAAAGAACAGAGAATAAATACTTCGGAGTTTGTGGGATGTACAGTTTCTGTAACAGCTAATCACCTTTGCCATTGCATGCAGAAGCAGCCAGAGGCTGCTTGTAAACAAGCATTTGACTGCCAGTTCTGATAAAAACTTCATAGAAATTTGAATTTATTAAAAAAATTTTTTTCTTTTCTTTGAAATTTGAATTTCATATTGTGAAATCATTTCATATTGTAAAATCATGTCATATTGTAAAATGATTTCATGTCACGAAACACTCTTTTTTGAATTTTTTCTTTCATCACTAAAAAATGTGAAAATCTGCTCTTTGGTGCCTTTTTTTTTTTTCCCCACGTGCTGTACAAAAACAAGTGGTGGTAATCTGTTGGCCCCTGCCTTTAGAAATATGTGTGCCTCAGTGGATGAAAGAGAAAGCAAGTAGAATTTTTTCTCTTCTGAGTGGTCTCAGCCTCTGGGGTAGCTTGTTACTAAACCGCACAGAGGAAGCAGAGAGTTTCATGTCTCTCCCAAGTGTGTCTTTTGACTTGGTATCTCGGCTTCCTTAGCCTGTTTGTCTTCTGGCCTTAACCTTCTGGAGCCCGGGCTTGCAGTCTGAGACTGCGATGGTAGTCGAGGGTGGACTGGCATTCGTTTAGGATTATTTAATTTGGTCTTTCAGACACATGCCCAGTCTGTGTATCGCCCTTGGGAATAAACCAGTCATTGCCTCATCGACTCATTGTTTCTCTGAATCAGCCTCTTCCAAATGTAAAACAGGGAAAAATCTGTGTGTCTTAATGCTTTGCTGCTGCTGCTAAGTCGCTTCAGTTCTGTCCAACCCTGTGCAACCCCATAGAGGGCAGCCCACCAGGCTCCCCCGTCCCTGGGATTCTCCAGGCAAGAACATTGGAGCGGGTTGCCATTTCCTTCTCTTGTCTTGAAAACCTGGAACATAGTTTTGCATAAGGAATAAACGATGCGTAAAGGAATCGGGCAGTATCAAGACTAGTACTTGTGTATCTGCAGTGAAGGCACACGTATGTTAAATGCTTCAGGTTTCTCAGCACATGATACATGGTCCTGACAGATACTTCCCCACTGAATCAAAAATAGTTCACAATTCCAGAGGCCCAGTTTTATACACAGAATGGTCCATTCCCATTAGTCATTTTATCACCATTTTATATTCATGGTTTGTCACTGTGTATTGCCAAAGCTTTAATACTAGTTACACTTTCAGTTCAGTTCTAGATTACCTTTTGCTGTCCTTTTTTCCCCCGGTGAGTTAATATCTATCAAGTACTAGGAGCTCGACATGCAGTAAGTACAGCTTAGCATTCTTATTATTAATTAGTTTCATAACTTCATACTCCAGTATCCTTTTTACTCATTGAAGTAACTGGTGACTTACAGTGGTTCCTAAAGCAATCAGACTGCAGATTCTGCTTCTTGAAAATTGTTATAAAAGCTTCAGGAGTAGCAGCAAGCGTTAATTTAAGTTGGGAGACAGGATGCTTGTTTTAGTTCTGAGATCTTTAGAAAGTTGAATGGACCTGAAAGATTATCTGAAATAGGAAGGAAAAAAATGGTTTCTGGAAAGTTAAGCAACTAGCCTCTTTTCAGAGCTAGTTAACTCTGTACACTAGACTGGAACTCGTTTCTGTACGGGTAATGTTTCTGTTACACTGTGGTTTTCAGAAAACTCCTGAGGATATACATCTGGGCAATTCAGTTCACTTTGATTTTTTGTGTTTTAAACAAACAGCCCTGAATGATGGATGCACGCATGAAGATTCTGAAACCGTTGCGTCATACTCCCGTGCTTTCACTGATAGTTGGAGGAATTCCTTTGACTACTTTAGCACCTACTTTTATTTGCTTTTAAAAGAAGCCTCGTGTTGTTATTATAATTTGTTCACCTGTCACTAAATACTGTCAAGATGGTATTTGTCCAGAGAGTTTGCTTTTGCTGAATAAATAAGATTTTCCAGACCTGCTGTTTATTTCCTAAAGAATGCTGTGCAGAGATGACTCTGAGTATTGAGTCCAGAACAGAAAGCCTCTGGGACCATTCACCTTGGGGATATGCTCCAGAGAGGCCAGGAAGGAGTTCTGACTCCTACTTCCCAGCCCTAGTGCTTCAAACCAGCATACTCCGTGTCTTCCATGGATCTTTTCAGTATGTGGCCAGGTTAATTAGGAAGGACTGTCTGTTCATTGAGGTATTTCTATAATAATTCCTTTGCCAAATGATCATTGCAAAAGCTTGTTCGCCATACGGGAAGAGTTAACTCAGCAAGCCAGAGTGTCTTGTCAGGATGCCCATGTTCCTGGCAGCCAAACACTCAAGAAGAAATACATTCAAGCATAACTCTGAAATCCCATATGTTGAGTGTTAGGTTACTGGGAAAGTCTAGTCTTCATTTAACATACACTCCCCAATCAGAACCACTCCCTTTAAAAATAAAAAATAAAAACTACACGGCCAAACGTTAAATTAGCTCAATTTTCATTCTTAATTATTTTTACAACAGTGTTAATATTTGTTTCTTCATGGTTTTGGTAAGGGCAGTGTTAGACTATTTTTGGTTAAAATCTTTTTGAATTCTCCCTGTGCTTTGATTATTTTCTGTGTTTTCTTCCTCTTGTCTCAAGGGGGCGAGCTTGCATTTCCGTACCTAGGTCAGGAGTCTCTAAAAAGGGTTTTGTTTTGTGTGGGTGTGGCTTTTCACAGCCTTTATGCTGGGCTATGGCAGCTCTCTCAGACTATTTGGTAACTGACTGGACAGGTCATAGCACTCATAACACAAGATGGCTCACACAGCCTACCCTGTTATTTGACAGTTTCCAATTTTTAAAAAGAGATTTCTGAAAATGTCTGTGCTATCATATTTACATACAGAGTTTTGTGGTGTGTACGTCACCCAGGAAAAAGCAAAGCGGCCTCGCCAATAAGTCTCCTCTATGTATATTTGCTATTTAAGAGAACTGGCACCCCTACCTCCATTGCCCGTTATCTTTTTTGGGGTCCAAATCTAGAGCTACCTTTAGTCACAGGGAAACTTACTCCTCAGCTTTTCCATGCAGAATTTTTAGAGATACTCTGGATGTTTCTTCTGACATGGACTTAACAAGAAATTTGTGCAAGTATTTGAGCAAACTCTGGGAGATAGTGGAGAACAGAAGAGCCTGGTATGCTGCAGTCCATGGGGTTGCCAAGTCGGACACAACTTAGCGACTAAACAACAGCAACATATTATTCTAAAGAAGACAGTTACCAAAAAGAAGTGCCTTGAAGAACCCTAGATCATAAAGCCACAAGCGGAAAAACCTGCAACCTTAGTGTAAAAGTATCTGTAGATGATATTTGTAAGTTCATATGTATGTGCTCAGTCATGTAAGAATCTGATTTAATGATCTGTAAGAGTTTAGTTTAATATCTATAGATAATATATGTAAGAATATAATTTAATGATTTAGTTTAAAACAAAATAGCATAATTTTCCCCTTTTCTAAAAAACTGAGGTACAATGTACGGTATTTTTGCTGCTTAGCAGTGATTCACAATTTTTAAAGGTTTATGTTCCATTTATAATTATTAAAAACATGAGGTATGTTCCCTGTGTTGTACAGTATATAACTTATTTTACGCATTGTAGTCTGTACCTCTTTATCCCCTTGCCCTGTCGATTCCACATACAAATGATATCATATAGTGTGTGTTTTTCTCTGTTGGACTTAGCTTCACTCAACATAATTCCCTCCAAGTTCATGTATATTATTGCAGCTGGCAGAAACTCATTTCTTGTTATGCTGCGTAGTATACCATTGTATATGGCCATATATTTTTAAGTGACCATTTGATCTGTGAAGAAAAGCTTAGGTCTCTGTTGACAGTGTGCACAATTGGGGCAGTTATATTCTCAGATTAGATTTTGATTGTGTGTTTTAAGAAGAGGCCTTGCTGGTTGGCCACCGTAAGAGTAAAAGCTGCACACTGTATGTGGGATTGTCTACTCTAGGCAGGAAAGGGTTCAGAGGTACTGATTGCTCATATCTTGGTCCTCTTTGGCGCTCAACTTTGTGATGGGGCCTGTGGCTTTAATTTCAATTTACTTATTCATTTAGTAAGCCTTAAGTGAGTGTGCCTTTCCCTCTCAAGGTATTGCATCAAATATGTAGGGAAGTAAAAAGAGGTTAGATATTGTCCCTGCCCCCAGTCCAGTTAAATAAAGCAAGCATACACGGGCACACTCACACTCTGTGGCTGCTGTACATGAGATGTGCCATAAGGTGCCTTCAGGGTGCTGGAGGAGAGGGTCACAGAACTCAGCTGAGTTCTTCCTGAAACGTGCTTGTCTGGATGTAGTGATGTTTCCTTAGTGAAACCTTTTTGTAACACTTGTGGTCAAAATGTTCACTAAAAGGTAGGGATGGGTTCAGGGAACTTGCTATGTGCTCCCCAGCTTGATAGCTCTTTATTGCTTTCACGATGTGCTCGGCCTTTGGAAGATCTCAGAATTGCCAGAAATGCCCCAGTTTCCATTTAGGAAACTGAAAAGTAGCATTTACCAAAAGAAGTACAGGAGTCAGGTGAGAGAGTTGCAGGTGGTGCTGGTGAGATGTGGGCTCAGTGACCCCTGGTCGGGAAGAGCCCTGGAGGAATGCATGGCAGCCCACTCCAGTGTTCTTGCCTGGAGAATCCTACGGACAGAGGAGCCTGGTGGGCTGCAGTCCATGGGGTCGCAAAGAGTCGGATGCAACTGAAGTGACGTAGAACACACGCATGTATAAAGAATGGAAGTGTCCGGCAGTGTGCGAATCATGTAGGAATTAAAGAGTAGTTTTTCCATTCTTTGCCTCTTTCATGCAGTGATATAGCCACTATTCTGCTGTTCTGAGAATCCTGCATGCCCTCATCTTGGCTTAAGGACCCAAAGAATTGTAATATGGTCTTAAGTCCTCCCCACACGTGTAGTCTTTAGTTGATGGTGAAAATACTTCCCATAAAGTTCAGAACAGAAAATACTATTACGAACACATTTAAAATGTCTTCAGTTCAGGCCTTAATAAGAAGTCCAACTAAGCCAAATGTTTGTTATGTTGATCGTTCTCGTCTGTGTAGCAGGTGGCATTCTGTTCTGAGTCATCAGACCTGATACATATTTGAGAGTTTTGAAAACCTAATCATTCTGGGGTTGGAGCTTGGAGTTGAACTGTAGTGGCAATGTAAGAATGAAATAGACTTTCTGTCTTTGGTTCCTAGATTTCTGTTGAGATAGTTAGAAGATTTCTGGAATGCTTGAAGTACTTATGATAGGAATAATTAGAATAAGTATATAGCTGCCCAAAGTGGACATTGTGGAAAATATTGGAATGTCTAAATTTGACTTGGAGCTTTCACTTATGTGAGATAAACAGTAGTTCCTCTTTATCCGTGGAGTGTATGTTCCCAGACCCATTTGGACACTTGAAATCTTGTTTTGTTCACTCAGTCGTGTCTGACTCTTTGCGACCCCATGAACTGCAGCATGCCAGGCTTCACTGTCCTTCACTGTTTCCCAGAGTTTGCTCAGACTGATGTCCATTGAGTCAGTGATGCCATCCAACCATCTCATCCACTGCTGTCCCCATTCACTTCCTACCCTCAGTCTTTCCCAGCATCAAGGTCTTTTCCAGTGAGTTGGCTCTCTGCATCAGGTGGCCAAACTGTTGGACCTTGGGATAGTGCCAAATCCTATATACCCTGTGTTTCTTGTATACGTACACACCTGTGATAAGGTTTACTTTATCAGTCAGGTACAGCAAGAGATTAACAACAGCAATAATAAAATCTCTTGGTTATAACAATATACGGTATTAAACGTTACATGAATGTGTTCTTTCTCTCAAAATACCTTATTGTACAGATTTAATGTCTTTTCCATCTTAACTGAGCACTTACCATTGCATTATGCCTGTAATTTGAGATGAGACAGCAAAACTAGCCCTTTTTTCTTGTTCCTGCTTCAGTTTCTCAGAAGATTCATTCTTACCATAGATCTTAGCAACTTCAGCATATGGTTTGTTGTTGGTTTTTTTTCCTTCACCCATTATTAAGTCTGAAACTTTCACCTTTTCGGGCTTCCTTGGTGGTTCAGCTGGTAAAGAATCCAGCTGCATTGCAGGAAACCTGTTGGATCCCTGGGTTGGGAAGATCCCCTGGAGAAGGAAACAGCTACTCACTCCAGTATTCTGGCTGGGAGAATTCCATGGATGGTATAGTCCATGGGGTCGAAAAGAGCTGGACGTGACTGAGCAACTTTCACTTTTTTTCACCTTTTCCCTGAGAGCACTTTATATCTTTGGTAGATCCGAATTGCCGGCATCACTACTTTGGTGCTTTGGGACTCGTGAAATAAAATAAGGGTTAGTTGAACACAGCAAAGTGATACTGAGATAGTCATTTTGATAACCAGAAAAATTTCGCTACAAAGTAGCTGACGGGCAGGATTTACTCTTCTTGCTTGCAGTCTCCTTGAAGAAAGCTGCTGCCGAGTTGCGTCAATCGTGTCCGACTCTGTGCAACCCCATAGAAGGCAGCCCACCAGGCTCTCCCATCCCTGGGATTCTCCCAGCAAGAACACTGGAGTGGATTGGCATTTCCTTCTCCAGTGCATGAAAGTGAAAAGTGAAAGTGAAGTCGCTCGGTCATGCCTGACTCTTAGCGACCCCATGGACTGCAACCTACCAGGCTCCTCCATCCATGGGATTTTCCAGGCGAGAGTACTGGAGTGGGATGCCATTGCTTTCTCCGTGAAGAAAGCTAGTCCAGTAGAAAAATGGGCTGAAGTTAGAGACCCCTCGCCACCCGTTTGGCTGGTTTGCAGGAGTAGCAAGCATGGGATCATAGATGTATAGTGGAGGTGATTAATGGTCTTTGCCGTTTGCACGGGGTTCTGCCGTCACAGGATCCCCAGATCTTCTAGCACACTTGCTCTCCTGATAGAATTTTGGTGTGGGGCGGCACTGTGGCCTCTGCCATGCAGTCTCTGCCCTGTAGTTTGCAAGGAAGCGACTGGAGCCCAGAGCGCTCCAGTGCTCAAAGGGCTTGCCTTTGTTTGCCCAGGTGGTTGGCACAGAGCCCAGCCCAGGACCCCAAACCCTGGAGCCTGGCCTCTCCCTTCCTGCCCGCCTCTACCTGCGAGGCCACCTCGTCTCCTTTAAGTCAGCTCCTCTCTGTCCCACGCTAAGCTGAGGCACGCTGCCAGCCTCTCCAGGCCTGGGCTCCATCTTCTGGGGCAGTCCTTAAATAGGACCAGCCCTCCTGGTCAGTGGCCCTCTTCTGTTTCATGGAGCCCTTGTGCCATCCCCATACACAGAGAGAAGTCGCAGGACGGGCATAGCTGAGTCTGCACGCTGCTTCCTGTGCTGGGGTCTTCCACTGCCTGGGGGGCTTCAGCAGGTTGCCAGCTCATGTGGATTCTTGGAGGTCCAGGCTGGGGCCGGGTGCTGAAATCACAGTACCGGGCTGTCTGGGCAGGTGTACGGGTTGCACCCCTGTGGCCTTCCCCTCTCCAGAGCATGGCGTCTTGATTTTGATGCATGCTTGACGCGCGTTGCCTTCCCTGTGATTTAATGCAGATCATCATCTACCGAGGCAGGGGGATCTTTGGATCCAACCAAGCACATGTGAACTGGTCAGGACCCCACGTGGGTCTCACAGTGTTTGTTTCCTGGCTGTGCCCTGGTGGATGAATGATACGAGACGGGGAAGGGCCTTGGGCTCCCCTGTGCATGCCGTGTCCTCCACTCAGGAGTCGCCCCTGCCGCCCTGGGAAGAGCACAAAGCTAGGATCTCCTTTGCGGCGCCCTTCATCTTTCTGTTTCTACGAAAATAATAATTTCTGGAAATGGGCTTGTGGGCTTTTTCATTTCTGACATCAGTTTATTTCTTTGCCAACCTTCCTCCTTACTTTGCCACCTCAAATTCTTCTTCTTTTTAACCCAGTCTCTTACTTTGTATTGGCGTACAGCCGATGTCAAGTGCTGTGGCAGTTTCAGGTGAATGGGGAAAGGGACTCAGCCACACACACACGTGTCCGTTCTCCCCCGAAACTCCCTCCCATCCAGCCTGCCATGCAACCCTGAGCAGAGTGCCATATGGTAGATCCCTTGCTGGTTACCCATTTTAAATACAGCTGTGTGTACATGACCTTCCAGAGTCCCTAACTATCGTTTCTTCCCCTCTCTGCCTTCAGAAACCATAAGTTTGTTTCCCAAGTCTGTGAGTCTCCCTCTGTTTTGTAAGGAAATTCATGTGTGTCAAATTCTCACATTCATTTCCCCTTTGAATCATCTACAAGCCGAGCACCTTGTAGGCGATGGGGTCTAGGGGTCTCGGGACAAGGGTTTGACATCAGCCCTCCCCCACCCACCCCCCATGCCAGGCTAGTGGCACGGGTGTCAAGAGAAGAGCCAGGTCACCACCTCCGCCGCTGGCTTCTTGAGGTCACACCAGAACCTTGTCGCATGTGACCCCCCTCTGTGGGCAGCAGGACATTCATTCCAGGAGATGCGGGAGATTCTTCTCTCCTTCCACCCCTGTGAGGCCAGGGCTGGTGGAAGGCCACAGCTTAACTTGTCAGTGGGGGCCGCGTGGGGAGACCGTGTGTGTATCCATGCCTGAGTTGCTTACTTTTTAACATTTATAACAGAAGATTCCAGTGGTAAATGAGACTATTGGGATGTGTTCCCTTTCTACAGGTCTCACTTATTGTTGTGCATTTCCATAACTAAATCAAGCCTTCCATTGGCGAACATCTCCTTTTCTGTGTATTGAGCTCTGTAATAGAAGCTGGGGGTGCTGTGGTGGTCAGATGAGTGGGAGACATCCCACCCCTCAAGAAGCCGTGTTGGGAGAGGCGAAGGAATGAGCCGCTAGTTGGCCCCTGAGGCCTGGGAGCTTAGAGAAGGAGCCATCTTTCACCGAGGCCTTTTTATACCCATTTCCCTGCAGTTCACTTTGGTGCCATTATACCCTCAGCCGTTCAGTGGAGTTCTGCCGAAATGTTTCATGTGGGGATTTTCCCCCTGTTGACAGCCTTGCTGGCCCTAAAATAAAGAGCCGGTCTTTTCGTTCCAGTTCCAGAAAGTGATGCTCGTGTTGTCGCTGTTTTGCCAGGGCACAGTTCCTGTCTCCAGCACCATCGTCCAGCAACACAGTGGGCTGCGTTCCTTCCTAAGAGTCATTAGACTTCCCTAATGAGATGATCCAGAGGAAGAAAATAGAGTTCTGGCCCTGCTCCCTCATTAGTGCTGTGTCTGCCTCACATCAGGCTCATTGAATTGTTTTTCTCCTTGCCTGAGACTGTCCTTTCCTCCTTGACTCAGGAAGAGGGTTGCAGGCCAGGCTTTCTTGACGTGGGACTTGAGTGCATTTGCTCTTGCAGCAGAACCCAGCATACAGGCTGTGAGCAGAAATCACTGTTTCATGGTTGGCATATAACGTGGACTGTACTCTGAGGTTTGCTTTGCTTTTTATGTCCAAAGAATGTGTCCTACAGGCCTTGAAAGAAAGCTCGCCCCTGGCACACTCCACCTGCATGGCCCCCAGGCTCTGCGAAGCCAGGGGAGGTTCTTGAGAAGTGCTGGATGCAGATGACTGGCCCCGCTGCCCAGTGTCACCATTTCCGTGTGTCTCTACCTATTCACTTTGGCTTTGGTGTTGTACTGGAAGCTGCTGTTTCAGCCGTCTTTGGTGGGGGTCAGGGCTGGATGTGGAAACCTCATCAATGCCTAAGAAGGCTGAGTTTTTGCGTCTTTAATTCCCAATGGGGAAGTTTTGCCTTTATTGCCACATGTCTATCTCATGGCATGGCTATTTAGAAAAAGCAAGATAATGCATGCCCTTTCAACACGATAATCTTTGAATCAGTCTACTGTTCTTTGAAACTTAATGTCCCCGTGGGTTACCACCTGTTTATTGGTGGGCAAGCATGAAGGTGCCCTGAAAGTGACTGATGTGAAAAGTTGCCTTAATCCTTCCTCCCTCAAGCTAGTTAGTGCCAATGTGGAGCAGGAAAGAGGGAGGTAGCAGAAAGGAAAGATGAGGGAGAGCTTTAATGTGGGGGCTGAGGAAGCAGAAGGATAATGCAGCCTGAGTCTCTTTACAGCATCTGCAACTGTCCAAGGCATGAAATGGTAACAGCTGTGAAAAGACCCAGGTTGTCTAGTTCTGCTAGCAGTTGTTCATGTATGTTCTTGTAATTCATCACCCCAGGGTAGAGGAGATTATAAAATGAGATATTAAAGAAAGAAGGGCTGGCCGGCCGATCCTTCTTGTATAAAGGATTTTATCACCTAACCAATTAGCTTAATGGAAGATGATAATTGCACAAATTTAGCTAAGGAGAAAGTGGGAATTGTCAAAATATTTTTTAACGCAAGGTTTTTAACTTTTAGATAGAAACTGGTCCTCAGAGGAAATCTCAGTAGCTATTGCTCAGTAGAGGCACTGCTGGGCCACCTTTAACGTAATAGATAGGACTTGATAAATATTGGCATCCATTTTCACCAAACAAGTATTTCTTTGGGAACTTCTTCTTAATAAAGAAAGGCTAATTAAGACATGTGACAAATACTTGTCATTTTTACAAAGTGGCCTTTTAAAGAGATGTAACTCCTCCTACCCCCTGTTCCCAAATGTGTGTATGCGCTGATGACCACAGGGCATAGCAGAGCTGAGACAACTTGACTCTGGCAGGGAGAGAAAAATCTATGAAGCCTTCTACCATGTCTTCAGCAGCCATTCCTTAGAATTGTGGCTTGCAGCTCTTCATACCACCTGCCCAGGAATGAAGACCACTGTACAATTAGATGGTAGCTTCTCCACTCTGGAAGCTTGGACACGGGAGTCTTTTAGAAATGACAGAGTTTTCAGATCATTGGAGGTAAAGCCTCAAGTGCTGGAGCTTCCATTTAAAAGTCTTTGCTGTCGTGTTTTTCTGAAATACCTTGTTAAATTCTGAAAAAAATTTACCCTCTTCTTGATGGCTTGCCAGCATCATTCTGACTGTCATTAGACTGTTGTGTCATAAAGGTGAGCATCATTGGGCACTGGTCTCACTAGCAGTTCAGAAACTTGGGTGAAGGAGTTACTCATATCACTTTACGGCTTGGTCAGGGGCCTCAATCTCTCAAAAATGGAATTAGCCATATGGTCTATGAGAAAGTGCCTTTCAGGTAAATTTGTTTGCACATAGCTCATGGAAATAGTCTTTTCCTAAAGAGTTTTATTTGCTCTTCAGAAAACCATTTCTGCTTTTCATTCCTGCTGTAGTTTCTCTCAGTTCATCAGCTTCATTCAACATATTAGGAAATTGTTGGTCCCTCACTTTACGTACATAGAACTACAGGCGTTGGCTTTCATATAGTCTCTATTTTGCTTTCTTCTTTTTTTTTTTTAAATGTATTTATTGAAATACAGTTGTCTTACAGTGCTGTGTTAATTTCTGCTATATGGTGATACATGCATTCTTTTCCATTATGGTTTATCACAGACTATTAAAGAATATAGTTCCCTGTAATATAAAGTAAGGCCTTGTTTATCCATTCTGTATCCCAAACTCCACATCAGTCCCTCCGCCTCCTACCCGCCCTCTCCTGCAACCACAAGTCTTCCCTATGTCTGTGAGTCTCTCTCTGTTTCACAGATTAGTACATCTGTGTCATATTTAAGATTCCACATGTAAGTGACATCCAGATATTTGCCTTTCTCTTAGTTACATCACTTAGCGTGATATCTCTAGGCCCATCCGTGTTGCTGCAGATGGCATTGTCTTCTTTCCTTTTCATGGCTGGCTGATATTTCTCTGTGTGTCTGTGTCTGTACGCAGAGCACACCCTCTTTATCCATTCATCTGTTGGTGGGCATTTCGAGTGTGCTCCACGTCATGGCTGTTGTGAGTGGTGCTCTATGGCCATAGCGGTGCCCGTATCTTTGTGCAGTCTCGTTTTGCTGGGTTTGCGGCCGAGGCTGGGGTTGCTGGGCCTCGTGGCGAGTCTGCTTTTAGCTCTTTGAGGGGCCATCATGCTGTTTTCCACAGTGGTTGCACCGAACTGTGCTTCACCAGCAGTGCGGGAGGAAGGCTCCCTTTTCTCTGCACCCTCTCCAGCATTTGTTGTTTGTAGGTTTTTTAATGATGGCCATGCTGACCAGTGTAAGGTGTGGTACCTCACTGTAGTTTTGATTTGAGTTTCTCTAGTAATTAGCTATGCCGAGCATTTTTTCATGTGCCTTTTGGCCATCCGTATGTCTTCTTTGGAGAAATGTCTGTTTAGGTTGTTTTTTGATTGGTTTGTTTGTTTTCTGCTGTTGTTGAGTTGTATGAGCTGTTTGCCTATTTTGGAAACTAAGCCTTTGTCCCGTTCCACAAACTGTCTTTTTGTTTATGGTTTCCTTTACTGTTCAAAAGCTTCTAAGTTCAATTAGGGCCCATAAGAGTCATATCTTTCAGTCTTCAAGTCTTTAAGCCATTTTGAGTTTATTTTTGTGTTTGGTGTGAGGGTATGTTCTAACTTTATTGATTTACATGTGACTGTCCAACTTACCCAACACCACTGAAGAGACTGCAAGCTAGAAAGCTTTCATCCCAGATTCCTTCTTCTTAGCCCAAACTAAAAATCTTGGTCAAATTTACCTTGTCCCTTCAAGCTTCTGGTTTAAATATTTGTGCCCTCATCTTCTCTCACCTGGGCTCTTTGGTTTCCTTAGCACTCATCTCTTCCTGCCTTACAGCTCAGCTGTCCTTGAACTTTTTGGTCTCAAGATTCGTTAATAGTTCAAGAAATTATTGAGGACTCCAAAGAAATTTTGTTTATATGAGTTATATCTATAAATATCTACTATGATAGAAATTAAAACTGATAACATTAAAATATTCATTTGCGGTAACATTGGAGCTTCCCTGGTGGCTCAGATGGTAGAGAACGTGCCTGCAGAGTAGGAGACCTGGGCTTGATTCCGTGTCAGGAAGATCCCCTAGAGAAGGGCATGGGAACCCACTCCAATATTCTTGCCTGGAACATCCCATGGACAGAGGAGCCTGGCTACAGTCCATTGGGTAGCAAAGAGTTGGACATGACTGAGCGAGTAACACTTCCACTACTTCACTTTTCAACAGTAGTAAACTTACTACTTGTTAACATAAAGAGCTTATTTTCATGAAAAAGCAACTTTTCCAAAACAAAATTAAAAGAGGTGACATTGTTTTACTCAAACTTCTGGCTCAGTAGAAAACAGATTCTCGTATTTCATACACATTCAAGCCATTGCAATAGGGAAAAATCTAGCCTTTCACAAATACAGTGCATGAAAGGAAGGGAAATTTTAATAGTTTCTCACAAGTTAAAAAATTGCACAAGTGGTTTTCCTTAGGACACAATCATACCTCCATAACAGAAGGATTTTATGTCAACTTCCTGTTTGTCACATAGTATTAGAAAGATGTGTGCCTAAAGCTTGAATTGAGTAGTGTTTACAGCTTCCTCAAGGATGTTCTGTGAGAATGTTGTTTCTATTTGTTTTTTGTCCTGTGAAGAAGTACAAAGTGCTGACTCACTTTGGTACCTCTGCCTTACTTTGTGCTGAGGCCTGTCAGTGCAAATGTCAATACAGCACAAGGGCAAATGACATCTTAGAATGACTATGAAGGTAGTTTTGACCCCACGGATGCGCTGAAGAGGTTTCCAGGCCCTTGAAGGTTTTGCAGCCCACACATTGAGACCCACTGCTCTGGGTCATGTTAGAGATGCTTGCTGAACTTAGTGGTGTGGCAGCAGCTTCACAGCCTGGCTCCTCGGATTACCTGGACAGTCCTGTCAGCTCTGCTGTTCCACAGGCCAGCTGCCAGCCATGCCAGACTCCTCTCTATCTACCAGGTATTTTGAGTGAAATGCATCCTGGGAACCTCCCTGGGTGCTTAGTCTTTGATTCTTTGAGACCCTTCTTGGAAGGAAGGGCTGTGTCATCCTGCACCACAGACCTCCTGTGTAGCCTCCTCTTTGCTCTTGGTGGAGCTGCTAGGAACCAAGAAGCCTGGCAGTATCGTCCCTCCTGCCAGGGATGCTCCCTTGGCCATGTTAGGGACCTGCCACAGCATCCCACACACGATGGGCATTTATCATGTGCGATGGCTGGTGGGTGTCCTGAAAGAAGGAACACAGGAAGTAGTTTGACAGGGCATGTGTTCTAGTTAATTGGCAGTTTTTTTGTAAGTGTGACTTCACTGGACTGAAGATTATGCCTCACTTATCAACATCTCTCCTTAGGGCACTGTTAAAACCTTAAGTAGTTCCCTTTCTTTTGAAATTTGATTTCCTGTTTCTTTCTTTCTTTATTTCCTTTTTTCCTTCATTTTTTCTTGATTTCCTATTTCTATAGCAAATATTTTTGAGGCTTTTACATTCTGTTAGCACAGCTTGAAAAGGCTGATTTAATCGGGATGCCAGGAGTTGCAGCTAAAAATTATGTGGAGAATAGGAAGTTTCGTATTGATAACCCATTAACACAAGTATTTGGGATTGAACGTCTGCGTAGAATTGAGAGTGACCTTTGTAGTAACACAGAACAGATCAAGGGTTTTCTTAGGGCTTATCAGTGTAAGAATGGCATAGAGCCATTAGAATTCAGACCCAGGGAAAGTCTACTTGTATGAAAGAAAAATAGTAACAGCAAGCCACATTAAACAAGTTGTGCTCTTCAGAATACTAATGCTTACTGTTGCTTCCCAAGTAGCTCAGTGGTACAAGAATCCACCTGCCAATGCAGGAGATGCAGGAGACACAGATTCAGTCCCTGTGTAGGGAAGATCCCCTGGAGAAGGAAATGGCAACCCACTCCAGTATTCCTGCCTGGAAAATCCCATGGACAGAGGAGTCTGGAGNCACCATACCACCTTCACATAACCAAAGGCTTTCAGTAGAAGAAACTTCACTTCTTGGAAAGCAGGCATTTATTACAAATAAGGAAGCACAAAAAGTCCTGAAAATATGCTATTTCCAGTTTGAGATGAGATGGGCAGCTTTGGTGCTGATTCTTTGCTTTGAAGACAGAGAAGGGCACATCACGGAGAGATCTACATGGAAGCAGTATTAATGATTTGTTCAGTGTCAGGCATGGTGCTACCAGTCCAGGGGGCACATAGGTCTTCAAAGTTTCCATATTGCTTAAAGATAGGCAATAGACAGAAACAAGAAGTACACGTTACTGTAAGTGATTTGATAGAAATAAACAGTGTGTACTGTAAGTGCACATGATGGGAGGACATTTCAGGTAGGAGATCATTCTGAGGTTCTGACATTTAAAAAACTGGTGTCCAGAGAATTAGAAGATGCCAGCGCTGCACCTAGGGAAGGCGTTCTAGAAAGGATTGACAGAGGCCCTGGGGCAGGGAAGGATGGGGGAGGCCCGAGGTGATGGGAGAAAGCTGAGCAGGCCGGGCCTGGAAGAGCCAGGCCTCGACCGCCATCGAGAGGGGTTTGCTTTGCTTGGGTATGTTACTTCTCAACTTATGTTTTCAAAAGATCATTCTGGCAAGTGGGAGTCACTCAGGCTGCCATTATGGTAGGCCCAGCGTGATGGGATGGCTTTGTGGTCTCCAGTGGGCAGGCACTTAACGTTCATATCCCTAGGATCTGTTTCATCTTACGGGGAAAAACATTTTCGGATAGTCAGTAATTTTCTCACAGCTCATCCTAGGTAATTAGGATGCAACCCCAGACGTGATTCTTTTCAAAGCTCATGTTCTTTCTTAGTCCAACGGCACCTCACTCCAGTACGCTTGCCTGGAAAGTCCCATGGATGGAGGAGCCTGGGGGGCTGTAGTCCATGGGGTCGCTAAGAGTCGGGCACAACTGAGCGACTTCGCTTTCACTTTTCACTTTCATGCATTGGAGAAGGAAATGGCAACCCACTCCAGTGTTCTTGCCTGGAGAATCCCAGAGACTGGGGAGCCTGGTGGGCCGCTGTCTACGGGGTTGCACAGAGTCGACACGACTGAAGTGACTTAGTAGTACACTTTTATTTCATGAATGTGTGTATCTGTATCTATATGTGTCTTTTAACTGCTAAGACTTTTTCAGCATGAAAAGTTGATCTCATTTGCTTCTTTCCCAGTGTGGGGATTCCTTTTACAGCACTTTGAATTCAGATGGAATCCACCATTGTTAATAGCCTTTCCCCCACCACTTTTTTTTTTTTTTTAATTCATTCATCAGTGGCCTCCTCACTCATCTGCCATTTTGAATTTGCTTTTTTAAATCAGTGTTTTTAAAGGTGTATTATATTGGATGTGGAGCTACTTGAGTTCCCAAGTGACCATGTACTATGTTCTAACTGCCCTTTTTGGTGGAAGATTTTGTTTTTTTTAATACCGAGGAGTATGTAATTTTTTTTTATCTATTCACTATGTCTAAGCACTCAAAACATTGTCCCTAATTTGTGTTAAATGCTCCATAAGCTTTGTTAGTTGAATGAGTTAATCTGTTAAGATTTGTAAGTATGGGTTCATAACGCGTCATGGTATGGGAACTGTGCTTAATGCGCTGGGATGGTTGGGGTGGAGAACAGAGAGATGAGTTGTGACAGTCATCACAAAATTTGGACCGTGACCCCGTCCTTCTGGTCTCATGACGTTTACAGCTCCATTCCTCCCACTGGCATCCGAATAATTCCCTGTGAATTCACTTGAAAATCCTGTCCTCTGTTGTGTGCCCCTCCTTTCTGAGCCTTACTCTGCATTCTGACCCGTTCCCTCTGTCAGTTCTGTTCAGCGACTTTCACGGAAGCTCTTCTGCATCAAAGCCTTCCCTTGGGATTTTTCCCAAGGCTGGATACACCGGTCTTTATCCTCACATCAGCCGTTGCTTCCCATCATCAAACCCAATAGATGCTGAAGTCTTACCTCCTTGAGTTTTTTTTTTTCTGATAATAAAGTAGGTGAATAGTGTTCTTGGCTCCGCCGTCCCAGTACACACATACGTACGTGTCACTCCTCACAGTATCCCCCCATGTCTGTGTGACTTCTGGCTTCTTATGGTCGGTAAACGGTTAGTAACTATGAATCGTGCACAGAATGGGATAAGGAAGAATTTGAATCATTGGCAGACACCCTTTGGTACCAACAGGCCCATTTCCCTCAGCATCTTTCAGAAGCCTAGTTTTGTGTTTTTTTGTTTGGGGGTCACACAGGGCCTTCATTGCAGGAAGAGAGCTCTTCACTTGCTTGTGCGGGATTCTCTAGTTATGGCGTGTGGGCTCTGTAGTTTGCAGCAGGTCAGCTCGGAAGTTGTGGTGCCTTAGCTGCCCCTCGGGATGTGGGAATCTTAGTTCCCTGATGAGGCATCAAACCTGAGTCCCTTCCATTGGAAGGTGGACTCTTAACCACTGGACCATCAGAGAAGTCCCTCTAAAGCCTACACAATTTGGTGAGAGGAGCCTTTGTCTTGACACAGTTCAGTAGCTAACTCATGATCACATTAAGTGATTGTTCTTAACACAGGAGGACATCACCGAGTGTCAGGAACTTGCTGCAAAACTAGCATGCCAAAGACAAGGAAGCCAGAATCCTAGATCAGCTACTGACTTCAATCCAGGGGCCATTTCCCTTTCACTTGTTTTATTACTTTGGGTACTTGGAAAAATATTACCTACTAGTAACACGATTCTTCTTGTTACTGATGATTTACTGACAGCATACTTTGTAACTAGTAAGTCAGAGTAGCAGATGAATGGTGAAAACATTTGCAGCCATGTTTTGTGGACACTGAGCTGACAATTTTTATGGGGACGACGACCCCTTTCTACCCATGATGTTCAGGCAGGCCACCTGGCCTCATTAGCACAGGAGTAGTTTGTCTGTAGGCCCAGTGTCATCTTCCAGGAAATACACATCCTTTAACGAGTTTACTTGCTCAAAGACACTTCCATGCCGCTTCAAACAAAAGACTTTAGGAGGCAAAAGATGACTGAAGGCAGCTCTGCCTGTCTGTTCAGTCACAGTCTGATTCCCTGAAAAGACTTTTGTCTCAAGTGTTGGCTCCCCTGTCCGCATGATGGGGTTTCTGCTTCCTTTTGTTCAGCCTTATAACTCCAGCTACATCTCCTGAGACATTTGCAGAGGAAGTAAATACAGGCAGTGGCTGGGAAGGCTGGGTGTAACCATGAGCTGTGTTATTAGGATGTTCAAATATAAACAGTAGCAGGAAGACTGCCAAAAACAAGGCCGTTCCCTCTCCACTGAAGAGATGCACAGCTCTGTTTTCTGACTGACGGGAACACAGCTTAGGTGTGGCTTAGATCATTCCAGGGGACCCGGGGCTTCACGATAGACATGAAAAATTACCAGCGTGGTCAACATTTTCTTTGAATTAACTTCTCCCATCCCATGTTCCATATGCACTGTAACTCATCAGAACTTCGGATGCTAGGTACCTGTAATGTCCACAGTCTGATTGTCCTGGAGATACAACATGGACAGAGGATTAAGTTTGTCTTTTAGCTGAAGAATCGCAAATGGAGTCAGAGCCAGAAAGTGGTTTTGGGTGGCTTATTCCTCCAAAAGATGATGTAGATGTTTAATGGCATAGTCTCTGTTTTCCTCATTTCTAGCTGCTTGCTAAACAGAATTTCAGAATCATTTTGATCTACTCCTCCTACCCATTTAATCAGTTGCCAGTCTTGTATTTTGCTCATAGTTCGAAGATTCCATAGAGCAAAACCTGGATAAAGGACATTATCACTGTTAATTATTACCTTTGTTTTCCTCTTAAGCTCAAATTATTAGCAGTCTCAACACTGTTGTTTCTTTCTAGTCCATCTCCTAATTCTGCTGGCAATCAGAATTTCCTGTTAAGCCTAGTCTCAGGATGGCTAAGAAGAGTGTCAGTGGTACAGAGAATAGTCCGTCATCCAGTGATGTAGAAACCTGGGTCTTAGAGGTCACCTTTTGGAAAAGAGACTACCGTGAGATGAGATGTGTTACCATGAATATAATCAGGGCCTGGCATTTCCTCTGGCCTGTAGCAAGCACTCTGAAAACGTTCCAGTGGAGCCACATTGGGTGTGTGGCCTTTAAGTTATCTCATTGTATGAGTGAGAAACAGTGGAGTTGTTGAAAAATAGACCCGAGACGAGGGCAACTTTATCGGTCACATCAGTGTTTCTGAAGCCAGGCGAAAGGAGGGAGAGAGGTTCTGTAATTCAGCTTCTGCCTCTTAAGCGGCTTACTTGTGTGCACTCAGCGCAGTACTTGTCACATGTGAACATGATCTGCTTGGCGCTGCTGTCACTGCCTACAGGATGTGGTTGAAAATGCTGATGCCAGTTTTGACATTCCTTCCACACTCGTGTCTGAGTGCTCTGTCCTCTGGTTAATGCCACTGACCACGATTGGTAGCATCTGACCCAGATTACCAGCGCTGCCTCCAGCTGTGGGCCGCCTGACCGCTTTTCTCTAAGCACGCTCGCCTCTCTGGAACTGCCGCACGCTCCCTCTGTTGCTGCTGTTGTAAGGAAATACGTAACGTGGACCGCGCTTGAGTGTACAGCTCAGTGGCATTGAGTGTGTCCACATTGTCGTGCAGCTGTTGTATCACCAGTGTCCAGAACTTTTCCGTCTTTGCAAACCGAAGCTCTGTGCTCGATAAACAGTAACTCTCCATTTCCCCTGCCCCCAGTCCCTGGCAATCACTGTTTTCTTTTTTTGGCGCTAGAATTTGACTACCCTAGGTATCTTGTATAAGTGACATTGCACAGTATTTGTCCTTTCATGACTGGCCTGTTTCACTGAGTATGATGTTTTGGGGGGTTTATCCATGTGGAAGCAGGTATCAGAATTCTCTCCTTCTTTTAAGGCTGAGTACTACTACATTGCATGTATATACTACCTTTTGTTAATCCATTCATCTGTTGATGGCCAGTTGGGTTGTTTCCCCTTTTATCTATTGTGAATAGTGGTGCTGTAAATGTTGATTTATAAATATGAGTACCTGCTTTCAGTTCTTTGGGATGTGTGCCCAGAAGTGGAATTGCTAGATCATATGCTGAT
Organism: Neotragus moschatus; assembly: GCA_006410615.1. Lineage (NCBI taxonomy): Eukaryota > Metazoa > Chordata > Mammalia > Artiodactyla > Bovidae > Neotragus > Neotragus moschatus. Next base: position 807,808 of record SJYA01002638.1, read on the forward strand.
TCTGTTTAAGTTTTGGAGGAACCCCTGTACTTTTCCCCACATTTTTACATTCCCAAGAGTTTACGTGCACACAGGTTTCAGTTCTCTGCATTCTCACCAACACTGGTCATCTTCTGGAGGGTTTTTTTTTTTTTTTTTTTGGGGTGTGTGTGTCTGTGTGTGTGTGTCTGTGTCTGTGTCTGTGTCTGTGTGTGTGTGGTTTAAATAAGAGCCATCCTGACAGCTATGATGCAGTATCTCCCTGTGGTTTTATTTTGCTTCGTGACTGCACACTCGCTCCTGTGCTGTTTCTGCCTGCACGTGGCCAGCCTTCCTGGTTTCTTCACCTGCCGCTGTGTGTGTCTTCCCTCTTGGCACATCCATGCGGCTCCCTCTCCATTTCACACTCTTCTCACCACCTTTTACTCAAGAGCAGATAAACTAGCTCCAGTCTTTCCATATCGATGACTTTTAAGCATCTGAAGGACATCTTGGCACTTCAGACTCAACCTGGTCAAAGAGAAGGCACCACCACCGTCTGCTCTGGATCTCCTGTCTGTCTCTAAGCGTGGAGTCTTTATCCCTCTCTCATTTCTGTGGATTCTGCCCTTTGTGCCAGCTCACTGGCCTGCTGTTTCCTCGGTGTCCCACTGGGGCCACATGTCCCCAGCCAGGGACGCACCCTCCAGACGGGAGCTGCCTAGATGGGCTGTGTCTTGGTTGGTCCGTGCTTTCCTTCCTTCCTTGCCTGTAGAAAGGAAAACTGCCTACAGTTTTCCTAGGATAATACCAATTTGTTTATTCCCTTGCTTATGTAACGGGGGTGAGAGGCTCACCTTGGTGGAGACTCACGGTTGCCATGTCTCCCATTCTTCCCTTGGTCATACTCTGGCCACCTTGGGCTTTTCGTGCTCCTCAAAAACTTGTAAGAAGTCTCTACTCTGAGGCTGCCTCCAGAAGCACTGACTGGACACACACATGCATGTTTCTGGGAAAGAGTGGTCCCTGGCTTCCCTCAGATCCTTGAAGGAGTCTGTGCCACCAATGGCCACGAACTCCAGCTCTGCAGTGTCCTGGCGGCCTTGCTCAGCCTCTTTTTTCCATGGCAGGAGGGACTACCCAGTCTGTAGTGCACGGCTGTGGAGTTATCTCATGAGGCCTGATAATCCATGGGCCCATATGGTTACATGCATTGTCCGGGGATATGGAGGCAGCTGTAACCCTTGATGCTTTATGGTTAGTTTATTTTTGGCTGTGCTGGGTCTTTGTTGGTGCACGGCAGGTGGGGGGCGCTGCTCTCTAGTTGTGGTTTCTCACTGCGGTGGGTTCTCTCCTTGCAGAGCGCAGCTCTAGGGCACGTGGACTTTGGTTCTTGCAGCACGTGGGCTCAGTGGTGGCAGCTCCCAGGCTTTGGAGCACAGGCTCAGTAGTTCTGGCAAATGGGCTTAGTTGCTCTACGACATGTGGAGTCTTCCCAGATCAGGGATCAAACCTGTGTGTCTCCTGCCATTGGCAGGTGGATTCTCAATCACTGAGCCACCAGGAAAGTCCATCCTTAACATTTTAAATGAAGGAAGATTCCTCGTACTTTTAAACTGTGGGACCTGTTGTGCAGATTTTCACCAGGGTCACAATCCGTCTTTCTCCTGCTGTACCTTGACACTGTTTCTTGCCTAAAGTGGGCATGGTCCTCCCCAAAAGCTGGCTGGCTGGCTGTGTGGTTTAATAAACAAGGTAGCAATAGGAAGAAGGCTTCTTGGGCTAGATTTACTCACCTTTTCCTGGTGAGCAAGTCTCTGATTTACCTGAAATCATACTGATTTTCAGCATAGGTTTTAGTTGGAAGTGTTTGTGAATGAGTCCTGATTCCACAGAAGGAACTAGTGGGAGCTGCAGAGCTGTCAGATTTCCTGAGGTTTCCTTGAGTGCTTGGAGGCGGTGAGCCTGCTCAGCACATCGTTGGTAATTAACTGTTAGTGACTGAAAACACAGGCTCCTGAAAGCAGACAAAGCCAAGCCAAACAAACAAAACATTTCTTTCAAGTACAACATTTTGATGTTCCGAAAATTGGCACCCCCCCAGTTCATGTTTTAGTTTTCTCATTATAATACTTTACTTTCTAAATATTTTTGTCTAATTTAAGCAGTGGCTCTCTTTTCCAGCCAGTAATCTCCAGAGATGTTAAATGCTCCTTTGCCAGATTTTTTCAGTTTCATATTGCTATTAGAAACTGTTTAAACCGTTGTTGAATTCTGAGACAAAGTTAAGAACCAGAAGAGATACTTGCAAGGGTGGGGAAAGAGGACAGGACTGGGAGCGAGGGAAAATGAGTGCTCACTGCACCTCTAAACGCTCTGTACCTCCTTCAGGCCCCTTTACCCGCTGCGCCCGCCCCCCCCTTTCTAATGGGTCTGATAACGGGAGGCAGGGTGATCATCTCAAAGGTTCTCCCTTTAGTTCTACATAAAAATCATTGAGGATAATAAACTCAAAGATTATTCATTAAGCATCTGCTATGTACTCATGGGGAGATGTGGGAATTTTTAAAGAAAGGATTCACTTCTCAAGGAGCTTAGTCTTTGAGCAGATGCAGTTACCAGTACAATATAGTTTGCACACAAATCTACCATCCCCAAATCTAGCCTCACTCAGCGTGTGGCCTTGTCTCAAAAATGGTGACGTGCCTCCCAATGGGACAGGCAAAGGGTCCCATCCAGGCGACAGTAGTCTGCAAACTTGAAAGTACCATCAATTTACAAATATAATGGGATGTTTTACAGTTTTAATTCTGGTATCACCTGTCTTGTTTCAAACTCTTCTTTCCAAAGTGGCCATAAACCTCACAGTTGCCCAATTCAGTGACTTCTTTTTAAAAATGTATCAGTTCCAACTTCTCAGCAGCAGTTGGCACTGTGGTCCTACCTTCTCTCTTCCGCCCTCTGCTTTTAACTTCCCTGAAACTCTAGTCTCTCAATTCTTCTGCTTATACAGGGTGTGGCAGTCTCTGGCTCCTCCCCAACATGTATTGTGCAATAATGCCTTGTGTAAAGTGAAAGAGAGGAGTTGTTACCTGGCCCAGTGTTTCTGTGTGTTACATTTGTGACCTGGGCAGAAATGCATAAAGAATTTCAGGTATAGTTTGGTGTTCAGGGTGTCTCATCCAGTCTGATTCCCATTTCTGCTGATCATAGGACACTTTGTCCACACTCATCTCAGTGCCTAATGGGTGCAGAATGCTGTGGAAGAGATATTTACTTAATTTTTCCACGTCTCTCTCACACCCACTGAGCTCTTAGAGGACTCCTTTCTTTTACTGCTACTGCTTTTAAGGCTTGACACAAATGTTTTGATACATTGAGGATGTTTAGTACTTTTTTATTTAATGAAAGAAAGAAACAAACCTGAGGGTGTTCAGCATTATGTCTTCATAGTGTCTTCCTTTTCCTAAAAAGTAATCAATAGATTAAAAAATAGTTTCCATTTTAAAAGAAAAGTTGGAAGTATGTTTCCAGTGAGCAGTCATGTTTAAAACCAGCTGAACTGCATGATCATATTTTATTTACTTCTATGTAGTTTGTTTTGCCTTTTCTATTTCATCTTCAGTGCTCTGATTTCATTTAGTTTGTTTTCCAGTTTCTCCATCTCTTTTTTTCTTAATTTTTTTCCTCAAGCCTCTATCAAGCTTAGTAGAAAAGCTTTTGTGTATATATATAAAAATAATATGTATAATATATATATTTTTAGACAACTTATGAATTTTTGCCTACTGAAAAAACGTATGACATTTTGATTCTACTTAGTATGAATAGAATGCTAGATTTCTAATTTAAAAAAAATGCAACCAGCAACAGAGGTTTACTGTATGGCACAGGGAACTACAGTCAGTGTCTTGTAATAACCCATAATAGGAAATAATTTCAAAAATGATACATGTGTATGTGTATAACTGAATCACCTTGCTGTGGACCTGAGGCATCGAAAGTCCACTGTATTTAAAAAATGAAAAGTTGAAGGTGTATCTCATGTACTCACACGAGATACCATTCACACCTGCCAAGTTGGATACATCTGAACAGGTAAGAGCAGCAGCATGTGCTGGCAAGGGCGTGGAGAAATTAGAGCACTCGGGCATTGGTGGCAGGAATGTCAGATGGCACAGCCACTCTGGGAAAGTTGGGCAAGCCCTCAGACTTTATTAAACACAAAGGTATCATCACTTCACATAGCTGTTCCACCCTTCGGTGTATACTCAAAAGAAGTGAAACATGTCCAGTGCTCGTATATAGATATTCCTGACAGGATTATTCACAACAGCCAGAAAGTGAAAGCAGCCACATGTCTGTCAGCTGAAGAATAAATACACGAAGTGTGGGCGTATCCATACAGTGTTATGGATTATTAGGCAGTGGAGTGCAGTACTGATACAATGCCAAAACACAGATGAGCCTTGAAAGCTGAGTGCAAGAAGCCGGTAACCAAAGACATCAAAATGTACGATTCCNTACAAAGTTAAGGGAGAAAATGAGTTAAATACTAAGCTAATTGAGGTATACTAAGCCTTTTGAATTCTTTGAGGTACCAGTACAATATTTCTCTCAAGGTCCCCCTCTGTCTGCTTCCCCAGAGTTCATATCCTAGTTGTTGAACTGAAAACAGATTCCAGATTATGTATTTTACTTCATCGCATTATTCATCCAATATCAGAGCTATCTAGGACAAGTTAAATAGTTATATTTCAGTTATTGCATAATAAAATCTGTAAGTTCAGTGCACTGGTATGCTTATTAGTTACGCTTCCTCTTTGTCTTTCTTCTTAGTATTTTGATAAAGTAACAAGTTTCCGGAAAGAACTTAAGTCTCAAAACAGAAATTGCCCGCAAACCCTATTACATGGTTTCCTAATAAAGAACTTCAGATTTTGGTGGCAAAAGAAATAAATTCTCTAATTACCAAGAGGAGAAGATGTATGTTTAAATACATAGGTGTTATTACAGTTCTAAATCACTGTTTGTTTGTTTTTTTCTTGTGCCTAAGATTATATGACAGACTCAGGTTATCCACAGAGAATTGAAAGCTACTAAATTTGTGTCCTTTACAGCTTCTTAATTGAAACGTATATTATCATATGTGAAATAGATTGCCAGTCCAGGTTTGGCGCATGAGACAGGGTGCTCAGAGCTGGTGCACTGGGCCGACCCTGAGGGATGGAATGGGGAGGGAGGTGGGAGGGGCGTTTAGGATGGGGAACACCTGTAAACCCATAGCTGATCCATGTGACTGTATGGCAAAACCACTACAATATTGTAAAGTAATTAGCCTCCAATTAAATAAAATAAATTTTTTTTTAAAAGAAAAATTATAGAAAGGGAAGGAGGTTGGGTAGTCGATCAATTTAAAAGGCTGATGGCTAGAATGAAAAGAAACTGATTTTTTTTAAAGCAGTGGTTGAATGAATTTTCTTTTTCAGAATGTGACACCTTCCTGGATGTTGGACTAGGCCGAGAGTGTGCCTCAAAACCAAGTGTCCTTAAAAGAGAATCTGGGAGCGATTCTGACCTTTTTCACTCGCCCGGTGAAGACGTGGACAGCATTGTCTTCTCCAAGGTACCGTCGGCCTCAGTGTGTGACTCCAGCTAGCCTTCAGCTCTTACGTGATCTCAGTGACTTGTAAAGGCTCCCTTTCCGAGAATGAAGCTCCAGGCGGCCGGGCCTTAGAAAGAGGCCTTGACTGCTTTCTTTTCTAAGAATCATGGCTGGCTCCATGCAGGTTGTGAAACTCACACCAGGCCCTAAAGAGATGGACATTCCTTTCAAATGAATTAGAAGTCAGGTGACAGTGACTACTTCTCACGGGGCAGGAAGGACCACAGGACAGACTGTAAGATGTCATGTGTATAAACTCACCACAGAGTCCTGACTGGTTAATGTGTTTAGGCCTGAAGCTCACAGCTGAGCTTGGTGAGGTCAGCCCTCCTCATTGCCTGTTTAATTGGAACTTTCTAGATCTCTGCTTGGGAATCCAGCTTTCTCCCTGGTGGAAAGCCAAACCCATCCACATGAGTCACTTCATGTTTTTATAGTATTTGAGGCTCCAAGGCATGCTCTCTTAACTTAGGTTTGTGTCTAGTTGCAGCAAGGTCCGTTTCGTCTCCCAAGAAATAGAGGCCTTTCCTGTAGCCGGGTCAGTGCACAGTATTGTTAACCTGCTGCAGAGGGTTGTCTTAACAGAGAGCTGGGGAGGGGCAGACACACAGCAGCTGTGCTGACGCCCTTGTGAGGGTGCAGGAGCTCGTGAGAGAAGCAGCGGGAGATTGGGTCAGTGGCTCATCAGGTCCCTAAGGCAGGCTGATGGTGTTGGGTCTAGAGCTATGCCAGAGGCCTTCTGGGACTCTGGTCCAGAACGCACTTGAGCCTCTCTGACCACACCTGCGCTTTCCCTGCCTTCACACCTGCGCTTTCCCTGCCTTCTGCCCAGTGGCTCTCGTGTGTCCGCTGGGCCTCCCCTTACGCTTGGCCTCTTTCCACAGGGGGCCTTGGAAAGATTCAGGGACTGCAGCATTCCTGTCATCATTCCTCATGGAAGGGGGAAAAGTAAAGTACAAAGTCCACTAACTTGGCAGAGCTATCCTTCTCTGAAGTTGTTTACAGAGAAGAACATCAGTATGATCTCTTTTTTTAGCCAACAGAGTTTAGGTAGTTTCCAGGGTGATTTTGAGGTTTGCATTGTAAGGACTCCTGAAAATGTCTGCTTCTTCCCAAGGGGAATACTGCTCTCTAGGTGCCTGTCTCTCAAAAGGCATTGGTGAATACATTAGATATCATCCCTTAATCCCCGTTTTAAAATGGAATCATCGGTAATCACTCACACGGGGCCCTGGATATGTGAGGATGTCTTCAACATTTATATCTGTGTGACAGTTTTCTCAGTAAAAACTTTTTAACCAATTGTAAAGTTTCCTCCATGAAGAAATACTCGCTTGAACCTCTTAGGTGCATGCCAGCTTCCCCTGAATGTTGCCATCTCTAGGTTGAATGATTTTCCTAGCTGAAGAGAATTAAAATTGACTATGTGTTACTTAATTATTCCAACCTGCTAAAACCATTTAGGTTTTGTTCATAAAAAATGGCCAGCGCTCGATTTTAGGAGTTTTTTCCAGGACGACCGCACAGATAGCATTTTTAAAAATTGAAGCATATCCCTGACTAACGTGCTGGGGTTCCTCAGGATGTCTAGAAATGGCGGAGACGCGCTCTCCTCTTCACGCTCACACGAGAGTGTCTGGTGGCCGGGGGTGAGGTTCGGAGGGTCCTTCCTCTTGGTGTCTCCACCCTGCCACAGTGGTTGGCGACCAGGAAAGGTTTTGCAACCACGTTTTCTCTAACATTCACAAAACCAAGGGTTTACATGTGAGAGGAAAAGGAGACAGGCTAATGTTTCCAAGGTGCTTACTTCATGTGAGGCACTGAGCAGAAGTTTTTTTACGTAGGTGACCTCATTTCGTGCTCCTAGCAGCCCTGCAAGGTGGGTGGTTTCATCCTCACTATAGGCCTGAGGAAGCAGAGGCTCTGGTTGGTAAAAAGGTTGACTCAACATTACTCAGCTAGTAAGTGACAAAACTGAGATGTGTTGCTGGGCCCAACTCTGAAATCCACTCGTTGACTTTGCTCTCGGTCTCCACACACCTGCTTTAGTAACCAGTGCTGTATACAGAAGCATGGCAGTGGTGGCAGACAGGCCATCCGCTACTTCCTTAGAGGCCTGCCCCTGTGGTCATCTGCACAGCGTTTGCTGTGAAGCATCAGACCCTCCCAGAGCCTCACTGCAGGCTCCAGCCCTCCCACACTCCTTCTCTAAAGACTAATCTGTAGGCGAGCATTGCACCATCCTTTTCTGTGAACCATGAGTGGTACGTTAGGTCACTTCCTGTAGCCACTTGTGTGACTTTAGCCTTACAGAGGGCTCTTTAACATCAGCCCACAGTGTTTGTCAGAACTTTCCACCTTAACCTCATGTTTCCACTTGGCATGCCGGCCTCCTGGCAAATATGACTCTGGTGAGTGTTGCGAGCTTCATGTTTTTTCTGATGGATATTTGCTGGTTCCTGAGGTCTTGGCTTTTCCATAGATCAGTAGCATAAAAATTTAATTTTTGCTTTTAAAGTGAGAAGAAATCCTAGGGTTCTTTCTGGCCCTAGCTAAGAAAGAAAATGTGGTTGTAAAATACATGATCTGGGCCACTGTTACCCAAAAGGATAATTGAAGTCCACAAAATTATACTAATAGTTGCTGCCTCTTTTTCCCAAAAGTAAAGCCCTTACACCTTGGGTTTTTTTTTTTTCCCCAAAAATCATAAGATAGTACCCACAATTGATTAAGAAAAAGCAAAGTGACTTCACCAACATGCTAGCTCTTAAAAGAAAATCCTTTATTTTGTGTGCTGTTAATCGCTCTCAAATACTTAAACATCAAGCCAAAAATTTACCTTATATTTTTTAAACTTTCAGATAAAAGTAAATATATTTACAGAATCCAGATTAGAAAACCTGTACACTCTTAAAGCACAAGTGTTGAAATGATTGTAATTTCACAACTGTGAAGTGGGACTGATGCTTGCCATCAGTATAGCGCATAAATGGATTGAGTGATTGGCACATACTAGGCATTTAAAATATATGCTTTTATTTTCAAGGCACATGGCCAAGTGCTTGAGTATGCTATAACAGATAATAATTTATAAGTATTTGAATAAATGAATGAAAATTAAAGGACTAGTATTTTGGTAGTGTTAAGGGTGAGTCCTTCAGGTGTAGTGATAGGATATAAAGTGCATAGCTATTTCTAGACTTCTATATATCGAAGCGTGTATAGTGTTTACACCTCTCCATGTACACATCTGTATCATACCTGCATGGTGTAACTCTGATTAAGAAAGCCAGTCAGGCATTTTTTTTCCCCCCAATACTCTATTTTTAAAATTTTGAAACAGAAAAGTGGGGAGAAGTCTGCGGTGAATAGCCACCACCTAGATTCTACAGTTAATCTTTTATTATTTGCTTCGTTACCTAATTGTGCATCTGTCCCTCATTCTTTCCGTTAGGTCATCTAATTTCTTTAATACACTTCAAAGTTACAGATACCAGTACACTCCACTTCTCAATACTTAGAATTCAGCATTTGTTTATAAGACTTTTTTTTATACTATTTATATAAAATGAAGTACACGGTCTTGAGGGTACCATTCAGTGACTTTGCTCTCAACTTTATTGAGTTATAATTGACAAATAAAAATCATAGATTTTAGGTGTATGAATCCTAGCTGAACCTAGAATCATCACCTGGAGAGCTAAGAAAGGGAAATAGGTGAAGAAAAAAAAGAGTCTGTCCCTCAGAAACTTGAATGTATTATGTAACCTCACTAAGCTTCAGGTTTCTCATCAGATGCAAATAAAAATAGCTACTAAACCAAACAGTTGTGAGGATTAAAAGAAATCATACATCTTAATCTCTTAGTAAAAGCCTCACAGTGATGAGTATCTAGTGATAATTGCCATTCAAATTTATGTAATAGTTATACTGCACATATATTTAAGAAATAGATTCTCTCAAGCTTCTTATAAACATCATATAAACATCATTCATTTAGACTTCTGCTGCTACTAAGTCGCTTCAGTCATGTCCGACTCTGTGCAACCCCATAGACGGCAGCCCACCAGGCTCCCCCGTCCCTGGGATTATCCAGGCAAGAACACTGGAGTGGGTTGCCATTTCCTTCTCCACTCTTAGTCATGTCTGACCCTCAGCGATCCCATGAACTGCAGCCTACCAGGCTCCTCTGTCCATGGCATTTTCCAGGCAAGAGTACTGGAGTGGGGTGCCATATTTTAGACTTCTGCGTTAACTTTTATTTATGTAATAATTTTGCAATTTCATTTTCCCTAATTTATTTGGCCTTAGATTAAATAAAACCTAAGTGTGGTTGGGTCAGTCTGTCGGCTCAGCCCCGCCCTTGAAGCCGGAAGGCCAGTGTTGGAAAGAGCTGCCGCCCTCATACCCTTCTGTGCCCGGAGGGCGTTCTCTCCAACACCTAGTGGGCTTTTCTAGCCTGATCACCACTTGCAGATATTCATAATTTTATTAACCCCGAGGAAAGAGAAGCTCGTGGTAGAGGTGATAGTTTCTGTGTGTGTTCCATCCTGCGATGTGCAAGAGCAAAAGCAGTTATGAAAACTCGAGAGAGGACGAGTTCATTTGTCAGCCTTGGGCACAGACGTGGTCTTCGTTTCCCCATTAAGCTTGCTTTCTTGCATGCATGTGTGTGAGTCTCTCAGTCATGTGGCCCCGTGGACTGGAGCCCCCGTGGCTGCTCTGTGCATGGGATTCTCCAGGCAAGAATACTGGAGTAGTTAGCCATGCCCACACACGACTCCATCCACTCCTTCCTTCCTGTGTCTGCATTTCAGCATCTCTTCCACTTCTCTGTCCTAACCCAGTCTAATACTCATCACAGTTGTTTTTGGCCATTTGCTTTTAAGAATGAAAAAATATTATATATATATATATATTTTCATTCTTATATATATAAATACTTATGTATTTAAATGTAATATTTATTCCATATAAATATATGTGTGTGTATATATGTGGAACTTGGGATATTATTCCTAATTTATCACTCCTGATACTCTCAGGAGGAATGGTGCCATGGGTCAGTTTAACTGGTACATTTGATTGACATGGATTCAAAACTTAATTTTAAAATATTTGTTAGTTAAACTGATTTCATGGCACCATTCCTCCAGACCATCAGGAATAATTTCCTGAGTCTTGAAAGTCATTTAATTAGCAGATGTTCTAAGAGAAAAAACCTCTCTAAAGAAAGAAAGACAGACCAGCTCAAAAACTCTTCAGTTCAGTTCAATCGCTCAGTTGTGTCTGACTCTTTGCAACCCCATGAATCGCAGCACACCAGGCCTCCCTGTCCATCACCAACTCCCGGAGTTTACGCAAACTCATGTCCATCGAGTTGGTGATGCCATCCAGCCATCTCAACCTCTGTCATCCCCTTCTCCTCCTGCCCCCAATCCCTCCCAGCATCAGAGTCTTTTCCAGCGAGTCAACTCTTTGCATGTGGCCAAAGTACTGGAGTTTCAGCTTTAGCATCATTCCTTCCAAAGAAATCCCAGGGCTGATCTCCTTTAGAATGGACTGCTTGGATCTCCTTGCAGTCCAAGGAACTCTCAAGAGTCTTCTCCAACACCACAGTTCAAAAGCATCAATTCTTTGGCGCTCAGCTTTCTTCACAGTCCAACTCTCACATCCATACATGACCACTGGAAAAACCATAGCCTTGACTTGACTAAGAGAAAAACTCTTAGAGGGGCTTAAATACTAAGCATGAAACATTCTGTTTTGTGTCAGAACCCAGTCCCCTATCTAATTTATAGAAGTAGAAAAACAGCATTCCCCGAGGTCTGGCACTGTTTTGAGAAGGGAGAAGAATGGTGTAAGTCGTGCCTCTCCCATCTGCTTTTTGGCTGCTTTCTCTGAGAGCTTTAGCACTACAGATTCAGAGACTGGAAAGGGAACATTGCCAAAAAAAAAAAAAAAACCTGTTTTTCTTTTTTCCTCTGTTATCCATGATTGAAGTAGGTAATGTTTGTCAACAGACCTTATATTATTTCTAACTTCTTTAGATCTAAAGATTATCACACGATTCACCCCTAGACACATACCTAGCTGTAGAAAGGCCATGGCCATATTCCAGGTTTGACTTCTCATTGCACCACTGGCTACTTTCTAGTTTACAAAGGTGGTGTAAGGATGTGATAAAGTTGGGAAACTCTTGAGAACACTAAAAACAAACAAACGAAACCTGCAAAAGAGTATTACTGCCTTGTTTAGATTCATTCTAAAGTTAGAACCGTTTGCCTCAAGCACTTAGGAAATGAGCTCTCTTATAACTTCTGAATTTGTCCTGTTTTTCCATTTTCAAGTTGCAACTACCAGCTCATAAAAATACTTGAGTGTAAGAATATTATACTGTCTGATGCTCATTCTTAAATCAGAATCAGGAATGCAAAACTAAAGAAATCATACAGTTACTGTGAAAACAACAACTCCCTGTTTTTTAGTTTGTGGTTTTTGTTTTCTGAAAAATTAAGATCAGAGTTAAAAGCACACACCAGGAATAAGACTATGTTGATGATATATGCTAGGCAGGTCTCTCTTTTTTAGAGAGAAGTACCTGCTCTCCCATCTGCAAGTCATTTCCACACTGGGAAGAGCTAACTTGTAAGAAGAATGTGCGATACATGGATAAATGCAAACTTTCACTTCTTTTGGAGCCTTGCTTGTGTATCTTTACCACAGACTTGTCACACATTTTTCTTTTCTGTTGCCCATTCTGTTTGTCCCTTGATATTGTGTTGAGAATTAGACATTTAGGCAGCTTTAGTTTCCTAGGGCCGCTGTAACCAATTACCACACGTTTGGTGGCTTGAAACAGTATAAAACAGTTCTTCCATAGTACTGGAGGCAGGGGATCCTAAAAGCCGTGTATCTGAGGGGCTGCTCTCTCTTCTTAAAAGGATACTACTCCTTTGGGATTCAGGAAATATTCTCATGTGAAGTATGACCTCATCTTTAACATTTGCAAAGACCCAGCCAAATAAGGTCATATTCTGAGAAGGATGTGAATTTGAGGAGGACACTATTCAACCCAGTCCGGTGAAAAAGCTAAGACATCCTAAAAGTGTCTTCTGAAGTTACTATTCACGACCATTTATATTCTTCTTCTCGATGGAGAGTGGCCCCAGGAATAGAAACTGTAGGATGACCAGATCACTCCTTGGTAACTTGAAAGGAGTCACCAACACTTTTATTTTAAACCAAAACTTACCCTATTTTAGAATCTACTCAGTATACTTTCATTTTACTATAAAATAAAAATATATGGCACAGCGTGGCCCAGTAAAAGGAACACTGAGGATTTCTGATACAGACTTTGAGATCTTATTTCTTACAGGGTCTTTTTGTTTTTGTTTTTTTAAGTGATGAAGATGATAATAGAACAGGGCGTTTTTAAAAGTTGAAATCAGCTTGCGTTCAGATCTTGCCTCTGCTGTACTTGGGGGAGCCTAGGAGACAGTCTGGGCCTCGGAGTCCTGACTCTCCAGCCCCTCGCATCTCCCTCAGTCTCATCCCTCACTGATTGTTTAAAGAGCAGTTAAGCTGGGAAGCTGGACTCTAGAGAGTAGAAAGAAAAACCTCATATGAACTGGTGAGATTCAGCCCAAAGAGTATAAAGATTGCTTTGAGAAGGTAGAGAGTGCTTTTGAAGTGTTTTATTAAGACTTTAAAGAATCAGCCTCTTTAGTATAGGAGTTACTTTCTGTTTCAAGACTAAAAGGGCTCATGCTGCTGCTGCTAAGTTGCTTCAGTCGTGTCCAACTCTGTGCGACCCCATAGACAACAGCCCACCAGGCTCTGCCGTCCCTGGGATTCTCCAGGCAAAAACACTGGAGTGGGTTGCCATTTCCTTCTCCAATGCATGAAAATGAAAAGTGAAAGTGAGGTCGCTCAGTCGTGTCCAAGTCTTCACGACCCCATGGACTATAGCCTACCAGGCTTTTCCGTCCATGGGATTTTCCAGGCAAGAGTACTGGAGTGGGATGCCATCGCCTTCTCCAAAAGGGCTCACGAGTTGCTATAATTTTTAAAATCTGTTTTGAAGAACTGTAAGTTTCTTTACTCCTAAATTAGGGAAATACTGTGAAGAAGGGAGCGGGGGGCGGGGAGGAATCACAGTGTCTGTTTCTATTTCCTGCTCCCTGCCCCGTAAGAATGAACAAGAAAGATGCGAAGACAGTACAGTGCCCTCCTGTAGCTGAGAGGGTGAGCGTGCTTCTTTAGACACTTTACTAATCTTCTGTTTTTTGGATGCCACAATGCTCATCTTTCCCTCACTCATCACATGATGTGTTCTGGTGCTTTTCAGCAAGTGGAGATTGTCAGTCTGCTAGATCAGAATGACACAATTCCTGGTAGGCTCTAGAAGTTGGCCAGGGAAAGAGCACCATCATTTTATCAAAGGCTGCAGAGGACTCATTATTTTAGGTACAGTTTGGCTTGATAAAACTCAGCCAGTACTCAGTTGAAGGAAAAAAAGAGGGATAAATTTCTTGCATTTAGGTATTGTGGCCCATAATTTGGACATTTGTGGCAGACTTTAGGTGGGATCATAAGCTGTTCTGCATTTTTGAAAATGCCACTGAAAATAGACTTGCTTTTTGAGTATAAACTTCAGTATATCGCTGTTGTAGCCAAGCACACTGCCTTGTTTTTAGGGCTTGTAAAAAAATATTTACCTTTACATGGGATAAATTTAGAGTTTTCATACATCAGAGACCTCAGAGACATAGGTTCCCTTCATTTCAGTTGATAGTATTGACTGAAAATAACTGACCAGAATTAGATCTTTTCCTCTGCAAGAAAGGGAAGACAGTAAATTTCCCATTTTGCACCTCTAGTAAAAGGATAGAAAGAGTATGGACCTGGACTGTACCTTTACTGGAAGCTGTTTGAGGCCATCTGTGATTGTGCCTTAGGAAAGAAAGCTGTTTGCAGCCAGCTGTGACGTTGCCTGTCCTACCCCGTGTAAAGGCACTGAGTCAGTGGAGAGTAGCCGAGGCCTCTTGGTCCTGCTGTTTCCGACCATACGTGCTTTCTCTCCACTGCAGCCCGAGGAGGAGCAGTTGGCCTGCGATACCACTGGATCCAGCTCCTCCACCGATGACTCAGCGTCCCTGGACCGACATTCGTCTCACGGCAGTGATGTGTCTCTCCCCCAGATCTCCAGTTTGAACAGGTCCAGAGACCCGCAGTGTCTCAACGGCTTCTACGGCCATGGGGTGGGAGCTGAGGGACGAGAGAGCGAGAGCGAGCCCGCTGGCTCCGGTGAGATGGAGGAGGAGGAGATGGACAGCATCACCGAGGTGCCCACCAGCCGCTCTGTCCTGCGGAGCTCCATGCGCTCTCTGTCCCCTTTCCGGAGGCACAGCTGGGGTCCCGGGAAGAACGCAGCCAGCGACGCAGAAATGAACCAGCGGAGGTAAGGCGGCAGGCCGTTCGTCTCATCTCAGTGTCTGCTTGCTTTTGATTTGGTGTTACCGTTAGTGAACGTTTTCAGGAGACACCATGGTATGGAAGAAAGAATATAGGCTTTCCTATAGGAATCAGGAAAATCTGTGCGCCAGCTCCAGCTCTGAAACTTACTACCTGGATAACCTTGGGCAAGTTACCTGACCCTTCTGAGCTTTAATTCTCTCATCTGTAAAACACCTGCCTTTCAGAGTATCTGTAAGAGTAAAGATGACAATGAAACATGTAAGTCACATAGTGAGTAAACAATGGTGTAATGTTTGTTTAGGCCAGATTTGTTCATAAAATTGAGAGGTTAGGAAATTTGAAGGGAATAATTTCATGTCAATTTTGAATTAAGAAATAAACTTGAAATCTTATAGTCTCAACGCAAGGTTTTTCACAGTGCTTCGTAGGATTTACCATCTGTTTCTAGTGTAGAAAGTTTTGATAAAGTCTACATTACCAGCACTTAACTGTTAAAGAGGTCATAATCATTATTGAATTGGTACTCTTTTTCCACATGTCATTCAGCCTGGGGGTCTCATGTGGCACTCAGTGTCATCCTTTCATTTTGCCAAGCAGGCTATGTGAAAATGTGGATTTGATTTCTAACCATTGGCTGCCTAGACGAGTTTAAGTTTGAAGAACAGGTGCCATGATGCCTAGTCTGTGTAAAAGTGTGCCTACTCCAAGGCTGCCTTCTAAATGAGGACAAACAGCCAGGGGAGGAGGCTGACAGTTGTTGTAAAACAGCTGATATAAACAGTTCACCTGGAGCAGTTGCTGGCTTTTTTGCTTTTTAAAAATCCCTTGACCTCCTAACATTTTGGCTCAGATTTCATAGCTGTAAGTGCATGTAATCTGACCACATTCGTTCACTCGTGTATTTTTGCATTCGGCTAACATGATTAAGCACAGTGGGCATTCCTAGGTTCTGGAGGCCCCAAGGTGAATGAAGACCTACCTTCATATAGTACCTTACACCGTCCTGATTTGCTGCCCTCTTCAGATTCTTTTAATAACACATGGTCTCATGTAATTTTCCCATCCTTTTCATGAGTCAGGGGGGATTATCCCCATTTTTGCAGGTGAGACTACGTAGATAGTTTAAACCATTTACCCAGTGTCCGTGGAATCCAGGTTTCCAGTCTCCTGGTCAAGCAGTCTTTCTACAACTGCATTTTATTCTGGAATACATTTCAGGGTGCAAACCTTAAAAACAACGTAAGCAGTTGCTCTGTCTGATGGGCAGTTATTATGAATTTGAAATCCTAGTGTATGTAAGAAGCAGTGTGTAAAAGCCTTTCTTCCCAGCTTTGTTCAAGCTGTAATTCCTTTTTTTTTTTTTAAGCATTCATTTGGGAAAATAAGAATGGGGAAATGATCCCTACAGGCAGAGTTCCCTTCCTGAGGCAAGAGAATCTGCTTGACAGGATACGCGAGTCCTAGATGACAACAGCATTGAGAAAGGAGGATTCCTTTTATATGGAATCTGTTTTCCTTTATAAACCACAATGGATCCCTTTGCCGTGACTTTAATTTCCAAGCTAGATGTGACTGTATGCATCATGTCGCTCCAGTGAGGAAATTGAAGCTCAGATTAAAAGATTTGCCCAAGATTACATGGTGATTTTAGGGTAGAGCTACAATTAGAACCCTATCACCTAAATTGCTTGTATTTTCAGCCTATATAATATCATGGACTCTCCTGTTTGCAGTTATTCAGAATTGCCTGGCACCACTGTCCTAGTACCTCTGGAGATAATGGAATGAGAGTTAGGGGTCATTTTCATCAGTTTACCTAATTTTTACAGTATTACCTGCTTAGAGAATTACCTGAATTTTAAAGTTTTTAAGAAAATCCTGTTAAAGTTATTCTTGGATGGCCTTTATTAAAAATCCTTTTGCTTTTATAATTTAATAAACCTCATTCCTGGTCACCTGATTGTTCCCTCCATGCTCCAAGAAGTTAAAGTAGCCCTTCTCAGAAATTACCAGGCCTTTTTGGTGATGATGTTTGCCTTACTCCACACTCTTTCATTCCCTTACTCCCAAACCATTTCTCTTTGGCGCTTGTCTCTTCCTAGTGTGATGTGTGTGTATTTCACGCGTTTGTATCCATTTTGTTTGACCTGGACACTGACCTCTCCCACCATTCATTTTCAGTTCAATGCGAGTTCTTGGGGATGTTGTCAGGAGGCCTCTCATTCATAGGAGAAGGTACAGAGCTCACTAACTTGATGGACTAACTGTTTGCCTCTGAGCTTATTTTACTAACAAGCATCTCATTCTGCTTCATCCACAATTAAACATTCTAATTTTAACTAAGGCCTGTCTGCTTCAGACAAATGAAATACAGGTGCTTATTAGTTGCTGATGTCCATCCTATGTGAAACGGTTTCTCGAATTTGAAGTTTTTTCCTGTCCTGCTTTTGCTTTAAAAAAAAAAAAAGGTAAAAATATTTTTTTCCATCTTGGTTTTTTTTTGGTGTTCAGATCACTTTGATAATAGGGTCTCCCCAACTTTATCTAAGGGGGAGTCTAAGAAGTGTCTGTTGTGCATAGGTAATGGACCCTGGGGAGTACTTTTTCTTTCTTTCCCAAGAAAAGGGGGAGAGGAAGAACCGAAAATAGAAATGTGCTCATGTATGTACCAGGCCCTAAACTATTTTCAGTGCATTCTTCAATAACGTGATGAAAGCCTTTCTTCCTCAGCCACTTGGGAGTCTCCCGTCCACTGTTGATGTGGTCCTGATTTCTCAGGGCTCCTCTCAGTGTTTCAGTCCCATACTGATTTTTGGTCACATAAAATTTTGAAGCTAAAAATTGCAGTGATTTATCAGCTGAAAAGTCACTTTTAGTCAAAAAGTACTGATTTGCTTTAATTTTTTCAAATGCTGAGTTTTTGTTTATCAGTACATTTCCTGTACAGGAGTCATTTGTGACTTTTCCAATTTTTGGAAAAAAATTTAGAAATCTGAAAACAGTGGTTTGATTATGGTTAGTGTCTCATATTAGGAGATACTTGTAGAGAGAGATTTTAAATTATTAGCTGAGGCTGTCTTTTTAGGAAGTGGGCAGATAATGATCTTTGTTGCCTACCTGGTCTTTTTAAGTGGGTGTTTCCTTTATTCAGATTTTAGGCACACAGTTGAGCTCAAGCACAGTGTTGTCACAAATCTCAGATAATCATAAGCCTGGTTACATTTGTCTCCAGGAGAACAAGTTATTAAAGGCCTTTTTCAGTAGATGTATCTAAAACCTTAAGAGATTTATTTGTCTGACTCTTCTTGAAACTCTTCAATATGGACTTATTAAAAACATGCCTTGGATAACCCTGGAAGATGACCCGTTTCTGGATGCAGCCCAGGTTACCATGTAGACACAGCCATCACAGCCACTTCAGTGACGGTTTCATCCTTTGTCGTATTTCTGTATGAAGAACAGGAGTTACGATGTTAAATTTTGTGTTAAGCCTTAGCTACTAAAATGGAAACATTTCAGCAAGTACTAAAAGGTAGGGCATCAGGATCCTTTTTTTTAATCTGGAACTAGCTAAATCTGAAAGCTAAAGAACCATGAAATGTTACTCCCCCAGCTGAGGAACTGAGGAAATTAGGATGCTCTGAAAAATACTCTTACTGTTGTGAAAGGAGTTTCTGCGACCCTAGGACTATCTGCAGCTTCCTCTCTGGATCGTTAGGTTTTTCTGACGCTTCTTCTGTCTCCCTCTTGTTCATCCTCTTGATTCTAAATTTCATCCCAGTCTCTCACATCATTATCATTTTCTGAGAGTAAAGGGATGTTTAAAATCCATAGAAAGACATTGTTTAATTTTTAATGAATGATAAATTGGCATGTATATTCACTTTCTACTTTTTTCTGCATTCTGTTTTTAGTAAATTGGCCATATAGACATGCCTTTTTACTAACAGCTTAGAGGTATAAAATTAAGTTAATACTTTTCAAAGAACAGACTTGTGAATCTCATGTGTGTTTGTAAACTGAATCAGGGCCTGCTTCCCTGAGTCAGTCTGGTCTTAACTTAGCAGACTTGTAGAGACATGTCTCAGCTGTGTACTTCCACTCTCTGCTTTTGTGCTTGTGAGCTTTGCACTATTAATATAATCTGATTTAAAATATGTTACCTTTTAATTTATTTTAATGGTATTATTTTAAAGATTTAGAAGACCCATAGGGTTAGCTCATATTTATTCTTCCGTCATTTTCCTTGGGTTTTTTTTTTTTTTTTGTCTTATCAAAACCTTCCACTTGTCAGCACAAAGTTATAAGCTGTATGTATTCAAGACAAGATGCTTTTTGTTTTGGGGTTTTCTGTTTGTTTGTGGTCTTTTTTTAGCTTTCTTTTTGTTTGTTGGTTGGTTTTTTGGTGTCTGCAGGTCTTCCCATTGAAGGTTCAGGGAGCGGATTAGTTTTATCTCCCTTCCAAAAACAAAAGCATGTCACTTAGAACTTTAAGGCTGAAATAGTAGCAGTGTGTATTTTTTTAAAAAATAATAGCTTTTATTAATCAAAAATCCTGACCTATGGATGTAGCTCCTTTTACAGAGTACTGATACTCTGAGTTGGTTATTTTTTGTCTGCTTATGTTCACTTATCATTTCCAACCCCAGATTTTCTGTTCCTACTGCATGAGAATAAATATAAGTGCTGAGGTAGTCAAGGAAATAGATGACCAAATGGATTTTTTTTTTTTTAAGGGAAAATAGATACATACCTAAAATTATGGGACTCTTTGGTCAATATTATAAAATTCCCTTTCAAAGAAAGACATCCCTTCATTATCATTAAAATACAGTAAAATAGGACCCTTGTTATATGCTTTCTCTTTAGCATCCAAGCCTAGTGAGTAAGGTTTGAAGGTGGATGTTGATGTTGGGTATCATTATGAAAGATATATGAATTTTCTGGCTTAGATTCATCCTTAATGGAAACACGGGGAGGAAAAAACCCTGACTCAGTGAGCCTACCCCAGTGCAATTTGTCATCATTCCTTTTAATGAAGGATTAGAGATGCTGTGGTCAGGAGACGATCAAGCGGGTTTTTTTGTTGTTGTCTTGTCATAAGCTTTATCTTTAGCATCCAGCCTAAATGGGCGGAGGAGTGGTGGGCAGCATAGAGAGTGTCCCCAGTAGTGGGGTTGAAACACTGCTGTGAGCATGCCCAGCCAGGAAGCCACAGGGAGTGTGGGCACTCTGTTCAGGATCTGCTAGGAGGAGTTCTGGGGTTTCCAACACTGAACTTGTTAACCTGTAAAGAGTTCACGTAGTCATTTCTAGCACATTATGTAGATGGACATCAGTAGAAGAACTGTGTTTTTTTGTCCAGCCATTTTCTAAATTCTAAATCAGTGTTACATTCCTAATTTTTTGATGACCAGAAAATCCATCTGTCTCTAACTGTGTCCCTTCTTTTTAAACCCAATAATCCCATCCCTGTTTGCTCTTCCATTTCTGTTTCTGCCTTTGATGTCATCCCCAGTATGAGCTGGTGTCCCTCTGGTGTGCAATACTCTGCTGCCCTGAGTGCTGATTTTAATTACAGAAGGTATGGTATGGTTATGTTTGCAGCCACCAAAGGGGGCATNTGTAGATAATACGGTTTATCCATATGGTATATTGAAAAATGTCTGAGAAGATGACTTGAAGTAGTTTAATGTTTGAGTAAATTGAATGAGGGAGGTTTTTAAAAAAAAAAAACCAAGTGCAATATATTTCTCAGCCAACCAAGATCTAGGGGGAAGGGTAGGAGGCACTCATTGGCCAGGCCCTTGCAGACAGTTTTGCCGGGTGACAGAAAATTACAAGCAAGGGAGACACAAATGCAGGGGCTTGTATCCTCCTTCCTTTCTGAGTCTCAGAATGAATTAACTCTGGTGTCTTGTGTTCAGTTTCAGTCTAGAAGGCTTGACAGGAGGAGCTGGTATTGGAAACAAGCCGTCCTCATCTCTAGAAGGAAACTCTTCAAACACCAAAGAACTGAGGCACCCTTTTAGTGGCCAGGAAAGGGGTGACTCTCTGGTGTCGCTTTCAGAAGAGGATCTTGAATCAGGCCAGAGGGAACATAGAATGTTTAATCAGCAGGTAAGGCTGAAAGAGGTGTATGTTGCTAATTTGAGGGGAAAAGATTCATTTCGTTTCCCTAAATACATCCTCATATTAGGAACAAAGAAGGCAAGACTTATGTTCACATAAGGTTAGTAGCTATAATTACGCATATACTCAGTGTTGCAAACAGCAGTTTTTAGCATTTAATGATACTTGAAAGTGAAAGTTGCTCAGTCGTGTCCAGCTCTTTGCGATCCCATGGACTATACAGTCCATGGAATTCTCCAGGCCAGAATACTGGAGTGGGTAGCCTTTCCCTTCTCCAGGGGATCTTCCCAACCCAGGGGTCACACCCAGATCTCCTGCATTGCAGGTGGATTCTTAACCAGCTGAGCCACAAGGGAAGCCCAAGAATACTGGAGTGGGTAGCCTATCCCTTCTCTAGCACATCTTCCCGACCAAGGAATTGAACCGGGGTCTCCTGCATTGCAGGCAGATTCTTTACCAACTGAGCTATCAGGGAAGCCCAGTGTTAATTAAAGAATACCATTAATCTGCATAGATTTAAGTATTTCAGCAAAGCAAACTTTTAAAATTAAGAAGGTTTTAATTTTAAAACTAACACCTGGATAAACCTCTGAGAGTATTCTGAGATATACTTCCAAGTGAATTTTTTTCTAATTAAACAAAAAAGATAAACACCAGTCTCTGAGTAGGTGGCTTTCATTTTAGGTAGAAGTGTAAGGCATCGTTTCAAACTAAACAAACAAAAATTTAAACAACCTGTTCTTCTAATCAAGACTAAGGTTTTGTGTAGAAATCTAGTTTTTTATTACATCCTGCTACATAGCAATGAAGTGACCAAATATTTTAAATCTAGCACTAGGTGATTTAGTGATGAATGTGTCACTTATGGTCATGTGAAGGTCCAAAGGAAGTGAAATTGAAGGCCTCAAGGAATTTTGCCTGGTTTTGTCCCCTCTTTGTGGCTTCTTGGAAGTTAAGAAAAATAACAAGAATATGGAGAATATAGTTATTGAAGTGTAGATGGTGTCTATTCAGCCCAACGGTAACAGAAAAAGAGGGAAAAATAGGAAACAATAAATTTGGTGACTACAGAGAGCATCTCTGACAAGTACATCTGAAAAACATGTTGCATCTTATGTGTACAGAGTCCTTTGGAAATCCCTTGTAGGACCAGGTAAAATACCAAAACTTGAGTTTACTTAGAGCCCAGTAAATCCCCTCATATTCTGCTTAAGCCTTTGTGTGTGAGCAAGTCAAGCCCATTTAAGTGACTTGCCTGAGGCTCCATAACTGGCTCTTAGCTGAGCAGTATTAAACTCAGAACAGCAGGCTTTTAGTCTCCCTGTTACTTTGAAGTAGATGACATTTGATGAGGAAATGAGAGCATTTCCGTTTTCTTACTCATGTTTATGTGATAACCTTCTCCTGAACTGACGTTCCTAGGAGTCTGAATGATGGCCCTCTCTTTCAGTAAGTTGTGTCTGTGTAAGTGGCCTTTCTGAGTCTGTTGAGATGAGGTGCTGACCCTGTAGCACCTGGTGTGCTCAGCCTTCCCCGGGCTCTGCTCACCAGAGCCTTCCATCTCGTGTGCAATCTCAGAGTGGATATATGAGCCGCTTGTATCCCTGATGTGCACAAGTCGCCAGCAGCCAGCTTCCTGCTCAAGGTCTCTGCCTTTCAACTGACGTCATGTTTCAGACCTCACAGTTGTATTTGAAACATAGCAACCGTTTGCCTCAGACTCCATGGTTACCCATGGAACAAGCTCTAAATAATGAGAAGTCTTTGGTGTAACTGAGTCAAGTTCACCCTAGAAACGGATTTTCATTGCTTCCCTTTCAGTACATACAGATTTCAGACTGCTAGGAAGGGAAGGGATGATAATTAAAGTTAGTTAGCAATTAGGATGGCCTCTCTCCAAGCCAAACAAGAGGAGTCCCACCATCACCGGAAATGGGTTTTGTTGCAGGATCTTCTGCAGTGGGTCCGATTACACACTGAAGTGGCTGTGAATTCACTGAGGGAGTTGCAATTGCCCACATACTTGCATATAAACAGTTTAATCTCAGAAGAGGAAGTGAAAACGATTTAGGTTTCTATCCAGATGCAGAACCTACTTTGCTTGTGATCTTAAAACCTTTTCTATTTGTATCTGTGTTTCTGACTCTTTAATATCAGAATGATATTACTGGTATCCTACTATATGTGTACATGATATTTAAATTTTCAAAGGCCAAGCAGTATATACATAGTCTGATATTTGCAGTGAAGTTATTTTTATCTGACTGTGCATTTAGTGGACATGTATAAGTGCTCACAAAGTTTGAGACATCCTTAGGCGTCCTTCTTAGGAGGGATACGAAATGAACATAAGCGGTAGATACTCTAATTATTCCCATTTTACAGATAAGAACATTTAGGCTCAGAAAAGCTCGATTGCTTCTCTGAAGTTGAGCACATGTTTTGTGGCCTACAAAGCTTGTGATCTTTTCCTCTTTGTACTGCCTTATTTCCTTCTGCTGAGTCGGAATGTCAGGTTTTGTACTAACCTAGAAATATAAGAGCATGAACTGAGAACTGTTTTACCTTTATTTCCTTCACAGACATGTCACAGATCTAAACAACAGGGATTTAATTACTGTACATCAGCCGTTTCTTCTCCACTGACAAAATCCGTCTCATTAATGACAATCAGCCATCCTGGGTTGGACAGTGAGTATGCTACTTTTTTTCATTAAATATATTCAGAACATTTTCCCTTTTATTTTTTCCGCTTTAAGACCCTGTGACATTGCCTTAGAGCACGTGCCTGACTCTTCTCCGCAATGAATGACTGATCATTTACAGAAAAGGTGGCACAGAATTCAGTTTGGAGACCTCCCTCCTTTTACTACATAAAAATCTCCTTAACACATTAAATTCATTGTATTCTTGGGCCTAAACCTGACAGACATTATTTTTTAAAACTCTATTTTGAAATAATTTCTGGTTTTTAAAATAGTTGCAAAAAACAGCACTAACGCTCAGCCCATAGTCTTCACCTGGAGCCTCCAAAGTGTTATTTTAGCACATGTTTTATCCATCTTGCTCCCTTCCCTGGCTTTATCACTCTCCTTAAAGATTTTTCTGAAACACAGGAAAGTAAGTTACACATGTAATTCTCTTATGTCAAAGACACTGTCTTGTATTACCATGGTACAGATACCCAAACATTATCCAATACTAGTTCCCTGAGCTGTTCAAAAATGTCAGGCTCATGGACAGAGAGAGACTGAGATATGTTTTTAGTTAAGTAAATGCCAAAAGGATTACAGCCAAAAGTGATTACTAAAACTGTATACAGATTCAAGATCAATGAGCTATGAAGGTTACGTAGAGACGTCTGGCATCCACAGGCCCAGAGCGTTTGCAAATCAGAGATGCTCAAAAATATGCTTGAATTGGATCCAGATGTTTGCCACAGACAGGTGTCTTTGGGAAGCCTCACTTTTTTTTAATTTTCAAAATAGATTTTTTTTTTTTTTCATGAGTAGTTGCAGTGTGGGATCTTGACACGAAGATTAAAATTCTCATCAGAGAGAGTATGGTATATTACATTCTTTGCTGAGAGATCATGTATTCAGGAACCTGAAATAAAGGGTATAAAGCCCTCCTGCTGTTTCTTCACCATCACCTAATATAGAACTCATCTTAAAAGAGTGAGCACAGAAGTAGCTGCCCAGTGTTAATGGGATGTTCTGTCTCAGTGCATGACTTACTAGAGGCCTCATCTTTTTAATGTCCACAGTGGCGTTAAGGCATAAAGGGATGATTGTATTAACTTCATTCTCGTTTTAGTATGATTAGTAGTTCAAGTATCAACCTAGCCTGTTGGAAATAAAGGTGCCTAATAGTGACTTACTCACCAGGGTAATAGGCACAGACTCACAGAGTTGTAACTGAAGTCGTTGTTCCCGCTCTTGTTTGGATCTTGGTTTGGTTTGCTTTTGACTTGGCTTTGGGTGAGCGGTTCTGCTGGTATAGAAGGGACATTATTATAACTGAACAGTGTATAATGGCTTTGAACCCGAGGTACTAGAAATGGATAACCCGACAGTCAGCGAGGCCGTTCAGCCCCGCATCCCTCCTCCTGGGGCCTGGGGGAGGGCCTGCGTCTCTATAGCAACAGCTATCTAGGACCAACAGAAGGTGGCCAGTGTTCGGTGACTCACAAACTCTTCTTAGTTTTCCTCCAAAAAGCAAAATGGCTTTTGACTGTGCCTTCAGTTGCTAGCCAGACACTCTGAATGGTGCGGCTTCCCCTAGGAAGCACAGTCCTTGAGCTCCAGGAACTCTGGCTCATCATGTTTTGGGGACCAGGCAGCTGAGCTCTCCGAGGGGGACTGAGCTCCGTGGCTGGTGCCTGTCCCTCCCTGAGGGGTCTGAGCTCCGTGGCCAGTGCCCGTCCCTCCCCCAGGGGGACCGAGTTCTGTGGCTGGTGCCTGTCCCTCCTGGAGGGGTCTGAGGTCTGTGGCTNGTCCGTCCCTCCCTGAGGGGGACCGAGTTCCGTGGCCGGTGCCCATCCCTCCATCAGGGGACTGAGCTCCGTGGCCAGTGGCCTTCCCTCCACGAGGGGGACTGAGCTCTGTGGCCGGTAGCCATCCCTCCCAGAGGGGGACCAAGCTCCGTGGCTGGTGCCCATCTCTCGCTGAGGCGTCTGAGCTCCGTGACCGGTGGCTGTCCCTCCCTGAGGGGTTCTGAGCTCTGAGCTCCGTGGTTGGTGGCTGTCATGGATAGCCATGTCTTGTCTTGGGGCAAGAGAGTTCAGCTTTTTCATCAAAGTGGAGGCCACTCATTCTGATCTGTAATGTACATTTCATGTAGATTTGAATGATGAACTGGCCCTAACTACTTCCCTAAGTGAGCACAGGCTACAATTGGAGACCTTATCCACTCTTAATGACAGTATTTCTCTTAAGTCCCTCCTCATGTACAATTGAATTAATTTCCCGACTTTTTTTTTCTCTGCTCTAGAAACATAATTTTGGGGGGCAAATATAAAAATTCTGGCTGTTAAACAGAAGGCTAATAAAACTTCTTTCTTGCATGCTATGCCCCTAAGCCTCAGGGTAACTGGATGGTTCTTGGTTTCTGCCACACATGCAAATCTTCACTCCAGATCTCTTAAATACCCTGCATGATTCACCTTTGGTCATGGTCTTCCCTGTTGAAAGTGTCAGAATTAAAACCTACCTCGTGGTTTTAAAGCCTAAAGTGTGTGGAACACTTTAGGTATTTTAACTAATGCTTTATGGTAAGCATACTTAGTGGCTGTGTGACCTCGAGTCCTTGAACTACTCAGCAGGGCTGATAATGGGGTAGGGCTTAACTGTGTGTATGTATTTTACACTTGCACTAGCGTGTTTCCTGGCTTGTGGGAAGCACTTGGTGTCACTGTGGAATGAGAGGGTTCATTATCCAGCAGTGTGGGGGTCCGTTTTTCTCTGACCAGGGTCTAAGCAGTGGTGAAGAACTGGAATGTGATCTCTCCTTTGTCTTTAACTGGCTGTGTCTTACAAACAAACCTGCTTGTCTCAGTACAATGTATTAATACTTCCTGAACTCAGCATTCTCTCACTACTTCCCAGCTACTACTTGTGTTCTAGATTCCCCCTTGAAGGAAGTTAGCAACTTTTCCCACAGCCTTTCCCAGCTGTTACTATTTGAACTTTTCTGCAAACGTCCACTAAACTGTTGCTTGGACTGTCATTGGGTCACTGGCCAGATTAGAAAAACAGACAGACTCGGCATTATTCCCAAACTGGCGGGACACTGCCCTCAGAGAAGCCGTTCCAGGAAATGTGTTCGCAGCCTAGGGTTGAGTGTAGACTCCCAGCTTGCCAGGAGAGTCTGATGGTTTATCATTATAACTCAAGAATAAACTTTATGTTTGCATACACAGAATAAGCCAGTTATTACAGACAATCCCTTCACAAGTCTGTGTTTTTAAACTTGTTACTGCTTGCACCCAGAAGTTGCTTACAGACAATAAACTGTGGGGTTGATTGGGGTTCGATCCCTGGGTTGGGCAGATCCCTTGGAGGAGGGCATGGCAACCCACTCCAGTTTTCTTGAGAATCCCATGGATAGAGAAGCCTGGTGGGCCACAGTCCATCGGGGCTGGAAAGTCAGGCACAGCTGAAGCGACTTAGCACACACACGTGCGGGCACTGCTGAGCATGTCAGTGGGGAGAATGGCGCCCATTGGACCGTGCAACCTCCTGGGCTTCTTACAGGGGTTTCATTTTGCCCTTCATTCCACATGGCTTGTTATCACAGAGAATAGTGTCCCCAGGTGGCACTTGTCCTTGGGATTGCTCTCAGACCTTCACTCGGGGTGGGTGAGTTGGCCAAGTTCCTGGGTGTGCTCGCTTGTAATTGACCACGAAAGCTGAGCGGGTCTTAAGAACCAAACTGTGGCGTTTGATGTATGAAACGTGCCAGATCTTCAGCACAAAGTGACCCACATGACCAAAGATCAGAGTGGGCCTCTGGGCAGCTGGGCAGCGGTGCTAATGATGGTATTTTATCTCTGCTTTCTGTACTTAGTCCCTCTCTCTTAACTGGACAGTGGGAGGAGACGTTACTGGAATACACTTGGTTTCCTAGAGTAGTTCTCTTTGGAGAAGATATTATTTGGCAAAGTCATCAGAACAGAAATTCAGTCAAGCAAATTGACTTTTTAAAAAATATGTGTTTATGACTGTGTGAAGTCTTAGGCAGCAAGCAGGATCTTTTGTTGTGGTGTGTAGGCTTATAAGTTCCTCAGAAGGTGTGATCTTCGTTCCCCAACCAGGAGTCAAACCTGTGTCCCTTCATTGCAAGGCAGACTCTTAACCGCTGGACCACCAGGGAAATCCCCAGATTGACTTGATATTGGCCTTTTGATTAAAGTATGAGGCTGGAATATATTCATGGTCATTAAATTTGAGTGCATTTTAAAACTGAATCCCTGTGTTAGCAGAACATCTTTCCATACATGTTGGAGATGCTCCTTATTCTTACAAGTAGGCTTTTCTTTATGATCCATGATCGTGTGACAGAAGGGGATACTCTGAGATTTGGGTAATTAAGAGAGGTTATTTTCATTTCTTATATATGCTTCACATTTGGGAATATTGTAGAACACACGTTAAAATGGTTTCTTCCTTTTGCACTGGACTGCCACTGCTGAAAAAGCCGATGCACGTGAATTTGTGGCGTTCTTTGCACTCTGTTAGGAGCTGTGGCCACACCCTTTGGTCTGCCATCGCTCGGCATTTACCTGGGGTATGGAGTGTCTGTTGTGCTGGGTAGGTACAGGGTTTTTTCTTTCATTTTATTTAGAATGTTGACCTTACAGAAAACCTGACAAAAGGAAATTCATTGATTCATTTGTTAAATTAGTCAAAGGTACCTGTCCTTTGCCAGTCACCAGGCGAGATAGTGAAAAGAGAGACGTGACCTTCCAGATATGATTCCTTTTCTCCCCACACTTCAGCTCAAGGACATGAGAACAGCTGAGTGTAGCAGATGATGATACATGTGGCAGGTGAAAGAAACGTTGGGTGCTCAGAAGCCCCTACTTGAGGGGTCAGAGAAGCCTAGCTGGGTACCGTGCTAAGTCGCTTCAGTCATATCCAACTCTGCGACCCTTTGGANCCACACTTCAGCTCAAGGACATGAGAACAGCTGAGTGTAGCAGATGATGATACATGTGGCAGGTGAAAGAAACGTTGGGTGCTCAGAAGCCCCTACTTGAGGGGTCAGAGAAGCCTAGCTGGGTACCGTGCTAAGTCGCTTCAGTCATATCCAACTCTGCGACCCTTTGGACTGTTGCCCAGCAGGCTCCTCTGTCCATGGGGATTCTCCAGGCAAGAATACTGGAGTGGGTTGCCATGCCCTCCTCCAGGGGATCTTCCCAACCCAGGGATCGAACCCAGGTCTCCCGTAATGCAGGCAGATTCTTTACCATCTGAGCCACCAGGGAAGCCCTAGGGAGAAGTGATACCAAAGTTAAGACCAAGAGGAAATCACTGGGTTTGTTAGCAGGTGGAAAGCTAGACTGCGGACTCTAGGCTTCTTGTCTGAGGGCAATGGAGTGGTTTTTGTATAATCAACTGATTGATTCTGACACTGCAAAGAGACTTCACTGAAGACTGTGTTGGGAAGGAGAGGCTGGTAGGTGAGTAGAAGGCTCTTGCAGAGTTTTGATGAGAGCAGATGGTGGTCCAAAGCAGGTGCAAACCAGTGGCAGTAGAGAAGAAGTTGATATTCAGAGAATTCTAGAAGACAGAATTAAAAGGGCTGAGTGAGAGGCGATAAAAGGATTCAAGGGTGGTGTCCAGGTTTCTGTCCTGTGTGATGAGTTAGATGTTAGGTACCACTCACCAAAGGAAAGAGTAAACGAGGAGGAACAGTCTGGAGGAAGGGGCTGAGTTGAGGAATGTGCTTGTTGAGTTTGAGCTGCTGTGGGATGGCTGCCCACAGGTAGGCAGTGAGATGAATGAGGCTTGAATTCAAAGGACGGACCAGACTTGAAAATAGAAAGCTGTGAGTCATCACTGTATCACCTGCAGATTGTCCTTGAAGAGGCAACAGTGAATGAGGAGGGTTGGGGTGGGTGGGAAGAGAGCCGATACTGAATCCCGAGGAACAGCACCATGCAAGGTTTCCTTACCTTGAACGGGCTGAGGTGGGGGGGGGTTGCGGACTCCAGCTGTACATGATGGCTGTGAAAAGTAGCGCACTTCCTGTTTTCATAATCTAACAAGTACGTGTCTTTGTTGGATGCGTTTTCTTAAGCCGCATAACGATTCTGCATATTGAGAAAGAAAGGTGGAAATGTGAATAGATGGTGCCTAGAGGCCTAGACAGCCTCCCCTGGTATCCTTCAGCCCAGTGGCATGGTTCTCAGCACCGTGGGTCTTTGTTCTGGTGTGATCCACGGCGCTAATGTCTTCTGTTAACCTGTTCCTCAGCCCAGCAGCAGATGCGGCCAGCGCGGCGGATCTCGCTCTCCGTCAGCATCTCACCTCTCCTCCTTAAGTCTAAAACTCTCTTTTCTCTTGGCTCTTCTTACTCCAGTGATGAGGAGGAGGAGTTGCATAGTAAGTAAGCACGTTTGGGGTCCAGTGGCTGCTCTCCAGGGCCTGACCAGCACTGAAAATGCCCCAGGCTTGGTACTAAGAGACTGGGGGGCTTTGGTCCTCTTGCATGTCACCACTGCTGAATCGTTTGCCTTCATGCTTAGCTTTGAAAATGAATTTGGATAAACAAGTAAAGTTTTGGTCTCATACACCGCCAATGTTGGCTGATCCAGTGACCCAGTTCCAAGGCCCGAGACATTGTCTCAGAACAGAGATACCTGCAAAGGCATAAGGGGCTCCCATCCCACCTTGTGCCTTTTATAACGC
Organism: Neotragus moschatus; assembly: GCA_006410615.1. NCBI lineage: Eukaryota > Metazoa > Chordata > Mammalia > Artiodactyla > Bovidae > Neotragus > Neotragus moschatus. Next base: position 838,459 of record SJYA01002638.1, read on the forward strand.
TGCGTACTAACTTCTTGAAACGTTCCGTTCAGTCCTGTAAATTTCGTTGTCATTGTTTCCACCTAGATGTCCATCTCTGACATGTAAAAGTCACTGTCAAACTTTTTTCTTCTCGCCTTCCCCCCCCCCTCCCCCCGTCTTTGTCACTTTCTTTTATTTGTTTGCTGGCAGGGCGGGGGCGCTGTGCTGCATGGCTTGTGGGATCTCAGTTCTCCAGCCGGGTACTGAACCCGGGCCATGGCAGTGAAGGCTCGAATCCTAACCTCTAGGCCACCAGGGAACTACCTAGACTGTTTCTTTAAGAATGTCTTTTCTTTGAGATTAAACCACATGAACTACCTGGTTGGAAGAAGTTCCTTTGGAACTTTTAGTTTTCAATCCTTTCAATATACTGTAGGTTTCAGATTATTATATCATTACTTAATAATAATCTAGTTTAGTATTAGTTTTAGTAAACTCAGAGAGGAAACGAATGCTGACCTCCATGAAAATTACTCTTTTCAGTTGTATGAGATTTCTAGACAATTCCAGGATTGGTGTTTTTAATGGAAAAAATACTTGCTTTATAAAGCTAAATAATGAATTGTTTTCATTTCATATAAATCATATTAGTCTCAGACAATTATAATATAAATATGATTAAGCATCCTAATTCAGCACCATTTGCTGATCCTAAGTTTGAGCAGTATTTATTTAATACTTAAACATTAAAATTTAATATTTAGCAATGTCAACTTCAAGGAGACATTTTTGCATTGTTTTTAAAGGAAAGTGGTTTATGCACAAATGAATATCTTATATGTTCAGTACTTTTTCACAAGTAAAATGCCTTTGGTATCGGCACATAAGATTTTCACTCCATACCAGTTGTCATAGGAGGGAAGTTGTGGAACTCCATCTACAACTTTTGAATTTTTACAAATTCTCAAGGCTGTTGAGTATTTGTAATATTCTTGGAAATAGGTTAGCATGACAAATAAAACTAAGGTTCCAATAGTATTTCTTCTGCCACTAATATAAAATTATGACTGGTTATTCAGTTAATCAGCACTGGTTACTCAGTTAATCCAACATAATGTCATCACGAAGTATAGAAGCTCAAAGAAACCCTCGAATCAAATATCCAGCATTCCTCAAAATGTGTTCCTTAAACTCAAAAATACAGTGAGAATTATGGGGTAGAGGGATGGGGCGGTGGGGGGAAGGGTTGATTCTTGACCATACAAATTTAGGAAACTATTTTAAGCAGGTTTCAAAGGCTTATGTGTATCTTGTGAATTTTAAAGGTAGTGTTCAATATGCTATGATTCCAAAATGTATTAACCAGGTAAACCACAGTATGTGCAAGACAATGTGTGACGTCTCAGGAGACAAGTGTTCCATGGAACTCACTTTTAATACTATGTCCACCTAACAGCTCCAGTTCTGGAATGTTACTGTATTAGGTCTGCAGGTTGTTTCATGCCTTAAAACAAAATAGGTCTTGTTGAAATATGCTGTTTAATTGCGATAATACTTAATAGGCTAAATTCAATGACAGATTTCTTTGCTTCTGTCTGTAATTATGTCATGGAAGTAACGTTGGTTATATCATGTTCTTTCTTAGATGCCTTGAAAATTTGACACTTAGGGAAAGTCAGAAGCATTTATTTTAGAAACATTGGTGAATTAATCACTGTTTTCAGAACCATACCTGAGAGGTTATGGTAAACGAATTAAAATGAATTGAAGTATCTTTCAGCAGCAGAAAAGTTGGAAATCCTTATAGGAGTTACAGATTCTCACAGTATTTGTTGAGTTCTTAGTTTATTTGACAGAAACCTTCTGGGAGCTTCGTCTTGGCCAGGCTCTCTGCTGGTTGGTGTTTTTCTTTATGGGTTTTCTTTTTACTTTGTTCATATTACTAAGGTGGTAACTTACTAGATAGTTGATTACATGTACAGCAGAATCCTGACAGCCTGAGAGAACTCGATGGTGCTTATATCATTCGGGGCTCCTTAAGTGTAAAACTTTTAAAGCCCCCAGTCTAAACCACACTCATTTGTTTAGGTAAATGAGGGCATTCCGAGGTTTAAATGTTGGTGTTCTCACCAGGTCATGCAGAGCTGGAAAACAGATCCCAGGTCTTGCTCTTCCTCTCTCTTCTGGCCATTACTATTGTGCGTCATAAGTGAAACAGAAGGAGAACCCCAGACAAGTAAAAGGAAGAACTATAAAAGCGCTCTTTTGAAGCCTTTGAATTCATTTTTAAGTTTCTAATGCATTATTTACACAGATTGGCTACATGTTAGTAATGACTTCACCTCTGCATTTCTATTCAAAAATCTGGAACAATTTGGGAGTTCTTAAGAGTTTCAAATGTTGACAATCTGGTAGTAGAACATTTTTCAAATCTCTATCAAATTGAAGTTTCAGTAACCTCAAGGAGAAAGGTGTGTTTTGTCCACATTATAACAGTAGCTACATAGAGCAACCTTTGTCTACCTGGAATCACACACAGAAGGTGTTTCTATACCTGATCTCCTAAAACTTGGGAAGCATTTGTCATTAACCTATCATAGGTAAAATAATGGTATCATTACTTCTGTATTTGTTCTATTTAATGCCCTGTCTTATTTAGCTATTGATGTAATGACTCATTTCAGTCTATGGTCTGATGGTTATGGAAGGAGGAATAATATATCTGCCCTACTCATCTGATCAGTATCAATCTAGAAAGACCCTTAGCATCTGTTTTATCTTCTCTATTTCAGAGATGAAGAAGTCCAGAGATCTCACCCCAAATTAGTGGCAAATCCTAGACCTTATAAGTTGGGTCTAATGCTCTTTTCTGTTGGTTTCCTACTGCTCTAATCCATTTCTAGGAATGCTCAGGAAAATGTCAGGCATATATTATCTAGACTTTTAGTATAGATATATATGAACACAAGATTAACAGCATGCAGAAAATGACATGTCATTTCCTGTTGTATATTCCTCCTCTGACAGCATCTCAGAAAGATGGCCTGTGGACTCTGATGAACCTTCGTAAGAACAGGAATTAGACATACATTTGAGCGTTCTTGTTGTTTCATTTTGGGGTTTCTTTGGTTACTTGAATCCTGGATGTAAAAAATTTTTTCCCCATGAGAAATTCATTCCCGGTTGCTGCCAATTTCCAGTTGTAATTTGAGGGTTTCGTTTTTAAGTTTCCCTTCTTCCAAACCCTCAGAAGAAAAAGCACCCCACACTGGCTTTCAGAGGCTGTTTTTGCTTTATCTGTGTCAGTCATAAAAACATTAAACATTCTATCTGTTATCCAGGTAAGATGCCTTTGTTCTGATTTTTTCCTGCCACTCTTGTTTTCCAGGTTCGCGGCCCTTCCACAGCACCAGCTCTAGTCTGACTGGGAGGTACTACATACGTTTATTTTGCTACTCCTTTTCTCAAGATAAAATGAAGGAAATCTGAAATGTCTTAGCACATTTACGCAAAATAAGTTACTTGAACTTACTGGAATTTTACTTCCTTGACTGATAAATTTGGAATACTGGTTTTAAATTTATGTCCTGGATAGTGTTCTGCCTTTATTCGTTGTAGCATCCTATGGATGAAGGTTATCGGTGCACTTATTCACAGAAGGATACACTTGTATTAACTTTATGAACTTTGCACTCTTTGCTTACGGGAATTTTTAATTTCTAAGTCCAAGAACATTTTGTTTCACAGTGTGTGTGTGTATTGGTATTCACGCAGTATTGCTGCCGACTTAGCCCTTGAAAGCTTTAAAGCTATTTTTTTCTGTGTAGGTTCAGACAGTACACATCTCTGTAACGGGAAGTGACTTGGTTTTTAACAGCAGGCAAAAGATTGCTATTTTGACTCATTGTTTATTATTCAAGCTTATGAGATTAAATATTCGATTTTAAGCATAATTGGGGTTCTGATTGTTGCCCTACAGTGTCTTATAAGTTGCCTTCCTTTTCACAAAGGCATCAGTTGTGACCCCGTAATCCAGAACTCTCTCGATATGAGTCCTCTTGTTTGCACTTAACCAATATTCTGCTTACTCTTTGTTCTTTCTAGAGCAGTGATTTTCATTTCCCCTTTGTCTTAGTAACAGACTGCTTTGTATTTCAAGCAGTATTTTAAATATAAATAGACTTTAGACCCATGTGGTCCTGCTTGTCTCTGCTCTCACAGAAGCCCTGGAGGCAAACACTGCTTTTCCAATGGAAAACTAGCATAACTGTTCTGGGACAGTAGGAAAAGTAGTTTGAATGGATTTCTGTATAATAGATGATGTATTATGTAACAGTTGTACGTATTGTATGTGTACACAAGTGATAATGTGTACAAGGGCCCCGCATTCTTTGAGGAGCTCAACCTTTGTGAATTTCCCAGGGGTCTGGAGATACCCGTCATAGGTGGACTTAGGACATAGGTGTCCTAAACAAGTAGGTCAGTACCTCCAGGGCTCTATGAAGCTCCTGCTGTAGATCTCTCTGCACTGTGTCAGTTCTGCCTACCTCAAGGAAACTTGTACATGCATTCAGTCACAAAAGCTCCTTGGTTTGCATCTGTGGGTTTCTTTCTAGACACCTGTTTAATGCAAAGAAGTTTACACATTGGGTGCTGTTTTAGGTTAAACAATTTCAGATAAAGTAATTAATGACTAATTCTAATCAACGATTGACATCAGATCCCTGAAAACCCACTAGTGAAACACTAATAACTGACATGAAATTTAGCCAAGTTTCCGCAATAGGATGTGGGCACTGTGGTGTGCTCTGTTGTTGGGTTGGTATTTATTATTATATAAAACCTTTCAGCAGCCTCTGGCCACCTCGTACCCCTTTTCTCATTTGCACGTGAGCATATAAGTTGGCTGTGACATGTAGCCAAAATAATACCTGACAATGATGGTTACAAAGAATTATATGTAGAGTGTTTTAATTTTTTAAAAACCAACTTCTGTAATCTTTTTAAAAAATCTTCTGTTCTCTATTTAGTATAACAGAAGAGAATTTTAATTTCCTGCCACAAAGCCCCAAGAAAGATTTTGAAATAAAGAGTGGAACCAAAGTCAGTCGTACGTTCAGCTACATCAAGAACAAAATGTCCAGCAGTAAAAAAAGCAAGGTAAGTACTGTTGTGGGCGTTTCTGTGTGACCCCCTCAGCCAGCCCTCCGTGGGCTCTGGGCACAGCACACACCCAGAAACGAATTACATGGTGGGGTCCTGTGGAATTGAGTTGAGAGATGCTGGCTGCAGGAAGCTAATATCTGAAGAAAACTAACAGCAAGAAAAACAACAATAAGAGATAACACTTACAGTTGAGTTTTTACTGTATGCTGAAAGCTTCCCATGTATTATCTGATTTAATCCTTTCCACACACTGGAAGGTAGATATTATCTCCCTTTATTAGGAGTAAGGTACCTCATCTGGGAAAAAAATCAGACACAAAAAGTACCTGTAATAATTCCACATTAGAGATTAAAAACTCTTCTAATATTTTTTGAATGTAGTTTTAGAAAGAAAAAAAAAGTTAACTTTCTTATACTAATTCCCATTGCTAAACCGGAATATTCTGTTTCAAATCAATGGGCAAAACTTTCTGCCTCTCACTTTCCTACATTTACTCTATTCACCCATCTAACCTCCAACAAGATAAATAGGAAAAAAATTGGGACTCAATTAAGGACTTCTCACACAGGAATCACTATATATCCGTGTGTTATGTGCGTACACACAGGTACATAATTATTAAGTTTTGTAAATGAGATAAGATCTCTTTTCTTTCAGCAAATACTAGGTTTGTTCATCACTCAAATTTTTCCAGAAAACCTGCCACCGCAATTATGTTTTCTCCTCATTTCACCTGCCCAAGTGCAGAACGGACAGAAAGTAGGCAAACTGGAAGACGCACGAAGAGTCTAGCAAATCGTTTCTAGAATAGTCTCATATTGAAGCGTTAACCTCATCCTTAGCCTTGTTTTATGATTCAAAACAGTTAAGGTTAAAGAGGGCAGAACACTTATTATTCTTTGTATGGCAGCAGGGCTCAAAATAGAGCCGTGCCTCTCTTACCAGCTGCCTTGGCCATTGGTTGGCATCAACAGAAGAAAGCCTTCTTGAAAGAGCAGTGTTAATTGGCCAAGAGTGTTTGAATGGAGTCAGCATTCTGCTTGGTGCTGACGAGCAGGTGAAGAAACCAAAGCACACGGTCTTTACAGGGACAATTTTTACCATCTGTTCAGATGATTTCAGGTGTTTCTCTTGCCTTTTATTTTGGTTTTAAACCATGCAATCTTTTCTCCAAACAAACTTTTAATCAGAAGACCAGCATGAAATGGAGAATTCCCCCTTCTCCATCCATCTCCCTCGTGACACCTTAGGGGCAGTGACTATGCCACTGACGGCTTTGGCGAGGCAGTACGAGCAGACGTGAGCGAAACGACGCGAGACTGAACACAGAAACTGGGACCCGACCTTTAAAAACATCTCGCACCAGTCTCCTTATTTCCCCAACCGTGGCCCAGAGAAGTACGCTTCAGGTCACAGACCAGGTCATATCTTGTGATCTGACTTCTGCCGAGTAACTGTCCATTTCATGTTCGCTCTTCAGCAAGAGTGAGCTGCACAGTGTCTCTTTCCTTTAATTTTGTTAATAACCTCAAAGGGCTGGAGTCTGGAGCTGGCTAGGAGAGGGCTGAAGAGAAGAGGGACAGGCAAAAAGAAATAACCTCAAAGGGCTGGAGTCTGGAGCTGGCTAGGAGAGGGCTGAAGAGAAGAGGGGCAGGCAAAAAGAAATAACCTCAAAGGGCTGGAGTCTGGAGCTGGCTAGGAGAGGGCTGAAGAGAAGCGGGGCAGGCAAAAAGTAGGTAGTGTGTGTGCAAGTGCAGCCTGGTGGCATTAGCAGGCCATCTTCAGGTGACCTGTCACCTCCCATCTTCTCCATCAGAGTAGCTGCACTCTTTTGCAATGAGACTGCTTCCCCTTTCAGGCTCTTGGTCTCTGGCAGCTTGTGCTATCTCCAGCGATGGAAATTCTCCAAAAGTTACAAATCTGTAAACCTGGATTGCAATCCATTTCACATTATCAGGGGTGCAGGCACCCCTTTAGCCACGTTATCAGTTTATTAAGAAGCTTAAGAGTTACCTTTGATCGTTGTTACCAGCTCACTTCAAATAATATGGTTTCGTCCTCACAAAGGATAGCTCAGCTTTTGTCCATGCACCAAAAGATAGTAAGAAACAGGAGAATTGGTGAAGTAATGCATTTTATGACTATGTTGTTTAGTCACTAAGTCGTGTCCAACTGTTTTTGCGACCCTATGGACTATAGTCCCGGAGAAGGCAATGGCACCCCACTCCAGTACTCTTGCCTGGAAAATCCCATGGATGGAGGAGCCTGGTGGGCTGCAGTCCATGGGGTTGCTAAGAGTCGGCACGACGGAGCGATTTCACTTTCACTTTTCACTTTCAGGCATTGGAGAAGGAAATGGCACCCCACTCCAGTGTTCTTGCCTGGAGAATCCCAGGGATGGGGGAGCCTAGTGGGCTGCCGTCTATGGGGTTGCACAGAATCAGACATGACTGAAACGACTTAGCAGCAGACTATAGTCCACCAGTCCCCTCTGTCCATGGGATTTCTCAGGCAAAAATACTGGAATAGGTTGCCATTTCTTTCTCTAGGGGATCTTCCCAACCCAGAGATCAAACCCACGTCTCCTGCATTGCAGGGGAATCTTTACCACTGAGCCACCAGGGAAGCCCCACATTTTATGTTAAGTTGCATTAAATACCTTTGTCTTTCTTTGCCGTTGTACCCACAGGAGGGCTTTTCCATTCAGAAATGTTTGATTCTCTAAAAGGATAACATAAAAATAAGTGAATATTTTCATCCAGCTCTACTGGTTTTCTTACCCATTGAATAATGTTACTTCTCCATAATGCTTAAAAAATTGAAATGCTACTATAGATGTTAGCACTAGTTTTTTAGTATAAGCACTCTATATATAATATGCTATATGTGTAACATAATACATGCTATACTTTTTTTTTTTTCATATCTGTAGCCATGTGAGTATGAGAAATTTGGGGGAAATTGAGTACTGACCCTTTATAGGTCCTTTCAAGAATTCTCATTAACTGGCATGAGTTAATAGATAAATATGTTGAGTCGTGTGTATGTGTGAAAGAGGGAGAACCTAAACAGGAAATAAAACAGGAAGACTGGCAGGCAGTTTCTGCTTTTGTGTTTTAGCATCTTTAAGAGGTAGTACTGTTTCCTGATAAGTGAGTCTGCTTGCTGCAGACTCATAACAGACACACACACACACATACATAATATGTGTGTGTGTGTGTGTATAAGATGTCCTCATTACAGAGGGAGTGGGGTTTGACCCTCTCTAAACCATCCTGTCACATCGATTTTTTTTTTCCTAAGCTTTCCTCTTTGCAGACGAGTAGGAGATGGTCAGAGATGTTTGAGACAAATTCTTAATCTGATTTGAAGTAGGCCTTTTTGGATGCAAGGATTAGATTCCTGCACAGATGTTAATCTCCTCCCCGGCTTCATGACAAGACATTCAGCTTCACCTCCCAGTTCCCATGAAGTGTCTAAAAAAGAACTAAACATCTTAACCTTTCAAAGGTGCCAACTCGGGTAAAGTAGTGTTTGCCAAGACTTAAAGCAATGTTAGATGTCATCATCTCTCTTTTTTCTTCAGTCGCTTAATCATAGCATGTTTCACAGTTCCAGAGTTTTTTTTAAATCATAATTACTTGTCTAAAATGGTAGGTTTAGAAGAATCAAAATATCATTTCCCCTCATAGTATCCCAGTGTAGTTGTCTCTTGCATTATTCCCATTAAATATTATTAGTTTCCATTTCCCCACCACACAGGTTTAAGGCATTTTGGCAGGAGTTAAACCTGGAAAAATCAAACTTCAGAAAACAGCCAATCACTGCCTTTCCATAGGCGACTTCACCAAAAAAGTTTTCTTTAGAAATATATGGCTTTTCAGATGAGGACATCTATTTAAATAGATGTGTTCCTTAACTTCCAGCATTGAGGAAAAAATCCGCCTCAGTTTTGCCGGAGCTCCCGTCTTGCCACTTAAGCACTGTCCGCACGGCGTGTGCAGGGGAATTTGTCCCGTGTCGTGCCCTGGGTCCTCGGTGCCTGGGCGGCAGGCTACACTGGCAGCATGCAAATAGTTAAGCTTATCTTAAGGAAACCCGCAGCCTCAGCCCTCCCCCTTTCCTTTTCTCAACCAGTCCCCAGCTTCCTCTTACGGTTTCTCCAGTGGTTGCTCTAATGGCAGCTCAAAACTGCCAGGCCCTGCCCCGCCGGCATGAGCCCCTCCTCCCGTGAGAGCATATTTCCTGGCATGGGGGTCGAATCATGTCGGCAAAATGGGGTCGGTTTCATGAAGCACCCCTCATAACAGTGAGATTCATAGGACCAAAGCATGGGGAGGTAAGCGCCTGACTTCTTTACAGCACTAGCTTCTGATCAGCACAGAGAGAGAGAGTGGAGTTTGTTGTTTTGTTCTGTTTTTATCCTTGGAGGAGCTGGTTGGGATTCTCACAAAGGATGGGGAGATTATCTGTTCAGATTTGAAGAGCATAGCAAGGCTTGGGAGAGTAACCTAGCTGCCCACAGATCTTCTTAACTCTCAGAGCAACTTTTTTAGCTTTCTTGAGCAAAAAGGTCAGGTGCTCTTCAGTTTAACATTTTGTACATGAGAAGCCTTTAGCAAAATTTAGTTCAAAGAAAAATTATTAGAAAAACTCAGTTTCTTCATACTGATTTTTATTAGAGTTTTAGATACTTTAGCAGTTAACAAATTTTCACTCAGAACAGTTTCCTGTTTTATAAAGTGAAGTGGTTTGTTTTTCCTCTCTTCCTCTCCTGTTGTTTTTTATAGTTCTAAAGTGTAGCAATTTGATTCTTAGATTTTTATTATAGGCATGCTATTAACAAAGGACTTTACGTGAATCACAGACTTAACAAATGTTCACCATTTCAGTATAGCAGATGGGTTCTGAATACAGAATCAGAAGACCTGGGTTTTTTCTTTTAACTGCAGATCATTTGCTATGTGACATTCTGTGAGCGCACAAACGTCTCTAGTCCTTGGCAGTAGAGTGCCATGACCAGGAGCTGAGCTTAACAGTTGGCAGATCTGGACGTTAGCTCCAGCTTGGGCAGTTACTGGTGTGTGGCCTCTAGTACATGAGCCATCTCTCAGCCTTGGCCCCTCAAGTGTTGCATGGAAATCATAGCTGGTCCTTACACGCCATTGGGTAGTTAATGAGAAATTTCACATCAGTTGCTTTCTGCAGTGCTTGGCACGTAGTGATTGTTCCAACTCTTGCCTGCTATTATCTTTGTTATTTATCTTTTCAGTTAGGAAATGGAAGGCATAACGCCCACCCTACTCACTTCAGAGTTATTGAGTCAGATGAAATAACGTAGATAGAAGGCATCGATTGAAAATAAGGCCTTTGGTAGTTGTCATGGTACCTGACGTCGGGGTATCTGTTTTTTCAGGAATCGTTTTGGATGACAGCAATAGTGTTGTTATATGCCCTGGAAAATGAGTACCCTAAAGTTGGCGAGGACGACCACTACTAAATGCATTCCTCCTACCTCTGTAAATTGCAATTCAGGGTCCAGTTAGTTTGAAAGAAAATTATTCATTTGCTGTTGATTAACCAGCCAAGTGTCTGTCTAACCATGTCTGGGAAGGACCTTTTATGAAGAGTGTATGGTTAGACCACATGATTCTCATCTCCTAAGGGTAGTGTGTACCTGAAATGCCCCTGACTGCTTTGGATATTTTATTAAGAATCTAACACTTATTAGTATTTCTTTGCATTTTTAGGGTTTAAACCCCTCCTCCTCCAGTTTGAAAACTGGAGCAAAGCTGAACCTTGAAACTTTTAATTAGTAAGAACAGCAAGTGTCTATGTAGGGGATAGTTCATATTTCTGGCTAGAGTAGGGGAGGCAGTTATCAGATATGTGCCTTCTCTTGAAGGGTATGTGATGAGTGGGAAGCAGTTGTAGGGAACCTTGAGTCATTTTTCACAGTGCCCAATCATCTCTCCCACAGGCTGGTCCCAGAAACATCACATCCTTTCTTCTGCTCCCCGCCCTGCAGCTGGGCTCGGGGCTGGCTTCCCCCATGGGCTCAGCGTGGCTGTCTCAGGAGGCCCCAGGCCACCGCAGGCTCCTCCTCCTCCAGCGCCCCTGCTGGTCCCTAGGCAATGAACATGTCTATTGGCATAGCTTCCCTGGTGGCTCAGACAGTAAAGAATCCACCTGCAGTGCAGGAGATCTGGGTTCAGTCCCTGGGTTGGAAAGATCCCCTGGAGAAGGCAGTGGCAGCCCACTCCAGTATTCATGCCTGGAGAATACCATGGACAGAGGAGCCTAGCAAACTACAGTCCACGGGGTTGCAAAGAGTCAGACACAGCTGAGCGACTAACACTTTGACTTTTCAAGCCAGGGACAAAACTGTTCAACCTGCCCAATCCTCCTAAGGTTTTTCTAATGCAACTCGAATGCACACAACTTGATAAAAAAAATTTTTATGTCCAGGACAGCATTCCTAACTTTGATTCAAAACATTGACCAACCACAGTTGACCACAGGTAGCCCGGTAGCCTTCTACGAGGAAGGCCTTCCAGTGTTTGGTTAACAATGTAATGTCGGTTGTTTTCTTTGTCAGGAAAAGGAAAAAGAAAAAGATAAAATTAAGGAGAAGGAGAAAGAGTGTAAAGAGAAGGAGAAGGACAAGAAGAATGTGAACGGGCACGCTTTCAGTTCCATCTCAATTGTGGGTCCCATTGTCTGCAGCCAGTGCATGAAGCCCTTCACCAGCAAAGACGCCTACACGTGTGCAAGTAAGAGATGCGTGTGTTCCTGTGCAATAAAACGCTCCAGGCTCGGAAATGTTCATTTCTAGTTTCCTGTCCTTCCCACCCCTTATCTGTCCCTCTTTGATGTGGAGAAGTAGCCCTTTTTCTGTCTTCCTTTAAACAGCATTGGAGACACACATTCCAGACAAGAGAATGCAGAGCCCTTAATGTTTCTCAAAGAGCCCGATTTCAAATTTCCTCTCCTCCTGTCCCTAAGCCACTGCCTTATTCTGGGAGTCCATGTCAGCATGAAAACCGCCTCATAGCCTCAAACCCCAAAGCTGCCCAGCGGTCCCTTGTCAGTCACTTCGGCTCACTTTTTACTCCAGTGCTAACCGTTTGCAGTTCATGGGCCTTATGAAAGCAGGCTACAATTTGCAGACCCTTGCTATGAGGCATTAGGTCTCAAAATGCGGTTGCACACAGGAAGGAGTAGTGCTCGTCGCGCGCACTGGGGAAGGTCAGGGAGGCCGCTGTGGTCAGACGTGGCTGATGTGAAGGGCCAGTCATCCAGAAGGCGGAGGTGATGGGCGTCACGTTACATCTATAAGCAGTTTGGACCAATCAGTGACTACCAGTCCCCAAGAAGCACTGCCCAGACCATGATGTCATGACCTGGTCTTGATTTCAGTCATTTGTGTGAAATACCGCGAGTGACTTCTTAGCTCAAGATAGTTAACTTACTGAAATTTGAAAATTTTAAAAACTGTATCTGAGCAGAGTCAAGAGTTAAAAATAATTTCCAGTCGCTTGCTTCCTTAAATTTTAGAGGCAGAATGGAGTGACAGCTGGCACAGAGCCCGTGTTATCCATGCTGCNGTGACTTCTTAGCTCAAGATAGTTAACTTACTGAAATTTGAAAATTTTAAAAACTGTATCTGAGCAGAGTCAAGAGTTAAAAATAATTTCCAGTCGCTTGCTTCCTTAAATTTTAGAGGCAGAATGGAGTGACAGCTGGCACAGAGCCCGTGTTATCCATGCTGCAGCTGTTGTGACTTTTTAGACAACTGGTGTTAACTCACACATGTTCGTAAAACGCCTTTTATGGGTGTATTTTACTCCACATGCTGTCTCAGCCCTCTTTGTTCTTCTGTCCTGTTTTTCCTTAAAGAAAGCCCCTGGGGAGCTCTCGTGTCTGTATCATCCCCGTGGGCAGGCATCACACACATTTATGTCCTCCGCTGTGTGTGACTTGCCAGGAAACGGAGGGCTCCGGCACTGGCACGTGTTCTGTGCGACCTCGAGGGGACAGAAGCCTTTCCCTGTCCAGTATGTCCTCAGCACGTTGGTCTGGAGCTCAGGCTCCAGAAGGACTCATTCTTAGTACACCAGTGCCTCGTCGCCAGGTTAATTTCTTAGCTACTAGACACAGTTTCTCAGTACTGGGGTGCCTTGGTTGTCTGGGGTAGCGGTCCCCAGGTCCATTTTGGTATGGTTACCTAGCATTAAAACATTCTTAGCCTTCTACACGTGGCTTTCCAGGTGGCACTGGTGGTAAAGAATCTGCCTGCTACTGCAGGAGGTGCAAGAGACGTGGGTTCAGTCCCTGAGTCGGGAAGATCCCCTAGAGCAGGAAGTGGCACCCCACTCCGATTTTCTTGCCTGGATAATTCCGTGGGCAGAAGATAATTCCGTGTGTGTGTGTGTAATGTAAAAAGATTACACACGTGTCCTATATTATACTTCCAAAGAGCTCATTCTAGGAATGAGAAGTCAGCGTTGCCGTTTTCTTGTTTGCTGATCAGTTACTATTTATTTTAATATTCTCAGATGTACAGTCTCTACAGTAGTTTGTCTTTTAGTTGAAACTGCATATAATTTATAAGTGATATGATTGAGCACAGGTAAATGTGCATTCATCACAAGGTACTTAAAGTAAACACAAGGAGGACGTCACTGTTCACACCCTTGACCTACCATCCCGGCACCTCTTCTTCCCTCCAGAATCCTCCAGGATCACACATACCGTAAGGCTGCCTAATAGCGCGGCGGAGTGAGCCACCCTGTGTGTTAAATACTCCATTTCTCTTTTAAATCTGTACCCCTGAGAGCTGTGGAAATTTCCTCCTCTACTGCAAAGAATTGTCTCCCCTGTGAAGTGCCTGTTCTCCCTGACAGGAGTGTTGGCCTCAAAGACGAACGGGGAGAGACCACATTTCTTGGTTGGCTGCATGAAATTCGTATTCCAGCAACTCCCAGCAGTACAGCAGGCCGAACACCTGCTTGCTGCTATGAAACATAGTTCTTAAAAATGCCTTTTCAACAAAGTAAAGTGTTTCAGGAAACTAGTACATAGCTGAGCATGCAAGAGAGAGAATCCCCGAGCAGTGTGCATCCTGTTCTTCCGTTAGGGACTGGTTCATTGCAACCGTTCAAGAACCGTCAGCATCTTCTGCCTGCATTTGCTAATACTTCTTCATCACGGCTTACCTTCCTTACATGGTATCTGGGTTTTTGTGGGGGTTTTTTTTTGTCATAAGTTCAGCTTCAGCTTCATAAGACTCTTTCCCCTCCCGTGGGAATCTCTGGAGTCCCTGTTCTGTCGCAGTGACCCTGTGGTGCTGCAATCCTGCATCTGTTTCATCGAGGATCCCATAGGGTTTCATCATTGCCAAATTGGAATTCCACCAAACGTCTAGACACAGCTTCCTAACACAGGGTTCTAGGAGATACAGATGGTGTAAATCCGGACCCTGGATTCATAGGTAACACAGAATTCTCACTCCAGGTCCAGGGGAGGGCAGGTATGCATGGCTTTTTCCAGGCCCTTTGGCAGGGCTGTTCCAGTCTTTAGTTTAAAGCTCTTGACTATATTCAGGGGTCTTAATTCCAGCCGCCACTATGTGCCCAGAGAGCACGTGTCTGAGGGGAACGCTCTATGCTGCTTAGACCACCACACAACCAGCGGGTGGATTTGAAAAAGAACTGAAGAAAACTAATAGTAAAAATAATAATAAAAAATACAATAAAGGTAGCTCGTGAAGAACCTTGATGGAGGTTTTTCACATAATTTAGTGTTCTGCATCGCTGGTGGGTTGCTGTGATTTAGATCTTATATACATAGAGGAGCATTGGCTTCCATTCTGTCACCTGCTTCAGTAGTGGGGAAGAGCTGAGTGAATATTCTAGCAGATCTTGATGACTTCAGACTGAGTTTCTTTTTTTACTTTGAACTATCAATAAGTCTGGTGGCTCAACCAGTAAAGAATCCGTCTACCAGTGCAGGAGACACAGGACTCTTGGTTTTGATCCCTGGGTCAGGAATATCCCCTGGAGAAAGGAATGGTTCCCCACCCCACTATTCTTGCCTGCATAATTCCATGGACAGAGGAGCCTGGTGGGCTCCAGTCCATGGGGTCTCAGAAGAGTTAGACCTGAGTGACTAACACAGCACCAATAAGTATACATTTGCGTTCCTTTTATTCAGCAAAGATCAGTTGCCTGCCATATGCAAGGCACTGTGTAGTTCATTCAAAAGCTGTTTGTCAGCAAATATTCTTTGAGCAACCTGTGTGCCTAGCACCTTTCTCTTACTTTTTTTTTTTCCCCCCATGGGTATATTTGACGTGTAACACTGTGTAAATTTAAAAGTGCCAAGTGTTAACTTGATGCATTTATATATTATAATCTGATTGGTGTTAATGTTTCCATATTTAGCACCTGTGTCACATCACATGATCCATTTTAGTGGTTGGAATACGAAACTAGAAACACCTTTCCCAAGTTGCTTATTACACAGTGGCTTAGAATAAGAGCTCTCAAGGTGTAATCCTTGGTACTTACTCATTGCAGCATTATTCATGTTGTGGAAAACTTCAAAGGAGCTAAATATCTAACAGTAAAAGATAATATATTCTGTAGGTGGAATATTAGGCCAATGGTAAAAATGGAATAGCTCAAAGGTCATCAGCAGTTTTTCTGTGGGGACTTCCCTGGTTGTCCAGTGGCTTTGAGACTCTGAGCTCCCAATGCAGGGGACCTGGGTTCGATCCCTAGTTGGGGAACTAGATACCAGGTGCTGCAGCTAAGACGCTGCACAGCCAAATAAATAAATAAATTTTTTTTTAAAGTTTTTCTGTGAAGAAACTGTTAGGACACTAGGCTTCAGAGGCTATTAGGCGTCTGTGGCAGTCACCCTACTCGCCTCTTGTAGCAGAAAAGCAGCCATAGACAAGACATAAATGTGAGCGTGACTGTGTTCCAGTGAACCCGCTTTTGCAAAACAGGCGTGAGCTGACCTCAGCCCCCAGGCTGTGGCTTCTCAGCCAGTGGAATAGATCTGCAGGTACCGACAGGTCTCCACGACTTTTTGGAAACTTGAGAGGCGATAAACGGAACTGTGTGTATGACCCCAAATTATAGGAAGCAGATAAGTAAATAGTAATTGTTTATGTAGCTATATGAGAATGTCTATAAGGATATACACCAAACTGTTAACAATTTGAAAAAAGGTTAGAGGAGAGATTGAAGGGGACTGAGGTTTTTTTTTTTTATAGTTCTGCAATGTTTGAATTTTTTAAGACTATACTTGAATATTGGCTCTCTGAGTTTAAAAAAAAAAAAAAGTAAATGTCATCTCAGTGGTAGTTTCAAAGGTTTTTCTGCTTGTCAGCTGGTCTCTGAAGAAAGTGCAGAATATGTTGATGCTGACTGAAGAAAGAAATGGCTTTAAGCAGTTAGTTGGACAGAAGAGGAAAGTCACTCAGTCACTGCCCTGGTAGCTCCAGCGTGGACGAGAAGCGGACCCCACCAGCTCTCAGTTCTGAGTTATGATGTGAAATACTATCAGAAAGTTGAGGGACAAAAGAGAAAGAAACTCTTGTTTGAAAACCCAAAGAATCCTTTTCTTCGTGCTATATTCTCTGGTGACTCAGACGGTCAAGAATCTGCCTGCAATGCAGGAGGCCCAGATTTCGATCCTGGGTCAGGAAGGTCCCCTGGAGAAGGGAATGGCAACCCACTCCAGTGTTCTTGCCTAGAGAATTCAATAAACAGAGGAGCCTACAGTCTGTGGGGTCTGCAAGCGTCAGACACGACTGAGTGACCAGCTGTTTGACTTTCATAGAGACCCATAGGTTTATGGTTATAGTGAGTGGATGACTCACCGTATACTTCCACGAGTAACTCCAGAAAACTTTTCAATTTAAGTGCAGGCTGGAGAAAGTTGTCTGATGTTGTCGGTATATGAAACATCTTATTACTGTCATTGATTTTTGCATACACATTATTTTCAGGTGAAAAGAGTTGAATTATTGTTAGTCTGTGTTAGAGGACAGTGACTCCGAATTGAACCTGCTCCTGGCATGCAACTGCTTTGTCAAGAGCAGAATATCCACTCTGATGGAGGAGAATGCACCTCTTGTAACCAGGCATCTTAAACCCATTTTTGTTCCCTCCATACCTTTCCCTGTTAAATAGAAATTCTGTTTTACTGAATTCACTCCATGATGAAATAGAGCTAGGGCACCTCAGACTGTTGAAGTGCCTATACCGTGGGTAATAGTGTCTGCAGGACGCCCCCTGAAGAGGGGACCCATGTAGCTTCTGGGAAATGTCTGTGGCCCAAGGACACTGAGCCTCCCACAAAGAATCACCTGTGGGGGGCTGGTACTGATGGGGAACAACCTGACTCAAGAGATTTCAGGCTTGTAGACTGAAGTTCTCAGCCACCAGTCTGTGTAGCAATTAAATAGCTCGATAGGATGGTGGTTTTCAGAATGGTTTTTGTGGAACTGGTGTTTTGGAAGTTCCACAGATTGTGGGATTTATATATTTTTAAAGCTAATTTACAGCCTACTTAAAAATACACTCTCAGAAGTGTCACCAAATTTTAACATCAACATATTAACTTGAGCTGTCAGTCTACCTACTTTGTTGGAATTTTTTCTTCCATCTTGAATTAATTGAAGAATGTAATATGATTTTGCAAGGCAAGCCATTTTTTAAAAAAGAAAACTAATATTTGTACCTACTTGTCTGTGAAAATGAAGATACTGTGCTCTGTATTATGCATGAAAAGTGAAAGTGAAAAGGCACTCAGTTGTGTCCAGCTCTTTGCAACCAAATGGACTGTAGCCCTCCAGACTCCTCTGTCCGTTGGATTTCCCAGGCAAGAATACTGGAATGGGTTGCCATTCACTTCTCCAGGGGCTCTTTCCAACCCAGGGGTTGAACTCAGGTCCTCCCTCCTGCATCACAGGCAGATTCTTCACCATCTGAGCCACAAAAATAAATACGTCTGTAAATTAGATGCTGAGGTAGGTACGTGAACAGCAAGTATAATATCCATCTGATTGCTTATATTTAGATCCATCAGAACAGCTTCACTGTTCTCTTTCATTGCAAAAGTAAATGTGGAGATTGTAGTTCAAATATCTATGCTAAATATTTTATGTATTTGATAGCACACAATATAGCAATATTTTATTAAGGCTTATTAAATATGGAAGATCAGTAAAATAGTGGGTTGACTACTAGCTCTGTGTTAACAGTGTTTATAATAGTAGGATGGAGGTTTTTTGTCTTAATTTGTAGTTTTAATTTTGAGTTGCCCAGGTTTTCTGTTTCTTCTGGAAGCAGACTATTGCATGGCGTGCAGTGTGTCATCACAAGAGTCTTCTGTTTGGAGAATCTGTTGGGGAGGAAGTATTGTCCTGGTGGCCTCTGCCAGCAATTCTTTGACTTACGGAAGTCACTTGATAACAGCTACAGATGTCACAAGTCATCTTAGGTCTGCTTAGCACAACAAGGAAGGAGAGTTAATGCTTTCAGGTTTAAACTGAGAGATGACAAAAAGGAACTGTTTGATAAGGCCTGGTTACCCTAGTATATACCTAGGTGCAAAAACAACATTTTCAGTTTGTATACCACCCCACCCCAGAAACTTAGGGGCTCCCAGTCTCAACTGTAGCTTTGCAGTTCGCTCCAGGGTTAGTGTTGAAAGAAGCTCAACGTTCAAGGTTGGCCTTAAGATCTGTGTGTGACAGGGTGCAGCCTGCCACTGGTAAAAAGAGGAGGCTTGAAAGCAAAGGAAACAACATGTAGTCATCTTCCCCAAGGAACAGAGGTAATGTAATGGGCTGATTCTCTGCAGTTTCCTGAAGAACAGGGCCTGCAGCGCCTGTTTGTGGGTGTGAAGCACCATTTGTGATCTTGGCAGGAAGTGGAAACGATGAGTAATTTGAGGACTCAGAATCTTTTTTCACTTCCCTCCATCCCCTCTTATGTCCGGGATCTTCCCAGGAATCTCAGGAAACAACAGCATCCCTCCAGTTCCTTTACCTCCTAGGAAACTCTTGTGCTGTTAGCAGCCCTTTCCTTGGTTTAACATAATCCTGTTTGCTGACCCTGGAGCCTCAGACCCCAAGTGGCTGCTCAGTCAGTTTTGACCCACAGTTTAGAAAGATCAGCCATGTGGTCCATCGTGGTTGGTGTGACAGTGGCTGATGTTGTCGGTCTTCGCCTGTCTTTCAAACATCTCTGGTCATTTTAATACATCTTTCTGCATGCAAATATTGAGAGATCCAGCAGGCTGGAACTTTTAAAACAAGTCATCAACACTTGACCTCACTGGAAAACACCTGGACCAGTCTTAAGTCATAGTCGTGGTGAAAGCTGAGTTCCTTTGGTGGACTTAGGTGAAAATGGCCGAGATCACAGACATTGGAAATAGCCAAGGGGCAGGAGCAAAGCCTGCCTGAAGTTGGTTCCTCTGCAGTTTACTCCTGGAAGACACACACATAGTGAAAGCAGAGTTCCCCTTTGTCGGGAATAAGTAATTTAGGAGAAACTTGGTGAGTTTGTTCGTTTGTTTTAACTCCGCCAAAACTCTACTTTTAATTTAGGATTTTGGTAACTTGAATAGAGAAAGGAGGAGAGTGTCTTTCCACGTCTTCCCCCTTGCAGTTATGTAAAGCTTCTGTTGAATAAGTCAACTGTTTTCCAGCCACCACGAATAAGTTGGTCTAGAATGCCTGGTGGAGTCCTTCAGCTCAAAGAATCCACCACATTCGGGTTTTCAGATCTTGCCAGCGGTTGCGTTTTGTTTGCTTTAAACACATGCAAGATGATAACTGAGATCACTGTGGATTTATTTTCTGTTGTGTTAGCAGCTTCTGAGTACTTTTGTGGTAGGTTGCTTCTCTTGATTAGAAGAAAAGAAACAAGTGGACCAGCCTCAACCCAAGTAGGAAACATAAAGAGTTCAGACTGCTTGTGATGGTCTGGTTCACCTTGAGATTTTGTTGTGAAAGGCAGCTCTCTGGACAAGCAGTTTTCTCACATTTAGAGTTCGTTGCTTAGATGGTGAAATACATATAACCGGTTAAAGAAAAGAAGTGTGTTTAGGGAAAGGACGTAAGTAAACGGGAAAGGCTCAGCAGTAAAGCCAGTTCTTATCCAAGCAGAGCACTTTGGGTTTTGCTTTTTGTTGATTTGTTTACCAGCATTCTTACAAAAACTGCTGTTAGGTGAGCCCTCCAGCTGCAGTGATGTAGCTCTCTTTTGCGGCTTTGGTCTTGTTCCGTACAGCCAGCCTTGTGGTTATCACACCAGCTACCGAGAATATCTTATAAGTCATTTGTATCTACGCTCTAGCAGTCCAGACCAGGCTGTGTCTCACAGTCCCCAGAGAATTTAAACCAGAAGTTGCAGAAATCCTTTTTGAGCATGTATTTCTAAATTTATCAGTATTTAAATGTTTTTCTGCTGTTGTTGGTGAGTGTTGACGTGATAGCAGGAAGTTGGACCTTTTTCTCCTTAAAGTTAGAAATGTCTCTCTAACCCCTAACCTTTAGAAGGATCTGAGAATTCTCCTGCATGTGGATTCTGCTGCTCAGACCGGTCTCCAGGAGGAAGGGTAGTCAAAGCTCTTCAGCACAGCCCTCCCTGGAAAAGTGCTAGACGAGCCCTTTCTTCAGAACCTGACACAACTCAGGAAGGTAAATCCTTCCTTTAACAGGCAGGCCTGGAGTATTCCCGCCATTCTCTAATTTCATTTCAGTTTGGCCTGGCTCTCTTCTTAACTCTTCTTTAAAGCTGATTTTCTTAGGCCAGTCTCTCTAGTGGGTTGCTGGATTTCTCTGCTGAAGGTGAATGGGTGTATGGTGTATAACAGTTCACCAAAACCCTGGTGGCAGAGTTTTGAAAAGGTGAAGCAACAGATAGATGCGGGCTCACAGCCCTGTGAGTTTTCCTTCATATTCTTTTGTTTGATGCCTCTGTGTAGCCAGGAAAGAAGCTGAAGGCTGAGCTGTTTTCTTTTTAGTTCAGAGGAGTCTTAATTAGGGGTCGGCTCTGTTCCCGTAAACCACGGTGCCAAGGCCTTTTTGAAGAACTTTGAAAGAATGAAAGCATATTGCTTACTGCTCTTAGGAAATCTTTTTTGAAAAATAAATAAAAGGCCACATAATTATTTGATCTCCCTAACAGTATGCTATAGAGTTTGTGACAGGAAGCTTGAAAGTGGTATTAGATTGTCTTCAATTCGTATGTTCTTGGTAATTGTCTGTTTTCCAAAACAGAGGTTTTAACCTCAAGACTTCAGCTGATGTCAGTTGGACCAAAGTTTCTAAATCGCCCACATACACCACTAAATCCATTACCGTGAACTGAGACCAGGACAGCCTGGTAACAAGTTGAGTGGTTTTCAAGTAGGTTCTTGAGTGTGTTCAGCAGACATGTGTGCAGACTGTTTATGTCTCAGGCTTGTGGCCATGTTATAAAGTATGTTGAAGCTTCAGCTGGGTTGTGGCTTTGCGGACGTGTGTCTCAGTTAACCAGAACAGTGCATTGTGTGAAAAGTTGTTTACCAGAAGTATATTTTAAAAATACTACTTCTGCTTTTATGGTACGTCGATTGGAGTTCTCCTTTAAATCTCAAACACTGGTCTGAGAACTTGAATATCCCTAAAATCTGTTTAAAAGTAATTGCACCATTCCCACTATTTAATTCTCTAGAGGGTGATGAAATTGTGGGTTTTGTGAGTTGCCTGTTCATAATCTTTGCACCGTTTTTCTATTTGGTTCTTCGTCTTAGTGTTTCATGATCAGTTTTAAACATTTTCAAGATGGGGTTGTTAGATGTGGCACTCCGTTTTAATTCCATTTCGAAATCTGTGGTTTCTTTGGCCGTGATATGAATTCATTAGTTTTCCTCATATTTTTTTCACCCATGTTTCAAAGTATTATTTTGTGTAAGTAAAATGTAATGAAGAATAGGTTCTCTTTGGACACTTAGGCAAGACTCAGAGAGAGCGCAAGGAAGAATGGGGTTAAAGGTAATGTATGTGAAAGACAAAAAAGAGAGGAAGGGGAGCTGAGAAGCCTGTATGTGAGGACATGTTGGGTCAGTAGGACTGGGCCACGGTCTCAGGCATCTGCGGAGCAAGGAGCGGAGACCCGCACAGCACAGTACGTGATGGAAGCGGTGTGGAGTTCCAGAAGCTCCGAGATCACTGGGGGTGTGCTTCCCTGGGAGAGTCAGAGAAGACTTCAGAGAGCCGAGTCCTGCCAACCCAGTCAGGGAAGGAAGAGTGAGCAAGGGACACAGTTGCAGGAAGGAGTTTGTTCAGAGCTCAGAGGTGTGACAGAACACGGCAAGGGCTGGAAGTGCACACGCACGGCGGGCTTAATCAAGCTGAGTAAGGAGTGTGGCTCAGATGGTGAGGCATCTGCCTGCAAAGCAGGAGACTCAGGTTCGAGCCCTGGAGAAGGGCACACTCCAGTATTCTTGCCTGGAGAACTCTGTGCACAGAGGCGCCTGGTGGGCTACAGTCCATGGTGTCGCAGAGTTGGATACGACTGGGCAACTAACACTTTGACTTATCCTAAAGATGATGGGGGCCATTGAAAGAGCCACTTTCTGAGAGTCTCGGGAGTCTCACTTCTGAGAAGTAAGTGGGAAAAAGTTTTGAATATGAGTCAATAAAGACAGATTTTGTCCGGCTTGTTTTCTTTTTGACTCTTTCTGGAAGGCCACTGGCTCATAGGGCTTAAAGCCTTTAATGAAAGTTCACCAGAGTCTAGATCTGGAATGTGAGTTTCATTGCATGATGTATAGTAGGGCACAAACGCATTGGAGTCTCAGGAGTTATTTGGGTTTCTGTTTGTGATTCTTCTCTGTTCTGGGAGCAGTATGATGATTTCTTAGTCAAAACGTATCCTTATTTCCAAATAGCAGAGAACTTGACAATTTAACAAGGGTCAGTGATTTCCAGTTCTTGAGAAAAGTATCCTCAAAAGATTTCCTTTTCGCTGATTAGAATGAGTCACTCCCCAGGGGGCTCTCTCTGCAGAGGCTTTCTTGTGCCCAGAAAGGGATGTTGCTGAGAAACCCTGGCATTAATATTCAGGGATGTATAACCCTTTCATCACTGCTGACCTCTGGAGCAACTTCATGACTTAACGTGGAAGTGTTCACAATCACAAACGGTAGGAACTGCCACGAGCACAGCGTCTGTGCGGCTCCCTTGCAGGGTCATCCTGGGGAAGACAGTGGAAGCAAGAGCAGAGTTCTGACTGAGAACCCTCCAGGTTGCTTCCTCTTGTTGATTCCCCGAATAAACCTTTCCCAGGAGAGTCTCCCCTCATGCTGACACTGGGAAATGAACTTGAGTGCCTCTTCTAGTTGAAGAGCATCCAAAAAATGACTGGAAATTCGATTTCTCATGAATCGAATGAGGTTGAAGCTAGAAGAGGTTACTCGACAGAAGGCTTGGTAGACCTGAGAGTGAAA
This sequence comes from Neotragus moschatus, assembly GCA_006410615.1. Taxonomy (NCBI): domain Eukaryota; kingdom Metazoa; phylum Chordata; class Mammalia; order Artiodactyla; family Bovidae; genus Neotragus; species Neotragus moschatus. The sequence continues at coordinate 862,109 of SJYA01002638.1, forward strand.
GGCCCAGAATAAAGCTTCACCCCGTCCCACTTCCAAACTAGTTCCTGCTCTGGGCCATCCTGTTGACCAGAATGGAGTTGCTCCGGGTGGCCTCTCTCATGGGGATCGTATCTGTCCACCATGATTCCTCCGGTGTGAACTTGCCCCAACCAGGCCCTGAAGGATGCGTGTGTCCTAGTGACGATTCAGATGACTAAGAAGTTGAAAACTCTTCTGCAGCTTGAGCCTCATAGAACATTCTGAAGTAGTTTACTTTGAAAAATCATCTCTTTGAAGAGATGCAACATAAGTCTTACAGAAGCGCAGAGAAAGGGAGCTGGGGTCTTTTCACTTTGGAGACCTGAGGACTGAGGCCTATGGAGGAGGAACCGGCCTAGAGTCACAGTCACTGAATCGGGGAGCCAGGACCCGAAACACTTAGTGTGATGATGGCGGTGCCTCTGGCGCTCCTTTTGGTGTTAGAAGTGCGTATTTGACCTGGGATCAAGGCTGTGACAGGGCATCTGGCTTTTTGTGCTAGGGAGACTTAGTTAAAGCTTCAGCAGTAGATGGACTCTGCCCTGAAGGAACACTCAGTGGAGGAGAAAGTATTAGTCGCTCAGTGGTGTCCGACTCTTTGTGACCCCAGGGACTGTAGCCCGCCAGGCTCCTCTGTCCGTGAGAGTCTCCAAGCAAGAATACTGGAGTGGGTTTCCATTTCCTTCTCCATGAGATCTTCCTGACCCAGAGATTGAACCTGGGTCTCCTGCATTGCAGGTGGGTTCTTTACTCAGTGGAGGAGAAAATTGTAGGATCATCCAATCCTCTGTGACTGGTGGTGTTAGGAAAGAGGCCTATGTATGAGTCTAGCAGATGTTGAGGAAGGAATAGGGAAGGCCCTGGGGTCTAGAATTCTGGCCTTTTCCACGCTCATATCCTCAGAACCCGGGCATATCAGTCAGGAGAGCATCCTGCCCTTGATTCAAGTGTGACCATTCAAGGACCTGCGGTCCTTCCTGAGTCAGAATGGGAAGTGTTGCTGAAGGGCGGAGTCTGTTGATTTTCTCAGGGAGCCTTGCCCTGGGGAGGCTCTCGCCGTGGGATCCCGACAGGCAGATCTCATACTTGCTTTACTTCCCCTCCAGCCTCCTGGCCCAGCTCAGCTTATGACTTCATAGCAGCAGTACAAGCTGACGCTGGCCCTCTTGAGGCCCTGAGGGCTGGGTTTTTTCTGTCCGCAGCCCTTGTGGGTCTAGGAGTTGAGATGAAAATCATGTCCTCAGCAGATCGTGGGCGCTATTTCATCTTTCAGGAAGTCTCAGCTGCGTCTTTCAGAAAGTCTCCCACTTTCTCTTGAGTCAGGGCTCCTGGAGGTGCTGAGGGGTAATTCTGATGACCTTTTCTCCTGTAGCTCTTGACTCGGGGTTTTGCAGAAAACTCAGGGTGGATAGGAGTCCAAGTCAAAAGGAAACAAACAGGTGGATTTTCGGATTCATACTCCGCCTTTGACACAGTCTTACAGATTTCAAAGCCCCTGTGATGGGATGCATTTACATATCACTTGTGGGTGTTCTTACGTGTTCATGTTAATGTCTGTGCGTGTGTGTGTGCGTGCGTGCAGGCATGCTCAGGCGTGACTGACTCTGCAACGCCATGGACTGTAGCCTCCCAGGCTCCTCTGTCCATGGGATTTCCCAGGCAAGACTGCTGGAGTGGGCTGCCATTTCCTCCCCCAGGAAGGAACTGTGTGTACATATAGTTCTGCATCACTTATGTGTTCATTGTGATGCAGCAGACACTTTCCCTTTTAGTTTCGGTAGCCCCTCGGCTTCCTGCCCGAGAAGTGCCAGGCTTCTCAGTTTTATTGATCAGAGCTGGCACCTGCTCTTGTTTCTCCTCCTCCTAATGATGCCACACACCTGCTTCCTGGAGGAGGCTGCAGTCTGTCGGCCTGGATAGTCACACCCTGGCGTGAGCGGCTTCCCCGGCAGTCCGTAGGCCGCCCTCGCAGTGAAAATCAGTGTGGCCTCTAGTCACTGTGTGTTTAATGTCACCCGGCATTCTGCTCTCTTTTCAGATTGTGGCGCCTTTGTCCACAAAGGCTGCAGAGAAAGTCTGATCTCCTGTGCAAAGGTCAAGATGAAGGTAAGACATTTCTGCCTGAACCAATGAAATCCTGGGAGTTGGGAGACTCGGACTTAGAGTTTCCGTTTGTCTTTTCATCATTCGGTACCTCCTTTGAGATGTTGCATCTCTTCTTGACACACTCGGGGATTTGTGGCTTTCGCAAGATGAAATGCTTTCAGAACTTGTCCACATTAGACACACGTTTTGCTGTGGTTGTGATCCGTGTCGCCAGTCCAGTGACTTTCTTCTTAACCGTGTCTGCAGACCTGCCCTGCTCTTCACACTCCTGCCCTCCTCTTTGGGGACCACGAGGGCAGCAGGCGGAAATCGGGCTCTGACGTGCTGATGGCGGGGGG
>SJYA01002638.1:865204-878953 GCA_006410615.1 Neotragus moschatus
GGGGGGGGCGGGGTTTTGAGCCAGCCTGCCCCGCATCCCTTTTCTCCACAGGCTCCCGTGGATCACACGATGAGAAGGGCAGTGGATGGTGGCCCAGGCTCTGAGTATGCACGTCACATAGTAACGCCCAGTGCTCGTCACAGGCCCTTGTAGAGGGCGAGGCTGGGGGCAGATGGGCGTTTAGGTGGCCCGTGTGGTTTCCATTGTTTCAGTCACTCATAACCGTCTTTGTTCTTGTCAGAAGAGTGCTCCCCAGCACCATCTACACATGTGTTCAGCGTGCTGTTTGCTTCCAGTAACCAAACACGTTTATCTAGTGAAGTGGCTTCAGACTTGAGAGTCACCTTGGGGGCTTGTTATAAAACGACACTGGGCCAGTGACCCCCTCCCAGAATTTCTGATTCTGAGTGGGTGGGGCCAAGGAATTTACCTTTCTAATAACTTCCCAGAAGCTGCTGTTGCTGCCGGTTGGTCTGAGGACCGCACTTTGAAAAGCACTGAACTAGTGTAAAGGCGACAGGCTTCTGTGCCCTGGATCTTACTCAGCCCATGGACGTAAATTTGTCCAAGGGCTGAACTTTTCTTTTTTTCCACAGTATTTATCACCTCCTTGAGGCTTCCCTGGTGGCTCAGACAGTAAAGAATTGGCCTGCAGTGCAGGAGACCTGTGTTCAATCCCTGGGTCAGGAAGATCCCCTGGAGAAGGGAATGGCAACCCACTCCAGTTTTCTTCTCTGAAGAAGTCCATGGACAGAAGAGCCTGGCAGGCTATAGTCCATGGGATCATCAAGAGTCAGACGCGATTGAGTGACTAATGCAGAATATTACCTTCTTAGGGTCTGTGTATTTATTACATTTACTTTCTGTGATCTGTACCTTCCCCCCGCTGGGAATGTATGTAAACACCACACTTGGCAGGAAGTCTGAAGTCAGGAGTGTTTGATACATTGGCAGCTCCTGAGCCTGTAGAACAAAATCTGGGCTGTAGGCCCTTAGATGTTGGAGAGGCAGATAGAGGTGACAGCCCGCTGGGCTGAGTGGCCGCTGCCTCCTCCAGACAAAACGCACAGGCCCAGGCTGCTGCCTCCCGCCCCTCCAACGTGCCTCTCTCCTTGTCACCTGCCTGACCCATGGGCCTTTGAATTTGTGACCTCTGGTGTGAATGTCGTCATTGTGACCATGCCAGAGAAAGACAGCGATGGGGACATAGCCTGCCCTGTGTAAAAGAGTGTCATCGAAGAGGGGGAGACCCACTCTGAACAGACCCTTCTCCACTAATGATCTATCTGAGACGAATTGTTTCAACCCATTTTCTCACACGGTGTCTATTCCGTGCCACAAAAAAGTCTTAAAATTAGCACTTTCCCTAAGAATGGTTTAACGTAAATGCTGGTCACTGGAGAGATGGAAATGAAAAAGCAACAGATGCTGCTCGTAGGGAACAGCGTTGTGGGGGTGACGGACGGACGCACAAACAGTGACCATAATAAGGAAAGAACTAGAGGGGTACGTACAGCATCCTGAGGGGTGCCAGTCGCTGCCTCGCGGGAGGAGAAGAGGGAAGCTCACGGAGGCTCTGCCCCCGAGGTCTGACCTTGAAACTGGAGACGCCTGGCCTGTGAAGGGAGAGGGGCGTTCCAGGCAGAGGAGACGGCTCTCGCAGAGTCACAGGCCGGGCGGGCTCAGGCGACAGCCAATGCGGGTGGCTGGGACTCAGTAGGACCCTGAGGACCGTTGGCAGGAACAGGAGCAGCTGGCTTTGTGTTCCAGGCCTCTTGAGACTTGACAAGTTGTAAGATTCATCAAAACTTGTGACATTCATTGGCATTTCTTTCCCTTGCAGCAGCCCAAGGGGAACCTGCAGGCACACGACACGTCCTCGCTGCCCACGGTCATCATGAGGAGCAAGTGTGAGTAGTCGGCCGCCCCGCCCGGCTCCACGCGGCCTCTCTCTGGCTCAGGACTTTCTCGTGCTCCTTTCGTGTCCCTGTGTTATTCTTCATCACGATTTGAATATCTATTTTGTGGTAACTTAGAGAAAGCTGCAGTTTTATTGACCGAAAGCTTGGCAGTCCACCATCAGACCCTCTGGAAGATCTTGGGGGGGGGGTGTGGGTGTGGGGGTGTGTTTACAAGGGAGCACCTGAGTGTGTGTGTGAGAGCTTACAAGGCAGCACCTGAGAAGAGTGTATGTGCGTGCGCTTACAAGGCAGCACCTGAGTATGTGTGTGTGTGTGCGCGCTTACAAGGCAGCACCTGGGTGTGTGTGTGTGTGTGAGCCAGCTTACAAGGCAGCACCTGAGCCTTGTTTATTTAACCAAGTGACTCCCATGTTTTTTGAAGTTCCTTTTCCATGAGTCAGCACTGAAACTTGCTTTCGGTGCTCTCAACATCAAATGAGACCTTGCTTATTAAACTCCTTGACAGACTGAAATTATATAGTTTGGGGGTGGTTTTTATTTTCTTTTTTTCAAGGGGTACACAGATTGAGTTCATCATACTTCATCACTTCAGCCTGTCTTCTCCAGTCTGGGCAAAGCTCCACTTTGGTTTTGCTGAATGTTTTCCCCTTTTCATTCTCCATTCTCTCTCTCTCTCCTTTCCCCTCATTAGTACACACTGGTCTATTTAATGCAGACCTCTCTAATCTGCCGTATCTTCAGACATATGTGTACCTCTGAAAATATCTCTTACTGTTTTGTGTGCTGAATTTAAATTAGACAGTATGACTTACACTTTTCCCCTCAATATGGTTTTGAGATCTGCATGTGATATTATTTGAAAGCTATCATCTCAAATTGCTTCGTGGTATTCTTTCAGAAACATACACCACATTTTAATTGCCAGTTCCCCCAAAGACTTGAGTTGTCTCCACCCACTGCCATAAATAACTGCAGTAATGAATACCACGTTAATTAGATCACAGAACCCAGTTGAGACTCGCCCCCAGGCTGTGTTTTTCAAGGCCTAGTTCCTGGATCAATGATAAGTGCCAGTTTGGGGCCCTACCCAGACCTATGACATCAGAGAGTCCAGGGGTGGAGCCTGGTGCTCTGTTTTAGTAGAGGCTCCAGGTGATGACGATGTCCACACTTGAGTGTGAGAACCGCTGCCCCAGGCCCGACTGTTCTGAGCACTTCCAGACGGCTCTGAACAGCCACTCTGGCTGTGCTGCCGGCGGGGGTGTGGAGTCCTGTCAGACGGAAGTCTAGTTATTACCCATCTTTGCATGTAAATTCCTAGACGAAAGTTATGCCAGACTGTCACTCACTTTAACCAGTGATCCAACCCATCCCAACGCCTTTTACAAGCCTACTCTTACTAAATTTTTTTTGTTGTTGTTCTATGACATTTATCTCTTCTTTTAGAAATCTGCTTTCTTTCAAATCAGATAAAAAAGGTCTTCCCCAAAGCTACCTATTACCTCCAGCCCCCATGTGTATTCTTATTCCCCTTTTACCCACCAAAGTAATGTAGCAGTAAGAGTCTAGGTGGTGGACTCAGAGTGTACGGGTTTGAGTCCTAGCACCCCACTTAACAAATTACTAACCAGAGGCATATTAATACATCTTCTGTTACCTGAACATTGTGACTTGGTATGCACCTACCTCACAAATTGCCGGCCACACGCATTAGTTTCTGCAAAAATCCCCTAGTTAATAATGTGTTAGCCGCTGCATAACCTCGGACAAGTATTTACGGCTCCCCCCACCCCCCATACCTCGTGCTCCTCCTCCCTGGAAGGAGGTAGTGGTATCATCAGGCGGTTGTCGGGCTTAAGTGAGGGGGCGCCCGTGAAGCCCTTGGTGGTGGGCTCCCCTCCGTGGGNTAGTTAATAATGTGTTAGCCGCTGCATAACCTCGGACAAGTATTTACGGCTCCCCCCACCCCCCATACCTCGTGCTCCTCCTCCCTGGAAGGAGGTAGTGGTATCATCAGGCGGTTGTCGGGCTTAAGTGAGGGGGCGCCCGTGAAGCCCTTGGTGGTGGGCTCCCCTCCGTGGGAACGTTCCCGCTGCCGTAGCCTTCGCAGGCGAGGATGCCGGGGCTCAGAGCCAGTGAGCAGCCTCCCTGAGCGGAGAAGGCTTCCCGGCAGTCACAGAACTCTCTCCCTCCCTCCACACCCATCTGCCCGTGATGCACGCTGCTCTTGACAGTCGTGAGGGCTCTGCTGACTTGGTTCTGCTTCTCCAGCCGTCTTCCCGGACTGTGTGCCCATGCCCTGCCTGCCGCCTCTGCTTGAGCGCTGCGCGAGCATTTTGCCCTTCCTTCAGACGGTCCTCCTCTTCAGAATGTCCTCTTTTCCCGTCTGCCTGTCCACGTCCTCACTTCAGGGACTTCCCCGTTCAAGGACTGATATTTCTCCCTCCATCTGATTTCTTTTTAATAATTTTATTTATTTATCTTTGGCCGTGCTGGGTCTTCGTGGCTATGCGGGCTTTTCTGCAGTTGTGGGAAGCAGGGGATGCTGTCTGGCTGTGGTGCACGGGCTTCTCATTGTGGAGGCTTTTCTTGTGGAGTGCAGGCTCTCGAGCACAGGGGCTTAAGTAGTTGCAGCGCTCGGGCTTAGCTGTCCTACAGCATGTGGGATCTTCCCGGACCAGGGATCAAACCCCTGTCTCCTGCGGTTGACAGGCAGATTCTTTACCACTGAGCCCCCGGGGAACTGCTCCTCCATCATATTTTACCTGCTCACCAGCTTCCCTCTGAGACCCTGAGGTACTGCAGTCCCTCACACTAGAGCCTGTTCGCCTCTCTGCCTCTTGCCCTTCTTCCCTGTTGGGCGAGGCCCCTCATCTCCTGGTGTCCTGCATATTTCCTGCAAGAAGGGTCTGGTCATGCCGCCGTGCGGCAGGTTTCTGTTGATTACATCACCTTCTTCTGAATAGAATCTGAATGGCTTTATCCATTTTATTAAGTCAAGCACAGCCTGTAATACTGTGAAGCTATAACAGCTGCCCCAGTCATTTCCTTCAGCTCCTGACACTCCTAGGGCTGGACGGATAATGCTGCTCGCATCTGGGACAGGAGCTTCATTACCATGGAAAAATCATCTGTTGCCCAGATGTCAGTGTGACTGCCTGACCCGAAATCAGAGCTCCAGTGTCCTCTTTGGGCGTGTGCAATGCCCATGAACTTGGGGAAGCTCCGGGAGGTGGTGGGGGACAGGGAGGCCTGGCATCCTGCGGCCCATGGGGTCACAAAGAGTCGGACACGACTGAGTGACTGAACAGCATGAGAAATACTCAGTTATGAGGACAGGTTAGGTGGGTGACATCGAACACAGGTTGCGTTTTCCTCCTCCGTAAATCAGAGGAATTGGTCAAAATCTGTGTTCTCTGACATTGTACGAAGAAACTTTTGAGAAGCTGCTAAAAAGCATCTTAGACTTCTAGGTCCCACCCACACAGGACAGACAGGGCTGGGAATTTGCATAACTAAAAAGCCCCTCACATGAAAAACACTGGCCTGGGTCATCTCTGAGGCCGCTTGTGTCCTTAAGATTCTTCCACTCTCCTTTTCTCTTTGAATTAAAGTTTTAAACACGTGGTGCTTTCACATGATTCTTTATCCTTCTTGCCCCATTTCCATCCCACTCCACAGGTAACTCCATTGCTTATGTTCATCTTCTCCAAGTTTTTTTCTTAAAGTGAAAGCAGACACCATTTGGATTAAACATAGGAATGGCCTGTGGCGCACTTTATGCTGCACTGCGGTTTTCTCCTCCGCCTTAATATATTATTGTGCAGTTTTGTGTCAGTTCGTGCAGCGTGTCCTCGTTTTTATTGTAAAGCTTCGTAGTATCCACCAGTAGGATATGCCATGATTTATTATCGACCTTATTTTGGTAACTCGTTTTGCTTTTACTGAGCTTCGCACTAAATACCTTTGATCACATGTCATTGCAAGTGGAAAAAGGTAAATCTTGTGGCATGGACATGTCCTGAAGGAAACCACTGGATCAGTGGGTATGGGCACTCACAGTTTTAGTACCTGTCGCCACACTGACCTCCGTAGAGTTTTTGTCTCCAGTTAACACTCCCAGTGGATCTCTTTAAGGCGGTCTGTCCTGTTCGATACTTGTCAGGCGGGTCCATGCTGGAGGGCCCGAGTCACTGACATTTCGGGGGTGTCCCCTCCCGTGCAGCCTCCCAGCCCAAGGAGCGCCCTCGGTCTGCTGTCCTCCTGGCCGATGAGATCACTGCCGCCCCCGTGTTTGCCAACAGACGGTCCCAGCAGAGCGTCGTGCTTTCCAAAAGTGTCTCCATTCAGAACATCGCTGGGTAAGTGGGGGTGTGGAGACAGCACAGGTGACATCTGGGCAATGAGAGCATCATAATTTATACCATTTGACAAAAAGATGCTCTCGGGAAAGACCGTGTAACCTAGCGAGTCGGTGCATAGCTGAGACAAGCAGGGCGAGGGTTACATTTGATGCAGCCGTTCTATACCAAGGATCCCCGTTGAACACCATCTCAAGTAAGGTTTCGTCCATGATCAGTCCTGCCTTTAAAGAACCTGCCTTCTAAGAGGATGATTTTTTAGATCAAAATAAGAAGTGGAAATAGGGAAAAAAAAAAAAAAAACAGGGGGGCGGATTTAATGCTGAATGTTGGGCTGCAACCACTTAATTTTCAGATGTCACAGTTTCCCATTGGTCAGGTGAACCTGGGAGGAGAGGGTAGTTTTGTTTTTTGTTTTTTTTTTCCATCCTTGTGTCTTGCCTCTTCAGTCATGAGTGAGTAGTGGGCTGAGGATGGCAATAGGCTGCCAGCCCCTCCTCTACCCCTGAGCTCCTCTGTTGGCCCTGCGGAAGCGGCCGTGGCCCCTGGCTGTGGAGGCTCCAGCGTTGTGTGGTTAGTACAGGACTGATTGTGATGTGGCTGGCTGTTCGGGGCCAGGTGGCTGCCTTCCTACTGAGTAAAGACGTCACCTCAGATGTAGGGCTCAAAGCGTCCCTGGCAGCTCTCCTCACCCAGGCTGGAGGAAAATTCCCAGCTAAAGGATGCAGATCTCCTTTTGTCTGTGTTTCCTAACCTCTGTACTGGATAATGCTTCCTCCTCCTCAAGAAAAAAAAAAAAAAAAAATCCAGGTATTTTTATATTATTCTCTCTCGGTGGCGTGATTATCTTCTTTTCAGAGTTGTTAAGTTCATCTCAATTGATTTATATTATGGCTTTTAAAAGTTGGCCTTTAAATTTAGTTTTAGGTGACTCTGGCTTACCTCTGTGCCATACCACAAACGTAAACCAGGTGCCTGGTGTGCTCACTGGGATCGAGAAAAGCCCAAAGAATATGGTTTAGCGTTAAGTGCTGGCTCTTCAGGTGTTTAGGGAACACAAGGAAAAGGTGTTGTGGTTAGACACGAGTTTCAAACAGAGAAATTTCATTTATAATGTGTACGCAGTTTGAAAGAAGAGCATTCTTCTTGTTACTTATGGTTTAAAAAGTAAAACTGCAAGGTTCAAAAAGTTCATGGTTGCAGCGGTATTTCAAAGCCTCTGACCTCCTTCATAATTCACGTTGCACGTTGCCAGGTACCTGACGTAAGTAATTTGCCTTCCACGTTGTCATTTTGTAGTTTTTCAGAGCTTCACAAACCATGGCTTCTCAGAATACACCTGACAGTATGTGTTCCTTTCTGTCCCTAGAGTTGGCAATGATGAGAACATATCGAACACCTGGAAGTTCCTGTCCCACTCAACGGACTCACTGAATAAAATCAGCAAGGTCAACGAGTCCACAGAGTCCCTTACTGACGAGGGTAAGCGGAGGCCGCAGCCTGTGTGGCGGGCGTCTGCAGAGACAGAGCCGTTAGCTGGGGTGCAGGCACTGATGGAGTAAGGGTGCCTGCTCTCCTGGCTCCTCTGATGCGTCTCTGCACCGCCTGCGCAGCATCAGATGCGTTACAGTGAGCTGGTGAGCCTGCTTATCCGGGTGTTGGGTGCTCGTCCACTGAAGGACGCCACTGAGTGATGTGGTCTGCCTCTGCCGCAGACGCTGCTTCTTCCCCTAGACTTGCGTACACGTTCAGCTCACAGTTGTAAACCTACTCTCTTAAACGAGCAAAGTCACCAGGGCCCTTCTAACTCTTCACGTAGGAATCATGTCTTAATCACCTTAATTTAGGTGACTTTTTCACCCTTAACCCAAGTTGAATATAGTGTACGTCACTCTTGAACAGAAAAGGCTCCTTTCTAATAGAATATATATATATATATATATATATATGAATATATATATACACACACTGTGAATATCATTGTCTTAGTGCAGAGTGCATAGGCGCATGAAGTTATCACCCCGAGGAATGTCCAACAGAGGCTTTTTTAGAGGTCACTGATGCAGGACTCTGACACCGATTTTTTCTTTTCTTTTTTTTTTGAGGAGTAGGTACAGACATGAATGAAGGACAGCTAATGGGAGATTTTGAGACTGAGTCCAAACAGCTGGAAGCAGAGTCTTGGAGTCAGATTGTGGACAGCAAGTTTCTGAAACAGCACAAGAAAGATGTCGTCAAGCGGCAAGAAGTGATTTACGGTGAGACTCCTCATGTGCTCTGCTGAGATCCGATTCATGTTGTGTGGTGGGTGGTTTATTGCACTATGGCAAGTCAGTTTTCAAGTATGTATTATAGCCATCTCCAAGATTTTCTTTAAAAGGTTTGAGGTATAGAGACATGACCTTATTTCTGTCCTTCCCTCTCTGTAAAATGATCTGCTTGAATTTTATCGAACATTTTATTGAGTATGGGTGCTTATTCATGCAGTTTCTGAGAGATCTCCTGTGACAGCACAGTTTCATTCCTCAGCTGCAGCGGAAACTAGACTAAATACAAATCCTTTCTGGGAAATGGGAGCACAGTCAGTTATGGAAGGTCCTGAATCCCAGTGAAGATAACTTTGGAAACCACCATTTGAAAGGGGTGGAGTCCAGTTTGCCTGTCAGAAAGTAGTGTGAGGTCCCGTGAAAACAGGAACAGGATGAAAACTCTTCAGGGAAAAGGCAGCTCTTGACCCAGTCTTAAAGTTTAAGTTGGGCTGTAAGCAGCCTTTAGACAGGCCCAGGCTCTCAGGAGCAGAGGAATCGGCGAGGGGAGCATCCCTGACGGTCCAGCCCTGTTGTCCCCCAGAGCTGATGCAGACGGAGTTCCACCACCTCCGCACCCTCAAGATCATGAGCGACGTCTACAGCCGGGGCATGATGGCCGACCTGCTCTTCGAGCAGCAGATGGTGGAGAAGCTCTTCCCCTGCTTGGACGAGCTCATCAGTATCCACAGCCAATTCTTCCAGCGGATCCTCGAGCGGAAGAAGGAGTCTCTGGTGGATAAAAGTGAGAAGAACTTTCTCATCAAGAGGATCGGGGACGTGCTTGTGCAGCAGGTGAGCAGGAGCAGGGCCCCGGACACTTCACACACACATAGACACATGCACACACACACACACACAGTAGGACCCTGGGCACTTCTCTGTCATACACACGCACATACACAGACATATGCACGCACACAGACACACACAGCGTGACACACACACACACCCAAACACACATACACACGGGGACTGGCAGCCGTGTGTTCTCGTCCCAGAGCTGCCTGTGATCTCTGTGAGCTTAGGCGGGTGGTTCCATGTCTCCCAGCCCTCAGTTTTCCCTTTTTGAAATTGAGGGCAGTAGGTTTTCTCTTCTAATGCTATTTCAAAATTTAAAAGCCATGTGTATATAAAGTGCCCAGCGTACATGATAGGTATGCAATAAAAGTCAGATTTCCTTGCTTTTGGGGGGGTGTTTGCTTTGTGATCACTTAATACGTCTCTGCTTTCAGCTTCTCTGTTGGTCAGGGGGAAAGGAAAGGCTCCCGTGAAGCTTTGGGGTGAGGATCAAGCCTTGTTGACTCCAGAGGCTTAGTCCAGCAGGAATGGCTGCTAGCGTGTGTTGTAGGGACCACTTAGAGAAACTCGGTGGCTGCCCCCAGTGAGCATAGCTTCAGATGAGGTAGTGCACATGGGAATGATAGAAGGGCCACGCAGAACTGTTGGGACTGCTGCCCCGAGCTAAGTAGGATAAACAGCCCTAGGTAACTTACCATGGCTATTTCTGACAGCTTTCTGACATACCAAGGAGACATTCTTAAGACTGCTTCCTCATGAAAGACTTCTAGTGAGTCCCTTCATTTTATTGCTATTTTTATGGCAAATAGGAGTTAGAACACGTTTTGCACAGTACATGGATACTTCTGTGTTTATTATTTTTTGAATATCCATATCAGCTTTATTGAACTATAATTCATAAGCTGTGTGATCCACCCGTTCAGTGGTGTTTAGTATATCCTTGGATTTGAGCAGCCGTCACCAGGGCCAGTTGTAGAACGTTTTTATCATCAGCACCTGCCCCCGCTTCCGTGACTTCCCCCGCCCTAGGCAACCACTGATGTACTTTCTCTCTGGATTTGCCTGTTCTGGACGTTGTATATAAATGGAATAGAACAGTATGTTGTCCTTAGTGATTGGACTTTTTCTATGTGAGTACCACATTTTATCCATTTATCCTTTGACGGACACGAGGATTAGTTCCCCTTGGTTGGGGGCTGTTGTGAGCAATGCTGCTGTGAACATTCACGTGCCTGTTCTGGTATGGACATGTTTTTATGGCCAGGAGCTGGAATTGCTGGGTCATATGGTAACTCTGTGTTTAACTTCTTGAGGAACTGCCTGTCTTCCAAACCTCCTGCACGGTTTCACTCTTCTGGGGGAAGTTATGAGCAAGATCCCCTGGAGAAGGAAATGGCAGCCCACTCCAGTATCCTTGCCTGGAGAATCCTATGGACAGAGGAGCCTGGCGGGCTGCAGTCTGTGGGGTCACACAGAGTCAGACAGGACTGAGCCCCCAAGCCTGAGCACAGTGAGGAAGCCCTCCTGGGTCACGCAAGTAGCGTGGGCCCTTGGCGCATGGCGGTAACACGAGTTTAGCGCCCTGAGTGGCAGCGTAACCTTTCTCGCTCTCCTCCGCAGTTCTCGGGGGAGAATGCTGAACGCTTAAAGAAGACATACGGCAAGTTTTGTGGGCAGCACAACCAGTCCGTGAACTACTTCAAAGACCTCCACACCAAAGACAAGCGCTTTCAGGCCTTCGTGAAGGTAGTGGCATGAAACGTGGAATTGCCCACTGTTGCCCAGAGCCTGGTGTCCCCGTGAGGTTTAGCCCGAGCCTTCCCCTCCGAGTTGTCCCTGACATTCGGTCTCCTCCCTTGCAGAAGAAGATGAGCAGTTCGGTCGTCCGGAGGCTGGGAATCCCCGAGTGCATATTGCTTGTAACCCAGCGGATCACCAAATACCCAGTTTTGTTCCAGAGGATACTGCAGTGTACCAAAGGTGAATCTCTCTCTTGAATCAACCTTAATTGCCAGTGGCCTGTTCCCTGTCTGTCCAGCAGAGGCCCCATAGAAGGACTCTTCCACATCAAGGAGGACTAAAAGAGAAGCCTGTGTTTTCTCTTAAAAATGGTTTTCTTGAGTGCAAACATGGAATGTCACGTCACCAGACTTAGAGTGAATGAGAGCAAGAAGGGAAGGAACCACTAGGTGACCCCAGCCGAGAGTTCAGCAGCCTGCGGAGCATGTCACTTGTCTCTCGGCTGGGAGAGGATGCTCCCGCCTCACGTGCAAGTGCAGGGATCGCCGCTGCTTCTCAGTGAATCAGTCCCTGCTCACTTTCTCTCTGCTGATCCTGCTCCGCCACAGTTACGTTAAGGGTTAGGTAAACAAAGACATAGATTAAAAAACTGGAGGCCCCTCTCCCTCCCTAAAGATGTTGGATTCCTTCCACTTTAGAAGGTAGCTTGTGGGACTTCCCTGCTGGTGGTCCAGTGGCTAAGACTAGGGGGCCCAAGTTTGATCCCTGGTCAGAGAGCTAGAGCCCACATGCGTCAGCTAAAGGTCCCATGTAGTGCAACTAAGACCTGCTGCAGCCAAATAAGTATTTATGCATCTATATATGTATATGTGGGGCTTCCCTCGTGACTCAGATGGTAAAGAATCCACCTGCAATGCAAGAGACCTGGGTTCAGTCCCTGGATGAGGAAGATCCCCTGGAGAAGGGCATGGCAACCCACTCCAGTACTCTTGCCTGGCGAATCCCCATGGACAGAGGAGCCTGGCGGGCTACAGTCCATGGGGTCACAAAGAGTGGGACAGGACTGAGCAACTAAGCACAGCACATATGTGTATAGAGAGAGAGAACATAGCGCGTCATCTGTCTCACTGACACGTCTAACCTTAGAGTTAAATTCTGACCGAGCCAGAGGTCGGCGTGTGACTGCAGCGTGTCGGCCTCGCTCTGCCCGCAGAGCATGGTCAGTGCTGTGGAGCACGGAGGCAGGGCACCCCCCTCCTGCCCAGTGGGGACAGATCTCTCCTCTCCTCCTCAGACAACGAGGTGGAGCAGCAGGACCTGACGCAGTCCCTGGGCCTGGTGAAGGACGTGATCGGCGCCGTGGACAGCAAGGTGGCAAGTTACGAGAAGAAGGTCCGTCTGAACGAGATCTACACGAAGACTGACAGCAAGTCAATCATGAGGATGAAGAGCGGTCAGATGTTCGCCAAGGAGGACCTGAAGCGGAAGAAGCTGGTGCGGGACGGGAGCGTGTTTCTGAAGAGCGCGGCCGGGAGGTTGAAAGGTGAGGCCCACTCACATCTGAGGCTCCACGCGCTCCAGGGGCGAGCAGGCAGGATGCAGGTGTCCCCAGACCACTTCCGGGCACCCTTGTCCGGGCGTTCCCCAGGAACAGCCATCATTCAGTCCTTGGTCTTGTATCAGAAAGGCCTGGGCGGAGCTGGCTCATACACCACGCTGAGTACAGTAAGGCAACAAGGACCTGGTGCAGTCAGGGGCATGAGAAGATTTTTAAAGAGCAAAGAGTCAGCTTCATACTCAGATGCGAGCTCCTAAGGCAGATGTAATCCCCCATGAGAGACGGGCAGCAAATTTGGGGTCGGGTTCTCTGGCAAAACCACTGCCAGGAGGGAAGCACCACCAGCTGCCCCATTCATAGGTTCTCTGAGGTTAAAGATACATCATCGACTGTTCTGAAGAAATGTTAGAGGAATTCTCAGTTCCTGAGACCTTAGAGAAACTAACTCACAACTCGACTAATTATTAAACTTTGTTCATCTCTTTTATTTTTCTCTAAGAAAAAGAGATCACGAAAGATACTCATTTCCCATTTGATCTTAGTTTTTTTTTAATGATCAGCCCCATCAAGTTAAGGAAGTTTAGGAGGTCTGTTCATTCATGTGCATTTGGTCTGCTGGGCTTTTTGTTTGGTTTCTTTAATAATTTTCCTCATCAAACTCGTATCCTCTGGGTCTTTCTGGTAACTCTAACTTCACTAGTAGCCTTGAGTACCCCCAGCCTGCCTCCCTGCCCTCAGTGAGCTGAGCACACAAAGCCGCCCCACTGGCAAGAAACTCGGGGGTGAACTGGCCACGGGGTCGGTGATGCCGTAGGCTGCCGACAACGCCTGAGCGTCCTTGGCCAGCTCGGGTCTCCCCCTGCTCAGAGCGAGGCATGCAGGTGGACGACGCAGGACACCCTGGTCAGAAGTCGGGCTCGGACTGCAGAGGCGTTTAAAGAGCTTCTTGCCCTGCGGTGTGATGGCTGCTGGAACAGAGGCATGAACTAGCAACTAGGAGAAGGGGTGAGGAGAGGGGCCTTCGAGTCACGTCCTGAAGGAGGGAGAGGAGGAAGCGTGAG
>SJYA01002638.1:896959-907968 GCA_006410615.1 Neotragus moschatus
TGGCCTCTTTTCTCCTCCTTTTTCCACATGGACCTGCTTTTTCCTTCATCTCTGTTGCATCTCTCCTGCTCACTTTCTGTTCCACGTTCGGCTCTTCCTCCTTTCTGTGAAACACTGCTGCTCTAGAAGAGAACCGTGGCTGGTCGGGTTTGATCATTCAGATGCTCAGACTTCCCTGTCCCCCTGACATCACTACAGGAGGAGCAGAAAGCCTGCCACTTTCCACTGCTGTTCTCAAACTGGCACACCTCACTTCCTGGAGATTTCTTTTTGGCTACTTCTGGTCTGACTGCAGGAGCTGTGCTCCTTCCAGTAAATTACTCTGCCTTCCCTGTATCATGCTCACTCAGTTGTGTCCAACTCTTTGTGACCTTTTGGACTATAGCCTGCCAGGCTCCTCTGTCCATGGGGTTTTTCAGGCAAGGATACTGAAGTGGGTTGCCGTTTCCTTCTGCAGCCTTCCCTGTGCCCTTTTTACATTTCCTAGATCTCACGTGAATAAGGCTGGAGGTTTAATCTCTGCATTTCCAACAGAATCCAAGTACAACACCTGTCCTTAGCTGAGAGCTTTCTTCGAACAAAGGAAGTCTCGTGGTCAACTTTGGGATTTTCTCATCATCTTCCCTATGCATATAGTGTGTTAATCAGGAGATTTTCTTTTTCACATTGCAAGAGGAGATGTCAGTGTTGTGTGTTTACTCTCTTCCAGTGGAGATCCTGCAGGGTCTGGTGAGCGGCAGCCTAAGAGGCTCGCTTGGGCAGGTCGTCAGCAGCCCTGCAGAGCAGGAGGGTGTGGTCGGCCCCGTGTCCCTGCCCCGGAGAGCAGAGACCTTTGGAGGGTTTGACAGCCATCAGATGAATGCTTCGAAAGGTCAGTGGGGGAGTGTTGGTGGTGGTGTTGTTGTAATATAATTGTGTCTATCTTTGGCTGTGCTAGGTCTTTGTTGCTGCATGGGGCCACTGTCTGGTTTTGGTGTGTGGGTTTCTCACTGTGGTTTCTGCGGAGCACCGGCTCTCAGGTGCACGGGCTCAGTTGCCCCGCAGCATGTGGGGTCTTCCTGGGTCGGGGATGGATCCCGAGTCTGTTGCACTGGCAGGTGGGTTCTTGGCAGGGAAGCCCCCAGGTCAGTGGTTTTGAGCTCATTGCTCTTCTGGGCAGTCCTGCACCACCGCAGCGAAACACCAGCTGCACTCAGGGCTCCATCGCCTCTGTCCCGCTCTGGCAGGAGAGGTGTTAGTGAGGTCCTAAGTTTCCAGCTGCTGGAACTCAGGAATCTCCATCTGCGTTGAGTTCATTTTGAATAATAAGAGATTTTCCTGGGATCTCAGCTAAGCTATAGCCAAAGGGGCAATAAGACTTTTTTTTCCTTTCTGCTCCTAGTTCTTCTGTATCAGTAAAACTGTTTAATAATCACGTGGCTGCCCTTCTGCCAGCATTACTAGGATTCGGGAGTATTTTGTACCTAAGCTGTGTATATAGTATTTTCTTGACTAATCTGTTTTGCAACTTGAAAAAAATACTTGTTTGTGTAGGAGGTGAGAAGGAGGAAGGAGACGATGGCCAGGACCTCAGGAGGACCGAGTCGGACAGTGGTCTGAAAAAGGTATTTCTTCTCCCTGCATCCTCCCAGGCCCTTCCTCTAAGCGCATCATCTTTAGTCCACTGTGATTGTGTTTGGACTCCCAGTTTGCCCTTTTAATTTCCTACTTCATCTTGAGAGGAAAGCACGTTTCTAAGCAAACGGCACCGTTCTGCGCCCCATGTTCTTGGCCGTCGGCCTCTCTGGTTCTGGACGTCATGTTCTGGCACACAGCTCTGCCGGCAGGACCGGTTCCACTGAGAGCCTTGTTTAAACACACACCGCCCCCACCTGAACTCATTGCACGGCTTCCGCAACAGTCCAGCGTCACCTCTTCACTGCCCTAACGTGGAAAGAACGAACATGGGACATCACAGCATGAGTTAGACACACAGTGAATATAATTTTTGCCTCAATCTTCATTTTCTTTACATGCACTTTTTTTTATTATTATTTTATAGGGTGGAAATGCTAACCTGGTATTTATGCACAAAAGAAACAGTGAGGTAAGGACACTCTGAGCTCTTTAAAGGAGTATGACTTTGTTGTAGTTGCTGGATCGAGCCTGTTCGTTTCTGCTTTGCCTGGGTGAGCAAACTGTGTTGTCGTCAGCCCCAGGGCATCATCCTATCAGTTTTTTGCCAGAAAATTGCTGCCTCCTAAACCAGCCTCTGCTCCTCTGTCCTTGAGAACCCCCTTGCTTTCTTTGAACATGAGCCATGAAGCTCAAACAGTGGCTTTTCTCTATCCACTCACGCTGAGCAGAATTTGTCACCAGCTTGGCTATAACTTTAACCTGGCACCAAAAGCTGCAGTGTGAAGCGTGACAGAGGAACTTGTGAGTGATTCTGCATAGTGACTCCAGTTGAGTTTTCTTCTCTGAGCACTGCTTCTGACTCCATATGTCACTTTAAAAAGTAGCCCAGGCGTCCCCTGGCAGAGACCAGGTTGCCTGCCTTCCGCCGACCCTGCAGAGTAACCTAGGTCTTTCACCGTCTCCCCGTCTCCTTTGGTTCCCCTGAGGAAATCCTCCTGAAGGCTCCAAGCTTAGTTGACTGCACATGTGACATTGTCAGCAGGCTGGAGCTGGGCCCGGGACAGGGAGGGGCAAGGGTGTACCTCTCTGGGTGTGCTCTGCGCTTCTCCCTGCTTGTCATAGAACACCTTAAAATCCCCGAGGGGCTTCGTTTCAGAGTTCCAGATGCAGGGAATCGTTCCTTTTTCCCCTAAAACACAGACAGCTGTTTGTCTTCTGTGTTGGCCTGTTAGTCTGCACACTGTGGCACCCTAAAGGAACCCTCTTCAGTGAATGAAGTGAACTTGCTTTCGCGCAGACTGCCCCACCCTTGTGCTGCTTAAAAAGCAGCCCATTAGTTGTTTGTTCCACTTGCCAACTGCCCCCATCCCACCCCACACTGAGTAAGAAGAGTTGGGTAAGAGATCGCAGGAGACGAGTGGCTTCCAGGCATTCCAGCACGGACTGCACACTGCAGGTGCTCAGCCAGAGTCAGCTGGCTGGCCAGGACTTCTCCTTCTCACTGTTAATTAAGGATAAACTTAAATGAGGGGCCAAAAGTATTCTCCGAAGAGCTAAGCCTGATAATTAAGGTTTTGTGTTTTGAAATAAGATAAAAGGAATACATGATTCATGGTAGAAGACTGGAAAACCATCCAGTAATGTAAAACAGGAAAACAATAAGTAAATAGCCTACCCCTGAGAAATAGCTACTACTATTAAATGTGTGATGTTCTGTTTTTAGCCTTTTCTTCCACAGGACATGTATTTATGTGTCTAAGTTTATGTGAGTGTGAATTGCATAAAAATAGTTTTGCACAGTTTATTTCAATACTCCGTGGAACTTCATATCCTGATTTTTTTTTTCTCTTAACACTTGAGAAGCATTTTCCTGAGACGTTTGTACAAAACATGCTATTTAACAGCTGTATATTATACTGCTAGTTGCCATAATTTAATCTTTCCAATGGTCAATTCTTTCTCTGCTTTTTTGCTGTGTAAATGAGGCAGCCAAGAGCATCCTCATACTTTTTTTTTGGCAAGGCTATGATTATTTCCTCAGCATGCCATCCTCTCCCTGAAAAGGTTATACTGCGTCCCGCCCTGTCAGTACAAGAGGATTCATCCGTTCTCATCATGCTTTCACCAACGCTGGGAATTCTTTTTTAATTGACATTTTGTTGGCTTGATAATTTCAAGTAGTTATTTCTTAATTTTTGCATTGTTCTGACTTGAAATAAGGTTGATTCATTTTTAATATGTTAAATATTCGACCATTTGTATTTCTTCTTTTGTAAATCGCAGGTTTATGTTCCTTGCCTGTTTTTCTACTAGAATGTTTTTTCTTTTGCTTATTGATCTAAGAGCCTTTTTTAAATCAAAGATTTTGTTTGTTTTTGCCTCATTCTGTTCAGTGTCGTCTTTGCCAGATTTTTATTATACATTTTCACATAGTAAAAGTTGAAATTTTGTGTGTGTGTGTGTTCTTTCTTATTGCTGTCTTTGAAAAGCCTTCCCTGTTTCAAGATGAAAAAACATTCTCATATTTTCTTATAGCTCACTGAATTTTTTTTTCTGTGAGGCTGGATCCCAACTTAAGTTCTTCCAAAGATTTACCCAGTTTCCTCAAAATAATTGACTGACTGACTAGAAGTGCTGCTTCTCTCCCACACTGAATGCTGTAGTTTGCTTCTGCGCTTTCTGTTGCGTTAAATTGGGATGAGTGCCGTGTTTGTACCAGTCATTTTAAATAATTGGAGCTTTATGGTACTTCTCACTGTGTCACTCCCCCGACACAGTTGTGCTTGTCTGATCTTATTTTGTTTCCCTTGACTACTTGGGTACTGGCTTACTCTGTGTGGCGCTTTCAGTTTGAAAGTGCTTGATTGAGTCGCAGGCCCCTTGCTGTGGGGGTAGGGTGGGTTCCCGTCAGGTGGCGCACAGCGTACTGGGATCTGAGGTGACGCCTTGCTGATTCCTTTTGCAGCAGGTCATCCAGAGCGTCGTCCATCTCCACGAGCTCCTCAGCACTCTGCAGGTATGTGCCTTTTCTCCTTTGTCCCTTTACTTCCTAGTTGAGAGGGAGACCAACAGGGGTGGGGCTGGCCTGGATCTTTGAGGTTTATACATTTCTTACGGGTAAATACGGCCCTCAGACAAGAGAGACTAGCTCTTATGATGAGAAAGGTTCCAAAATGCAGTGGTTAAGATCCCCTGGTGGAAGCAATGGCAACCCACTCCAGTATTCTTGCCTGGAGAACTCCATGGACAAAGGAGGCTGGTGGGCTTAGTCCACAGGGTCACAAAGAGTTGGAAATGACTGAGCAACTAACACTACACTACAGAGTCTCACTGATCTTCTAAGACTAGAGTTGCTGAGCAGATGGTGGATGGCAGGTACCCAGAGCACAGTTAACAGCCATGCCCCAGAGTGCAGGGGGTGCAGGCCTTCACAGAGGGGATGCTTCCAGTAGGGACGGCCTTTGTAGGTGTCCGACTTTTTGCACCAGTGGTAAAGAACCCGCCTGTCAGTGCAGGAGACACAAGAGAGCAGGGTCAGTCCCTGAGTTGGGAAGATCCCCTGGAAAAGGGCATGGCAGCCCACTCAGTATTCTTGCCTGGAGAATCCCATGGACAGAGGAGCCTGCCAGGCTCCAGTCCATGGAGTTGCAAGGAGTGGGACACTGCACATTCACACACAGTATCCTCAAATTCGTGTCCCTTCCTTTCTTAAAGATCTAACCAAACCACTTCATACCTCCTCCCACCTCCAAAGGCTCGCTCCACCCCAGACAAGGCCGCGAACTGCAAAATTGAAGTCTTGGCAGCGTTGACCTTCCCACTTGGTTGCCGCCCAGGGTTATCCTAGAGTACTTTTCCCAGAGCAGCTTAGAAAGCAGGGGAGGGCTGGAGTCTGGGTGTGGGCGCCAGCCATGCTCCAGGTGGGCGAGGCACACAGTCCCCTCGTGTGGGCGTCGTTCCCCCTCATGTTTATCACTCTCTCATGGGCATTGCCCCCTCGTGCGCATCGTCCCCCCTCGTGTCCATCGCCCCCTCGTGCGTCTCCCCGCAGGGCGTGGTGCTGCAGCAGGACAGCTACATCGAGGATCAGAAGCTGCTGCTGAGCGAGCGGGCGCTCACGCGGACGGCGTCGCGGCCCAGCTCCCTCATCGAGCAGGAGAAGCAGCGCAGCCTGGAGAAGCAACGCCAGGACCTGGCCAACCTGCAGCGGCAGCAGGCGCAGCACCAGGAGGAGAAGCGGCGGCACGAGCGCGAGTGGGAGGCCCGCGAGAAGGTGCTGCAGGAGCGCGAGGCGCGCCTGTCGCAGCGCGAGGACGAGCTGCGGCGCGGCCGCCAGGACCTGGAGCGCGAGCGCGACGAGCTGCAGCAGCGGAAGGGCGCCTACCAGGGCGACCTGGAGCGCCTGCGCGCCGCCCAGCGGCTGCTCGAGCGCGAGCAGGAGCAGCTCCGGCGGGACTCGGAGCGGCTCAGCCAGGTACTGGGCGAGGGCCCTCGGAGTCCTGATGACCTCGAGGGCGGGATGCGGGGACACGGAGGGAGGCTCGATGGGGCGTGGATGTGTGTATGTATATGGCTGATTCGCGTTGTTGTACAGCAGAAACTAACTGCATGGTAAAGCACTTATCCTCCAATTAAAAAAATTACCCTCTGTGTGCCCGGCAGGGGGGGAAGGTAGGCAGATAGAATATATAGTATATAAAGTGAAAGGGAAAGGGAAGTCGCTCAGTCATGTCCGACTCTTTGCGACTCCATGGACTGTAGCCTACCAGCCTTCTCTGTCCATGGGATTTTCCAGGCAATAGTACTGGAGTGGATTGCCATTTCCTTCTCCAGGGGATCTTCCTCACCCAGGGATCGAACCTGGTCTCCCGCATTGTAGACAGGCGCTTTACTGTCTAAGGCTGATTTTATTCAGTCTGCTTATGCATCAGCAGAGGGGCAGGTGAGGAAGTGAGTCTGTTTCTCCTTTTTGTCTGTAGGGGGTTGAGAAGTGCATGAAAGGTTGTAGTTTGGCCAGGCCACTGAAGTGGCGGTCCCTGGCCCTTGCCCTGAGCCTGACCCCAGTTAGGCTGAGGTAGCCTCACCCAGGATTTCAGGAGCAACCCCTCTGCTCTGTGACACGTGAGAAATCAGAACCTAAAGGACCTCGTAGCTGAATAGAGACAGCTCACTATAGGCACCCACCAGACACACGGTGCCTGAGCTCACAGAGCAGTAAGGGCTCTGATGCCCGGGTTAGTGAGAGAACACACATGGTGGGGTCAGTGGGCCTCAGCTACAGGGCCGGGCCCATCCCAGCCACAGAAGGGAAAGAGGATATTCTTGCTCGGGGACGCTCAGACGTCTGGGCTCTGCTTCATTCCCGATATGTCTCGCCACTGTGGATGAAGCCTTTTCCTGCAGCCACTGCTGATCCAGGAAGGCCTTCCGTATGTGGTGAGCACACTGACCCCCAAGTTTGTTTCAGGGGTAGTCCCTGGCTATTGTAAAGCAGGGAAGCCAGAGCCTCCTGGGTATCCTGATACCCATGTTGCCATTCATTTGATCGATTGACCTTGAACAGTGAAGGAAAAGGACACTGCCGTCTTCCAGAGGCAGGCAGTTAGGCTTCATGTGGCCCAAGAATGGGTTCCCCAGGGAAGGCTGCCTAGAGAACACAGAGTCTATCTCTTTAATCTTCGGCTTGACCTTTGACCAGGATCTTGGTAAGCATGTCTGCACCTGCCCTCTAACCTGAACAAACCTCTCTAATCTCTTAGCACTGAAATAATTATCCACCCCTGCATTTAAATCAGTCATCAGATAAGCAGCTCTTCCTGCCTCTCCTGGGGATGGGAATTGTGAGCTGCCTCATCCAAGGTGCTACCCATTCTGTACAGTGCTGGTAATAGATGCAGTCAAGGTATCAAAGATGGTCATTTAGCACTTGCGTAGATACTGCCGGGGGCGGCGGCGGGGAATGGAACTGAGAAGTTCGGGGTATTGATTTCAAGCTCTGCAGAGTCCAAGGCAGTGAATGTGCACGGGTCTGACACGCCAGCGTCCCCAGTGCCCTTGTGCATTGCCCACTAAGCAGTCACTGAGGACGCTGCTGGTCCCCCAAGTCACATCCCTTCTCTCAACCATGCACAGGTTTCATATCAAAACACCAAGCTGCTGCGGATCCCATCCTTCTCTCCGAACCCTGAGGAGACCCCCTCGCCACCTGCACCTTCAATAGCCAAATCAGGGTCATTGGACTCAGAACTCTCAGTGTCTCCCAAAAGGAACAGCATCTCTCGGACACACAAAGAAAAGGGGCCTTTTCACATGCTGGGTTCCGCCAGCCAAACAAACAAAGCACCAGAGGCTCAGAGCCAGACCCCAGTGTCCACGTCCACGTCCACCCGCCTGTTCGGGTTAGCTAAGCCAAAGGAAAAGAAGGAGAAGAAGAAGAAGGGCAAAGGCAGCCGCTCACAGCCCGGGGGTAAGTCGCACACCAGGTCTCCCTCTGGCCCCACCGCCCCTGGGGGCTCTGGCAGCACAGGAGGGGTTAAAAAGGGAAGCCTGCCTTTCAGGCATGTAGAAGCTGACCCCCATGTGTCTCACCAAACCCACTTGCTGTGCCCGTAGAGGACTGTTGGGACTTACGCTGAGAACTGAAATTCAGGGAGCCTTTAGGAACCCCCTCCCTGTGGTGTGTGTGCAGAGTGTGGAGCGCGGGCTCCTTTCTCACGCTTACTGTCCAGATGAGGAGCAGAGACTCAGTGAATCAGTTACAGGCCTCCCTGCCTTTCGGTCTGGTCCAGTAATAAGCTACTTCAGTGGAAAGCTGAATTCGTTGCAATCTCAGAAGATTCTTAACCAGTCACTAACTTTTTTATTTAAAGGTACAAGTTGAGATGCTTGTATAAAGAAAAGTGTGCTGTAAAGGAGGAGGATTTTTTTTAAAGATTCTGCATATTCATATGCAGGTACTTTCCCTTACCACATAAATATATCTAAACGTAAAAGATGCAGATTGCTTATGTACTATTGTAAAGTTCAAGGCTTTACATAGCATTTCAGAAGGCAATAAAACTGACACTGTCTTCTAAAAGACCCAGAAGGAAAAAGAAGACTAATATACTAATAGGTGCTTGGTGAGCATTTTCCGAGGGCAGCTTTAATCCTGCAGGAGATATGAGGTGGGTGTTTTTGAGCCCAGACACCCAGGAACCCTGCAGCTCAGGATTAGCTGACATGCCCGCCAGTGCAGGGCACGAGATCACACCACAGGACACGAGGTTGAGTCCTTCTGATCATGGTTGGCCTCCCTTCTGTGCAGGAGAGTGTAGAGAAACCCCTGTTTCCAGGCTTGTCTTCTGTCGAGTTCAAGGATCTATAGACAGGACATCATTGAGGACCTCACTGACTGTATCAGAGGAGGGGGCGCCGCAGCAGCAGTCCTCACCCACCTGCCCAGCATCTGTTTGCATCCCAGGGGACTTGTGTTTAGGGAAGAGAGGACAGAATTTACCAATGAAAAGAGCATTTTTGTCTGAATTTCTCTCTCCCTCTTGGCTTCCTTTTTCCAGACGGCCCTGCGTCAGAGGCGCCTGCGGAGGGAGAAGAGATTTTCTGCTGACCGGTCCCGCTGCTGTCCTGCCTGGTGACCGTCCTCCCCCGCCGTCCTGTGTGCACTTCCCCCCACCGACGCCTGTGCCCGGCAGCCTTCCCCGCTGCCCCAGGGCCTGGGCCCGAGGGACAGACAGTCCTGGGGATCAGGGTGGGGAAGGAGGCCCAGGATTGTGACCCAACCACTGGCCGGCCCTGCTGAGGTCACATTACAGCAAGGATAGTGGCCCTGGAAGTCCAGGCAGTGGTTGTGGACATGTCAGGAATGCCTCGAGGCCGAGAGGGTGTTTCTGAATGTGGTCTGAAGCTCTGGCTGCCTTTTGATTTGGGGGAGCAGAACCAAAAATCGAACAGCAGGTTGTTTGCGCTTTGTCCGAACGCGTATGGTACCCGTTGAATACGATGGGACTGTGTATGGTCTGCACCAGATGCCTGGAGGGCTCAGCTCAGCTCCACACAAGCGCGCTGCCTGCCACCACTTGGTGGGTGCACTCCGAGTCTCAGCCGCTGGTCCCCCCAGGCTGTCTCCCGGCAAAACCACTCATGCACACTTCACCCCCCACTTGCGTGTGTATTTCTCATTCAGGAGGGGTGGCAAACAGTTGTGAAAACCAGTGAAAGAAGGCTTGCTGTCTTTAAAAAGCAAATGACCCTGAAGCACCTTGATTTTGGTGTTTTGGTCACTTTAGGGGGAAAAAAAAAGCAGTGTCATCAGATCTGAAAGAAATCCCGTATTGGCTTTCCAAGGTGTTTGCCCATGGACTCTGGGCACAGAAGTAATAGAGAGGTCACCTCCCTGTCACCCCCGCAGAGTGACACTTCCCGGTCTTCCTGGCCATTCGTGCATGACCACGACCCCCAGGCCATCCCCCCGGGCCTCGCAGTGGCTCCCCAGGGAAGCTGCTCCTGCCTGTGCCCCCGCCCAGGGACAGGGTGGCCCCCCGCCTGCCCTGGGGCTGCCTGCCTCTCCCTCCAGGGTGGGGTGGCCGCCCTGTCCTAGACAACTGGCCAAAAAGCAAGTGCAGCTGGGCACGTTGGGCAAATGAAGTGGTTCCCTCCAGTTCAGACCAGGAGAAGAGCTGGCCCGGAAGGTACGGCCTGGGAGGGCCTCCTCCTGTCAGGAGGCCTGGCNGTTCCTAGTTAATCTGCGCTTTGAAATATCCTGCCTGCTGGCCAGGTTTTAAGACGAGAAGTCTTTTAGTGCTGCGGTAAGAGGGAAAAAACAAAGACAACAAAGGCCTCTTCCAGGTACCAGTCGAATTTGTCAGAAGCTTAGCCGGCCTTGAGTCCTTCTCCATCTTGCCAAGGTTTAAAGACGGGCAGACCCAGCTGGCTGACGCGTCTGCTGCCGTGCACGGTGGCCGCCTGCTCCGGATCCCCAGCCGCCCCAGCCCCTGCTCACCCGGCCTGGACGGCCCCGGGCTCCAGGACTCTGTTCAGTCTGAGGTTCTGGCTGTGTCACCCACCTGACAGGCAGGACACCCCAGGACATGCAGGAGGCCGGTTCCCAGACACCTCATACCTCTGCTGTCATTTCGTCATTTTCAGATGCTAAATGGACATTTCTGTGCTGAATGCTATTAAATAAAAAGGGGTTAAAACCCAGATGCTGTATATTAATTTGTAATTATGTATAAAGTAAAAGCAGTTTTAAACTGTAAAGATTTTTTTTCAGTGTGTTTCCTGGAATTTTGCCACAACATACTGGCTTTGTATTTTATTTATCTTCCTTTCTAGTTATTGGCTTCAGACCCTTGTAAAGCCCCCCTCCACCTTCCAAAAAAAAAAAAAAAAAA
>SJYA01002638.1:908336-922583 GCA_006410615.1 Neotragus moschatus
GTCAGATAAGTGCAGTGAAAAACGACCTTGTTACAGATCCTGCTGCTGTGTATCCTGCTATGTAAAAAAGATGAATGTCTGTTTACCTCTCTCTGCTGAGTTTTTTCCAGCCCATCCCACCCCCAAACAAGATAATTGCCAAAAAAACGAATTCAGGGAGAAGAATCTCGTTTGCATGTAGCACCGAAGGGATTTATTGGGTCTGATCCTCAGAAATTTTTGGAGTGCACGGTAGGAGCTGCTGTTCCCAACCCTAACCCTAACCCGCCTGCAGGCGCCTGTGCTGCTCCTGTGCCGCTGGCGCCTCCCGGAGCCGAGCCTGCCCTGCTGTCCCCTAGAGAGGCCCCTGGGTGCAGCTGGTCACCCGGTGTGATGCGGAAAACCAGAATCAGCCCGATTGGCAGGTCTCTGCTCCCAAGCTCCCCGCCCCTCCCCACGCAGTGACAACCAAAAAGAAGAAAGTTCCGCCGGGTTGCCAAGTGCCTTCTCTCATTCGGTGAACTTGGACGCGCCTGGATTTCTAAAGAATCTTGTAGCCCTGGCAATAGCTCCCGCCCCAGAAGCCGGGGAACAGTGGTCCCTTCTCTCCGCTGCCCGCCCTCAGCCGTCAGGGCAGCTGCGGTGTCTGGACACCCCCGATGGGAGAGTGGTTCCCACGCCCCCGCGCTCCTCTGCTTCCCTGCCCCCACCAGCTCCTGGCTTGGGCCTGAGCCAAGGACAGGCTCCCCTCCCCTGGAGGCAGGAGAGGGGAGGAGGAATCATCCTTTGTTCCAGGAGAAGCCAAAGACACAAAGCTGGGCGGGCTGCGGGAGGACCAGCCAGCCAGCCAGGTGTGGGGTCCCTGCCAGCTCCTGAAGAAGGGGCCACTTCTGCCCAAGGACCCGCACCCCACTCCAAGGGAAACCCAGTCATGCACCCAGGAAGCAAGTGTGCTGACTGATGCCGCAGGACAGAGCGAGTCATGAACGAAGCCAGCAAGCTGGAGAAGAGCCTGCTGGGCAGGGAGGAACAGGGCCCCAGTTTCGTGACTTCTTTGGAACTGGAAATAGAAGCAGATCCAAGGTCAAAAAGAGGATCAGAGTAGCTTCCCTGGTGGCTCAGTGGTCAAGAGTCCGCCTGCCAGCGCAGGAGACGCGGGTTCCGAGTTTGTTATATCCCTGGTCTGGGAAGATCCCACCTGCCGCGGAGCAACCAGTAAGCCCGCGCGCCCGACCATTGAGCCTGCGTTCTAGAGCCCGGGGACCGCCAACTGCTGAGCCCACCCGCCACAGGTGCTGAAGCCCGTTTGTACCTGGAGCCCGTGCTCCACAGCGAGAAAAGCCATCTCAGTGAGCAGTATGCACAGTGCGCCTCCGCTCACCACAACCAGAGACGGCTGCAGCAGCCACGAAGACCCAGCACAGCCAAAACCTTAATTAAAAATCCGAGCGCTCCCTCTGCCACCACATTCCTGGCTCGGCCTGGGGCCACGACCACCATCCCAGCAAGGCCCCCTGCCTCCCCAGCCACCCCTCCTGTTCCAGGCCCCTTGGGAGATTCCTTCTTCCTTGGGCTTCCTGGTGGCTCAGTGAAGAATCTGCCTGCAATGCAGAAGTGGGTTGGACCCCTGGATTGGGCAAATTCCCCTGGAGAAGAGAAGGGCTACTCACTCCAGTATTCTTGCCTGGAGAATTTGCACCCCTCCCCCCCAACCCCCATTCCTTCAGGGGCCCAGAGGCAGAACGATCCAGGTGGACCGTGTCCTCCTCCTCGGAGGCCCTGAGAGGAGTCCCCAGTGGACAGGGGTGGAACCTGGTGCGTCCCAGACTTGGAGGCTGTGGGCCCCGCCGGCCTCCCAGTTAACCGGCCCGTCCCCAGCTCCCTCTGGACTGTTGTCATCGCTTTCTCAGCTGACTGCAAACGGTCCCTCTCAGATTTGGGCTGCTCCTCCCTCCAGGAGCCTTAGGAGACTTCCTTTCTTCCTGGGAAAGCGTCTCTGGACCCTTGGGATGGAGGTGGGAGGAGGGGAAGAGAGAGGGACCCAAGAAGGGGAATGGCCTTGAGTGGCAGAGCTCAAGTTGGGGGCGTGAGGAACCGGCAGGCTGGCTCTGCAGACCCACTGAGAACGGGCCTGCTTCTGTCTGCCTCCGTCCGCACATCCCTTCCAGGACCTTGAATTTCCCACCCCACCCCCAAGGTTTCAGCGTTGGAGCTGGGCGGTTGCCTGGACAACCGGGTTCCCATCCCTGTGTCCAGAGTGGTGGGGCCCCAGTCACCTGAAACAATGCTCCCTCCAACCGCAGGAGCCTGGCAGCTGCGAGGAGCTGGAGACGGGGCCAGGCTGGGGTCCCGCACCATTGAGGGGACCTGGACTGAGTCTGGGGCCACAGGGTGAGCAGGAGAACAGGCGCAGACTGCAGAGTCTGGGCTCAACATCCAGTCTCGCCATCTGATGGCCGAATAACCTGGGACAAGTTATTGATCCCCCGTTCCCTCTTCCATGCGGCAGCAGCCAGGGTGTTGCTCAGACTTGCTGTGACAGTTCCACGAGAGGCTAGATGCTGGTGAGCCCTGAGCCTGTCACCCATCGCTGCAGGAGGAGCCTGTCCCAGCAGCTGCCGCACTGGAATCCCGTCCCCCACCCCGTCTCCACATCTGGAGGTGAGCACCCAGAGGTGGAGACTACCTTCCCATCACCTGGCGTGGCTCAGGGCTTCTTGTCTCTGGGCTTCTGGTTTGGAATACCTGTCCCCCTTCCCTCACTTGGCTCAGGTGAACCGTCACTTCCTAGAGGAAGCCATCCCAGACACCCAGGGCAAGACCAGCCCCTCCTTCCTGCCTGTCCCTTAGCATCCAGAACCCACCTGCCGATAGAACTGTTTGGCACCTGGAATGCCAGGCCTTAGGCTAGCGTCCCCTCCCCCTGGCTTGGGCTGAGCGAGCCAAGAAGCCAGGTCTGGAAATAGATCCCCTCGAGTTCATACCCTGGTGTCTTACTCCTGTGTGTCCTGGGCCAACATGCTTAACCTCTCTGAGTACAGTTTGTAAAACAGGAATGAAGGCACCTACCTCCATCCTTTTATTGTTTTTTGTTTTTTTTTTTTTTTTAAAAAGCGTGTTCTTTCTTTTTACTTGGCAGGAAGAGACAAAGGTGTGGATCTTGGAATGTGCAGACGTGGGCCTAGTTGGAAGTATTTACTGTGACGCCTGGGCCCCTATAGTGTTGCAGGTTCTTCTGGGTCAAAGAAACTTTGCCAGTGTCTCGTTTTTGCTTTGGATGAACTCCTCATGGAAGGCCCAAGAGTGAGGGACGCTCACTGGCTGGAGACCCATAGATCTCACACCCTTGATGCCTAAATGGGGTCCAGGTCCCCCATGTGGGGATGATCACACCAAGGCTTGTGGAATTAGACCAGCCCAGCCAGAGCCAGCATCAGGCATCCTGCCAACGTGCAGATACAAGGTTCTCCTTTAAGCCCGAGCTCCTCAAACCAGTCTTTAGATTCCTGTGTTTGAACTAGCTGTCTGCTTATTAAAAATGCATCTCCCTGGGCCTAACCCAGGTTTAATGACTGAGAGTCTCCAGGGAGGGAGCTGGGGAATTTGCAGGGTTCACAAAATCCCTGGGATAGTCCAGGAGGCCCCAGGTGCACCCCCAGACTCCCGCCACCCAGGAGAGACAAGTGTGGGGAAAGGGAGGTGAAGAAAGAAGCGCCTATGTCCTACCCTTCAGAACAGCGAGGTCCCCTCCACTCTGCAAACAGAACTTCCCTCCATGGAATCCCACTCTTGTTCTGCAGGTAATTCCCCGTGAACATTCTGGCTGTTGACAAGTCTGTTGACAAATCGTGGGAGGTGCTGCCCGACCCTGGGCTGAAGAGACGGGCTTCAGTCTCTCCATCTGCAAAGTGGGACCCCTACAACCCCGCTGGGCTGCTGAGGTGATGGGGCAGCACAGAATCACGGCGCTGGAGATTCCTCCTCCTGTTGTGTGCGCCGACCTTGTCACTGGAGGGCTGGGTGGCCCTCCACAAAGCGGGTGGTTGGACTAGATAGAGCTAGGCTCTTGGCCTTGCGCACATTGGACTCATCGGCGGGTGGGTGGGGAACCGCCCCACCCAGAACCTTGGAGATGGGGGTCTGAGCATCCCGACATTTGAGCAGTTCTGGTTGGTTCCTACATGTGCTGAGGTTGAGAGGCCTGTTGATTCCCAAGCTTGATCCCAGAGATCAGCTCTCTTCTGCAGATGAAGCTCCCTCCTTGGGCGTCTCCAGGAGCCACTGGGATGGATGGAGCTGGCTCTGGCTCTGGCTCTGCTGAGGGTCTAAGCATTGAGCAAGCAGTCGGTGCTCCAGGCCAGAAGGGGGCCAGCTCTCCCTGTGGGCCTTTGACTCCTGCCACAGGCTGCCAAGGGCGTCCCTGGTGGCTCTGCAGTAGAGAATCTGCCTGCAATGCAGGAGACTCATTTGAGCCCCGGGCCGGGAAAGCCCATTTGGAGGAGGAAATGGCAACCCACTCCAGAATTCTTACCTGGAGAATCCCATGGAAAGAGGAGCCTGGTGGGCTACAGTCCGTGGGGCCACACCGAGTCGGGCACAACGGAGCAGCTGAGAACAGCACGCAAACAGGAGGGTGAACACGAGGGAGCAAGAGGCTGAAGTGCTGCCCTGGGGAGCACAGCCCCAGGGGCCAACTGGGGGCCTCCGGAAGTGGTGAAAGTGGGGGGCAGAGAAGACGGCACCCAGCCCACTCTGGGGGCTGAGTCAAGTGCCGCCTACAAGTCCCAGCTGGTGCCCACCTCCAGCTGACTTCCCCCCAAGGATTCTAGACCATAGGGCTGCTTCTTCAGCCCCACCTGCCCTTCAAGAGCTTCACCCACAGCCTCTCCACCTACCCTCTATCCCAACCTGATAGCCACTCCTCTGCAAGGATGCTGTCTTAGCATTTGGGTGCGGGGCGTTCATTGTTGATATTGTAATTCATATTCTCTAAAATGTGGGAAATATTGAGATTTATTTTTAAAATATTTTTAAACACCTATAATCCCATCAGCCAGAAAACTATCCACTAATATTTCATCATGCTTTCTTTGTACTCACTTTTTTAATTGAAGTATAGTTAATTTATATGTAAATCAGGAGTACATCATAGTGATTTAGAGTTTGTTTTGGCAAATGATATTCCATTATAGATTATTATAAGATATTGGCCCTGTTCAGTTCAGTCGCTCAGTTGTGTCCGACTCTTTGCAACGGAGTTCACTCAGACTCACATCCATCAAGTCGGTGATGCCATCCAGCCATCTCATCCTCGGTCATCCCCTTCTCCTCCTGCCCCCAATCCCTCCCAGCATCAGAGTCTTTTCCAGTGAGTCAACTCTTCACATGGGGTGGCCAAAGTACTGGAGTTTCAGCTTTAGCATCATTCCTTCCAAAGAAATCCCAGGGCTGATCTCCTCCAGAATGGACTGGTTGGATCTCCTTGCAGTCCAAGGGATTCTCAAGAGTCTTCTCCAACACCACAGTTCGAAAGCATCAATTCTTTGGCGCTCAGCCTTCTTCACAGTCCAACTCTCACATCCATACATGACCACTGGAAAAACCATAGCCTTGACTAGATGTACCTTTGTTGGCAGAGTAATGTCTCTGCTTTTGAATATGCTATCTAGGTTGGTCATAACTTTCCTTTCAAGGAGTAAGCGTCTTTTGATTTCATGGCTGCAGTCACCATCTGCAGTGATTTTGGAGCCCCCAAAAATAAAGTCTGACACTGTTTCCACTGTTTCCCCATCTGTTTCCCAAGAAGTGATGGGACTGGATGCCATGATACTATGCAGTAAATCCTCAATTGCTTCAATTTAATCTGTGTGTGCGTGTGTTAGTCTCTCAGTCACGTCCAAACCTTTGTGAACCCCATGGGCTGTAGCCCTCCAGGCTCTTCAGTCTATGAGATTCTCCAGGCAAGAATACTGCAGTGAGCTGCCATTTACTCCTCTAGGGAATCTTCCCAACCCAGGGATTGGACCTGGGTCACCTGCATTGCGGTCAGATTCTTAATCATCTGAGCCACCTGGGAAGCTCATTACTTACCTGTTTTATGTGTTGTCCTTTGTAGCTGTTAATCCCATACTCCTAATTCCTCCCTCCCGCCAGTCCCATTTGGTAATGTTGTTTGTTTTCTGTCAATCTGTTTTGTATATAGATTCATTTGTAGTTTTTAATTCCACATATAAGTGCTGTGGTATGTGGTGTTTGTCCATCTTACTTCACTGGGCATAGCATTCTCTCGGCCCGTCCGTGTTGCTGCAGATGGCACTGTTTTGCTCTTTCTTACCGCCAAGTGGCAGCCACCGTGTGCGTGGGCTGCGTCGTCTTTCGCCAGCCGTCTGCTGGTGGGCCCTGGCCATCTCTGTGCCTTGGCTGTGCGGTGTGAACATTCGGGCACGTGTATCCTTCTGTTTGGGGGCTTTTTTAGTTGCAGCATCCCAGGTCTTTTTTGTCGTGGCATGCAGGATCTTTAGCACAGCCGTGTTGCAAGGATCAGTTTAGTTGCAGGGATCTGATTTCCTAATCAGGGATCAAACCCAGGCCCCTGCATTGGGAGCACAGAGTCGTTGCCACTCGACCACCAGGGAAGTCCCACATGTATCCTTTTAAATTAGAGTTTTCATCTTTTCTAACTAAACTCCCAGGAATGGAATGGCTAGATCACATGGTAACTCTGTTTTTATTTGTAAGGCTCTTCCACACTGTTCTCCATAGTGGCTACACTAATTTACATTCGCACCAACAGACTTTGTACACATTTTTATTTATCAGAGTTAAAGCCATGTTCTATATAGACACTTATATCCTACTTACTTCATTTCACATTTTCATATGAACATTGGGTACCTAATATCCCACTTTATAGATATGTCACTGTTGGGAATTTAGGTGTTTCCAACTTTTCACTCTTACAAATAACATGCAGGGCTGGTTTATACCACCGCTTTTCCCCCTATTTCAAAGTAAACACGTGTTTATTAGAGACAATGTGTAAACTGTTAATAAGTAGGAAGCTCTGCTTGCAACCAAGATGGAGTAATGTTGACCAGATTTACTTACCTCCTACAACAACCAAAACTCCAGACGAAATACGTGGAATGACGGTTTAAAGGACACTGGAAATCAAACAACAAAGTCCAGGTACCCCTGAGAGACCAAGGTCCTGTCTAAGCCTGCCTCAAGCCTTGCAACTGCCCTGAGTTTCCCAGCTGCCGCCAAGGATGAAAACACAGGTGGAATCTGGAAGACTCCCCGAGCTGAGGGGATGGAGCTGAGAGTCATGAGATGGATCTGGCAGGACAGGGACTTCCCCGGTGGTCCAGAGGTTAAGAATGTGCCTTCCAATGCAGGGGCCACAGGTTCGATCCACGGCTGGGAAACTAAGATCCTGCATGCCTTGGGGGCAACTAAGCCCCGGCACTGCAACTACAGAGCTCACGTGCCCCAACTAGAGAGAAGCCCGCATGCCACCACAAGGAAGCAGAGGGCCGCGACGATAATCCCAGCAGTGAAACCCAGTGCAGCCAAATAAACGAGCCCGTGGCACTAGTGGTAAAGAACCCACCTGCCAGTGCAGGAGACACAAGGGAAACAGGTTCAATCCCTGGGTCAGGAAGATCCCTTGGAAGAGGGCACGGTAGCCTGCTCCAGCATNAGCAGAGGGCCGCGACGATAATCCCAGCAGTGAAACCCAGTGCAGCCAAATAAACGAGCCCGTGGCACTAGTGGTAAAGAACCCACCTGCCAGTGCAGGAGACACAAGGGAAACAGGTTCAATCCCTGGGTCAGGAAGATCCCTTGGAAGAGGGCACGGTAGCCCGCTCCAGCATTCTTGCCTGGAGAATCCCACGGACAGAGGAGCCTGGCGGACTACACTCCATGGGGTTGAGCAGAGTCGGACACGACTGAGGTGAATGAGCACAGAGGATTAGAGGTAAAGTGCCTGTGCACACATGGGACCAGGTGTAGTGTCTGTTCCCACCAGGTGGTGTGGTAAAACAATCCCCAGGGATAGGGTTCCCAGGGCACAGGGTAGAGGACACACAGAGGATCTTTCTTAGGAAATAGGGACGAATTAGTCCTAGGTGAAGCACCGCTCCAGCTCTTCCTAAGTCTTGAAAACCAGGGCCTGGGCTTCTCAGATGGTGCAGGGGTAAAGGATCTACCTGCCAGTGCAGGAGATGCAGGTTTGACCCCTGGGTCAGGAAGATCTGGAGGAGGAAATGGCAACCCACTCCCGTATTCTTGCCTGAGAATCCCACGGATAGGGGAGCCTGGTAGGCTACAGTCCACGGGGTCACAGTCGAACACGACTGAGCACACACACATGCAGGAGGATCCAGCTGTTCCCAGATAACTTAGCCATGTCCCAGAACAAAGTCCAGGAGTATCCAGGAGGACATCCAGCACACAACAGTCACATTCACAGTGTCTGCATCCGGGACAGTGGCGAAAAAAAAAAAATGAAAGAAAAAATTCAGTTCATAGTGAGGATGGCAATCCTGTAACCTGGCACAGAACTGGCACAGATGTTAGAGTAACCAGACAAGGGTGTCAGAAGTCAGTATAACTGTGTTCCATAAATTTAACAAAAAGAAGTGAAAAACTGATACTCCAAAGGCAGCAACATGTTGAAAGAAATAAAAGAAGACCTAAGTAAGTGGAAACACATCTGTGTCCATGGATCAGGAGACTTAACATTGTTAATAGGCCAGTATTCCCCAAATTAATCTGTGGGTTCACCCAGTCCTTGTCAAAAGCCCAGCAGCAACTGGGATTCCCTGCAGAAACTGACAAGCTGACCCTAAACTTCATGTGGGAATTCCAGCGATCCAGAACAGCTATAACAATCTTGAAAAAGAAGAGCCAAGTTTGAAGACACACACTTTCCAGTTCCAAGGCTCACTACAGAGTTACGGTTATCAAGACAGGGTGTTACTGGCTCAAGGACAGACGTGGAGATCTGTCCTTAAGCCAGCAGAATAGAATAGAGAGTCCACAACTGGGCTGTCACATTTATGGTCAGTGGATTTTTGAAACTTTTTTCTCTCTCTATTTTGGCTGTGCTGGGTCTTCATTGCTGGGCACGGGCTTTCTCTGTTGCGGTGGGGTAGGGGCTACTCTCAAGTTGCGGCGCACTTCTCGTTGCAATGGCTTCTCTTGTTGCAGAGCACGGTCTCTAGAATGCGTGGGCTCAGTAGTTGTGACACATAGTCTTAGCTGCCCCGCAGCATGTGGAATCTTCCCTGACCAGGGATCGAATCTGTGTCCCCTGCGTTGGTGAATTCTTAGCCACTGGATCTCCAGGGAATTCCAGTGGTCAGTTGATTTTTGACAAGGCTGGCAGGCCTATTCAATGTAGAAAGAGCAGTCTTCTCAATAAATCATACTGGGACAGCTGGATACCTACATGTGAAAAAAAAAGAAATTAGATACACACTACACCCCACACACACACACCACACATAACCTGGGCCCTGTGGCTCATATGGTAACGAATCTGCCTGTAATGGGTTCTCTGTGGGTCAGGAAGATCCCGTGGAGAAGGAAAGGGCACCCCACTCCAGGATTCATACCTGGGGAATCCCATGGACAGAGGAACCTGGTGGGCTACAGTCCACGGGGTCACACAGAGATGGACATGACTGAGGGACTAACCCTACAGTAAGAGCTAAGAAAAAAACATGGTCAGATCTTCCTGCCTTGAGGTTAGGCATGGCCCTTGTAGATACGAGGCTAAAACCACAAATGGCAAAAAAATAGTAATAAGATGGGCTTCAGCAACTTTAAAACCTTTTGTGCCTCTAAAACTACCATCAAGAAAGTGAAACGACAGCACAGAGAATGGGTGAAAATATTTAAAAAACTGTTAATCTGACACGGGAATTTTATCTAGAATATACTAAGAACACTTTCAACTACATAATAAAAGGACAAATGACCAAATTTCAAAATGAGCAAAGCCGCTGAACAGACATTTCTCCAAAGAAGATACATAAATGGCCAATAAGCTCATGCAAAGATGTTCAACATCTTTCGTTGTCAGAGAAATGCAAATCAAAACCACAAAACATGAAATATCAATTCACACTCACTAGGAAGGCTATAATGGTTAAAAAAAAAACAAAAAAAAAACGTGTGCAGGAGGCTGTAGAGAAATGAGAACCCTCGTGTGCTGCTCCTGGGAATATAAAATGACACAGCTGCTTTTTTTTTTTTTAATTTTTATTTTTTAGTTTGTTTTGCTTTACAGTACTGAACTCATTTTGCCATACATTGACATAAATCAGCTGCTTTTGAAAATGTTCTGACAGTTTCTTGAGTGGTTAACCATAGTGTACAGATACTTGCTACAAGGATGAGCCTGAAAACATCGTGCAGAGTTGGAGCCCAGTCACAGAGGACCACATACTGTTCTATTCCATTTCTACAAAACGTCCAGAGTACAGGCAAGTGCAGGGAGATCCACAGTTGCCTAGGACCGTGGCAGTTGGCGGGGACGGAGAGTGACTGCTCTTGGGGATGGGGTTCTTTGGGGATGAATGAAAATATTCTAAAATAGACTCTGATCAAGGTCACGTAACTCTGTGCATACACTATCAGCCGCTGAGTTATACCCTTGGTGCAGGACTTTCTTGGGGAAGGATGTAGCATGGCAGTTGATGACTGTGATGGTTTCATGGGTATATTCGTATCTCAAGTGGTATAAAATTGTACAGTTGAAATATGTGCAGTTTATGGCATATCTATTGCACCCCACAAAACTATTTCTAAAAATCACCTACAGTGAGCATCTAAAAATAAGCACACTTCACAGTTTGAAATATCCTTCCAATCTCTCTTCAATGAACGTGGTTTATCTTACAAAAGGAGATGCGCCTGCTCTTTTTCCATTTGGTGATGTGTCATGATCGCCGTTCCACGCCATTAAAGCTTAGGAAGCATTTGATGGCCACACGTTCAATAATGCAGCAAACTTTCTGTTATTTATTTGTCTTTTCTTTTGGTTGTGCGGGGCCTTCACTGCTGCGACTGGGCTTTCCCCAGTTGTGGTACATGCATACATGTTTAGTCGATTAGCCATGTCTGACTCTTGGGACTGTAGCCCTCCAGGCTCCCTGTCCATGGGATTCTTGCTGTGAGAGGGGGGTCTGTAGCCTGCCAGGCTCCCCTGTCCGTGGGATTCTTGCTATGGGGGGGGGGCGGGGACTATAGCCCGCCAGGCTCCCCTGTCTGTGGGATTCTTGCTGTGAGGAGGGGGACTGTAGCCCGCCAGGCTCCCCCGTCCGTGGGATTCTTGCTGTGAGGGGGGGGACTGTAGCTGGCCAGGCTCCCCAGTCCGTGGGATTCCTGCTGTGAGGGGGGGCTGCTCTAGCTGCGGTGTGTGGGCTTCTCATTGTGGTGGCTTCTCTTGTCGCTGAGCACAGGCTCTAGGGTTCACAGGCTTCTGCAGTTGCAGCGCGTGGGCTCCGTATTTGTAGCTCATGGGCTGTAGAGCACAGGCTCCATCGTTGTGGCACACAGGCTTTAGTTGCTCCGAGGCATGTGGGATCCTCCCGGGCCAGGGATCGAACCCACTTCGCCTGCACTGGCAGGCAGACTCTTATCCGCTGTACTACCAGGGAAGCCCAATAATGCAGTAAATGTATTCCAATCAGAGGAATCCAAAATGATCCCTCTGAGCCTTTCTGGCTTCAGGGGCTCCTCTACCCCAGGGTGCCCAGAAGGCAGAGAGAGATTCACCCGGGCCCCGTGCCAGCACAGGGCGGGCAGCCCAGGCAGCGATCAGCAGACTTTCAGGGTCATGTGTCCTGAAATAATTGTAGAACCACATGCCCTTCTTGCGTTTTTAAGTTGATCTCTAAAGTGATGTCACAAGTTTAGCAGTTACAAAGTTTAGAAGTTGTCACAGTATTTATGTGCTTTGAGTGATTCAGGGCTGAAGATTTAAGCTGTCTGTTTCATAGAAGTCTACCACGTAACCTAATCAACAAAGCCAGTCCTTATTGGCAAACTGGCCAATTTGGAATTTGTTTCCCCCAGAAGAAGTTTGATTTTTTTTTTAAACTGATTTATTTATTTATTTGGGGCTTCCCTGGTGATTCAGATGGCAAAGAATCTGCCTGCAATGCTGGAGATCCGGATTCAGTCCCTGGGTCAGGAAGATCCCCAGGAGAAGGAAATGGCAACCCCACTCCAGTATTCTTGCCTGGAGAATCCCATGGAAAGAGGAGCCTGGTGGACTATAGTCCATGGGCTCGCAACGAGTCAGACACGACTGAGCGGCCAACACGCATTTATTTATTTGGCTGTGCTGGGTCTCAGTTGCAGCGTGCAGTCTTTAGCTGCAGCTTGAGCCCTTCCTAGAGGCAGTCAGGCTCCGGAGAAGAAAAGTCTCTGCATCAGGAGTCAGAGTGGGTTCCTTAAGACTCTGCTCGCTTTCCAGGCAAGAGCCAAGGTCCTATGACTGTAGGAACCATTGGCTCCTGAAGTGAAAACCTTGGCCGCAGCAGGAGGAAGCATGTGTACCAGGACGAGGGAGATGGTGCCCTCAGCGCTGAGGCTCCTAGGTGGCTCCGAGCTTCCTGTAG
Organism: Neotragus moschatus; assembly: GCA_006410615.1. Classification (NCBI taxonomy): domain Eukaryota; kingdom Metazoa; phylum Chordata; class Mammalia; order Artiodactyla; family Bovidae; genus Neotragus; species Neotragus moschatus. The sequence goes on from SJYA01002638.1 coordinate 920,954, forward strand.
CCAGGGTTCAGGGGCAAACGTGGGTTTCTGATGGAGTTTCCTCTGACCCTTCTCGCACCCCCAGAATTCTGGAGTGCGTTCTCCTTTCTGATAATGCTTTTCCTAATATGTTCCCCAAAATGACTCTGTTGGAAACGTCTCTGAGGGCACAGGACATTGTAAAAGGAGGCCTTTATTTTCCTGAGGAGTAAAGGAAACTTAAGGGTATCCACAGACAAGGGGGGCTGCAACCTGGGCCCGCGCTGGCCTGACTCCCAGTGCACCCCTATACCACCTTGCGCCGTGCACCCTGGGGGCTCAGGTGTGGGATGGCACACACCACCTGCGAGGCCGAAGCACAGCTCAGCCTCCCCCGGGAGGGGCCGGGGGCCAGGGGTGCTGTGGCCCACCGGAGCATCGAAGCACAGCCTGGAGAACAGGGGAGCTGGATCCCCAGCCGCACTCTGCAGCCTGGCCTCTGGGGTATTGTCTCTTCACTCGTGTTAAACTCTCATGTTTCTCCCTGACAACTGGGGCTGGAGAGGGGAAGAGACAAGACCCTCGTAGGAGATGTGACCCACAGCACCAGCATGGGTAGGCTTGTGGGATAGAACCTTGCGGACACGGGTAGGCTTGTCTCAAAGATATTGTGAAGCTGAAATGAGCCCCCGTCGGGGAGAGAAGCCACCCGGTCTCAGCCTGCTTTCCCCTCCGTGCTGGCCTTCGGATGAATGGAGAGCTGCCCATCTTCCTCCCCTGGCCCCCACCCTGGAGGGTGCTACTCGGGTGAGACCACCCTGGATGTCACAGGTCTACCTGGAAACAACTTTACAATCATGGGGGTCTGGCTGGGGTGGGGGTGGGGGCAAGCAGAGGTGTGACGTGAGCACATGAGTGGGCCTGTCACCCACAGGGAGGGCAGGACACCGGGAGGGGAACAGGCCCCCACCTGGAGCCAGTGCCTGGTGTGGGGTGGTGCCCCCTGCATCAGATGAATTAGTTGTACAGTATCGGGGTGTCCGGAAGCTTCTGGGGTCCCAGAGCAAGGCCTTTCCTCTCTCTTTGTTGCAGAAAGGCGAACACAACTCCCTCTTACCCAATTCAGCTCAACAAGCCAGTGACTGAGTGCCTGCCTTGGGGGACAGCCCTGGGTGCGTTCAGACAGGAGTGTGTGTAATCAACCCCGCAAAGCAACGACCGGTCCTCCTGACAGACGTGGGACTGAAGAGGTGCTGGGGTCCTCCTGTGGCCCTCATGTGGCGGGAGGCCCAAGAGCCCCCTCCTCTGCTATGACCCCAGGGCTTTGACCTCCAGCTGCCACACCCAGGTCAGCTGCAGCCCCAGAGCCAGGCTCCCTTGGCTTGGGGGTCCTGGAAGGCCAGAGATCGGCAGAGGGGCCTCAGGAGGAGCAAGCGACTGTTCTGGTCTCCAGGGGGCTTTCCCACATCCTGAGATGAGGACATGTGGTTGCCCTGGATACAGGCGCAAACGCCCACGCTCTCTAAACCTCTCTAAACCAAACGCTCCCCAGGAAATCCCATCCCACCCCACCCACTTGGTACTGAGGCTCCCTGGTACCACCCAGGTCCTGACCAGAGTTGCTTGCTTATTCTGAAGGCCTCCCCCAACCCCCAACCCCGCCCCCGCCTCT
>SJYA01002638.1:924368-969859 GCA_006410615.1 Neotragus moschatus
CCTAGAAAAAAATGCCCTAAGCTAGACAGGGCAGACACCTGAGCTCCAGATGACAAGCAAGCTCCCTGATGCCTGAGGGCCCAAGGTCTGCATCCCAAAGGGATTGAAGCCCCCTGAAGATCCTGAAGCTGGAGGACACCCCCCCCCACAACCCCCAGATTTCTCCCAACCCAACTCGATTTTTAAGGAAAGAAAAAAATATGCATGTTCTTATACAAAGCCCCTTAACAATCCTTCCAGGCTTACCTAGTGGCTCAGCAGTAAAGAATCCTCCTGCAGTGCAGGACATGTGGGTTAGATCCCTGAGTTGGGACGATCCCCTGGAGGAGGAAATGGCAACCCACTCTAGTATTCTTTCTTGGAGAATCCCCTGGACAGAAGAGCCCGGTGGGCTACAAAGAGTTGGACACAATTTAGCGACTAAATCACCACCACTACCACCACCACCAATACTTCCAGGTAGGTAAAAGGATTCTTCTTTATTTTACAAACAAGAAAAACGAGTCTTAGAGAGTCTCTTGCCCAAGGCCAGGCTGCTGAGGGTGATGCCAGAGATCAGGCCGGATCTGCTTAGCTTTGAAGCTAGACGCTTTTCCGGTGCAGACCCTCCCTTTCACCTCTGCCTGCGTCTTTTCCATGAAAACTGCTTGGCACTCTGACCTCTGGGTATAACATGGCCTGAAGCATCAACAGGAGAAAGAGTGATGCTCACAAAAATGCTTGTGGTGATCCAACTGATAACCCCTAACCTTGAAACCGCAGGCGATGTGCACGGATATATGTGTGGGATGGGCTGGGGTCTCAACTCAGGGAAAGGTGCTGACCAACAGGAAGCTCATGGTAAGAGTTAACGGCTCACCTTTGTGGGGCTTCCCCCAGAGCTCAGTTGGTAAAGAATCTGCCTGCAATGCAGGAAACCCTGCATTGATTCCTGGATCAGGCAGATCTGCTGGAGAAGGGATAGGCTACCCACTCCAGTATTCTTGGGCTTCCCTGTTGGCTCACCTGGTAAAGAATCTGCCTGAAATGTGGGAGACCTGGGTTCGATTACTGGGTTGGGAAGATCCCCTGGAGAAGAGAAAGGCTACGCACTCCAGTATTCTGACCTGGAGAATTCCATGAACTATACCATTCATGGGGTCGCAAAGAGTCAGACATGACTGAGCGACTTTCACTTTCACCTTTGTGGAGCGTTTNAATGTGGGAGACCTGGGTTCGATTACTGGGTTGGGAAGATCCCCTGGAGAAGAGAAAGGCTACGCACTCCAGTATTCTGACCTGGAGAATTCCATGAACTATACCATTCATGGGGTCGCAAAGAGTCAGACATGACTGAGCGACTTTCACTTTCACCTTTGTGGAGCGTTTCCTGAGTGCCAGGCGCGGGTCTCAGGACTTTGTCTAAGACTCATATGTGTTCATTTCTCCTAAGGACCTGGTGAAATGGCCGGTGCAGGAGACATAAGAGATGCAGGATCAATCCCTGGATCAGGAAGATCCCCTGGAGGAGATGCAACCCACTCCAGTATTCTTGCCTGGGGAATCCCATGGACAGAGGAGCCTGGTGGGCTAAGGTCCATGGGGTCACAGAGAGTCGGACATGACTGAAGCTCTTCAGCATGCATACAGCTGAAGCACAGGGACCTGGAGTGTCTGCTGCAAGGCCCAAGTGTGTGAGAGCCACAGGGTCCTGTCTGTCTGGAGCAGTGGGACAGGGTGACACACGAAAGCCAAACAATATAACAGCTGGTGCTGGAGGGTTATCCCCGAGCCTGGCAGTCAGAAGCACGTGCGTCCAGGAGGGTGAGGAGCACGTGGTGCGAACTTCTCCATGTGGATCCTTCACAGTCACTTCTTATGATGTGGCCAGGAGGCCCTGGCCTGGGAAGCCACCTGGCGGCCAGGTAAGTGGGCACAGGAAGATGGGCTGCAAGGACCCAGCCCCATCCCACCTGCAGGCTCTGCCCCAGCCCCGGCGGAGGGCTCATGGCTCTGACTGGCCCTCGCATCCTTCCCAGGATCAGGGAAACAGGATCCTAGCTTTGTGGACCTGTTACGGATTCACACTCTGTACTCAGGGCACCCAACAGGCACATCTCCCACCCAGGGCCCAGGGCCGGCCTGCTGCAGTCGGGGTGCATAAGGCTGGAAGTGAGCCCAGGAGCGGCTCTTGCAGCCGTGGCCCCCCAGGAGCACTGAGGGTCAGGAGAGGGCTCAGTGAGTGAGTGCCGCCCTGGGACCCCTGGACAGGGTGGCCGGCACTTGGGCACAGCACCTGAGATCTGGCCAGGGCCCCTGGAGCAGGGCCACATGAGCCGGCGGGGAGGAGAGGGACCCCAACTTCCTGCCCAGGCCTGCCCACCCGGGCCCTGGAGTGGGCCTCAAGGCCGGGCAGGCCCTGCCATTCGTGTACCGGGGGCGGGAGGGTTCCCGGGGGGGCTGGGGCCCTGGCTGGCCCTGAAGGGTACAGTGAGCCTGGGCCATGGGCTCCTGTCCCATGGGACCTGTCAGCTCCTTCTATAATGGAAAAGGAAATATAAATATATTTGAGGTCTCGTGTATATTTGAGAACAGGACATCAGAGGATGAGATGGCTGGATGGCATCACCAATGCAATGGACATGAACTTAGGCAAACTTTGGGAGATGATGAGCGACAGAGAGGCCTGGCGTGCTGCAGTCCACGGGGTCACAAAGAGTCAGCCACGAGTGAGCGACTGAACAACAATATATATCTGGGCTTCCCAGATGACTCAGCAGTAAAGAATCCTCCTGAAGTGCCGGAGCCACAGGAGACATGCGTTCGATTGCTGGGCTGGGAAGATTCCCCTGGAGGTATTTTCAGTATTCTTGATGAATACAATACCCACTCAGTATTCTTACCTGGAAAGTTCCATGGATGGAGGAGCCTGGTGGGCTCCAGTACACGGGGTTACAAAGAGTTGGACATGACTAAAACGACTCAGCGGGCACACATGTATACACACACAGATAAAACACGAGTGTATAACTGAGTCACTTTGCTGTGCATCTGAAACTAACACAATATTGTAAATCAGCTACACTTCAATTTTTTTTTAAGGTCCTTCTTTCCTGACTATAATTTACAGGCTCAGGTGTACCAGGATGCATGGCTGGTTCTTTTGCCCTAAGGCATGTTTGCTCCAAATATTTTCACTGCATAACTAATTGGCCATAAAGCAACTTTGCCCAAGAAGATAAAATAATGAAAAATAAGAAGGACATTAAAACGGACATAGTAAAACATGAGAAATGAATAACAAAATTAACCCTTTGTTGTGACACACAAAATATTTGAATATATTTAAAATACGTGTAGATTCATGGCAATAGTGCAGAAATAACTGATTTTGTGAGTTGTACCTAAGCACTCATCTTCCAAGTCATAGTATTTTATACATTTTTTTGACTTACTCATTTGTTTTGCTGACATCACACTTTTTTCATTCAACTTTCCTCCTTCATTAAGGTATTAAATAGCTGTTTTCCAAGCACTAAGAGCATATTCAAAGGTGAGCTCTGTGGTGTGAAAACTTCTTTCACAACTGTTTCTGGCGTTTTGTCACAGGTCCACTGAAAGATATTCCATAGTTCTACTGGAAATGTAGCTTCAACTCTGCGTCTTCCAATCACAGGAGGATTTGCAAACTGCTGTTGCCATCGCCTAGCACGGCAGGCAGTGTGGCCTCACCTTCTTGCTCCACGCCTCCAGGAAGTTTCATCTCATGTCCACATTGCGTGTGTGCTCGGTTGCTCAGCCTTTGCGACCCCCGTGAACTGTCCATGGGATTTCCCAGGCAGGAATACTGGCGTGGGTTGCCATTTCCTCCTCCAGGGGATCTTCCCGACCCAGGGATTGAATCCACGTCTCCTGCACTGGCAGCAGATTCTTCACCGACGCACCACCTGGGAAGCCCCATCATGGCCATATCAGTTCAGTTGCTCAGTCCTGTCCGACTCTTTGGGACCCCATGGACTGCAGCACGCCAGGCCTCCCTGTCCATCACTAAGTCTGGGAGCTTACTCAAACTCATGTCCATCGAGTCGGTGATGCCATCCTGCCATCTCACCCTCTGTCGTATATATCGTGGCCATATACGCAGTCGTTTTATACATGATTTTTTTTAAAAAATTTATTCGTGCCAGGTCCTAGTTGTTGCATCAGGATCTTTAGTTGAGACATGTGAACTCTTGGCTGTAGTATGTGGTATCTAGTTCCCTGACCAGCGATCCAACCCAGGCCCCTGCATTGGGAACTCAGAGTCTTGCCACTGGACCACCAGGGAGGTCTGTCAGCCACCATTTTCAGATCCCCTACGTCTACCTGTCACTGCATACGTCCTTATGAAAATGCTGAATGCCAGTGGTTCCTGATAATTCCTAAGATTTATGTAATATGTAAATAGGAGGATTGCATCAAGGGAGAAACGAAACCAGTTGTGAAACTGTCAACCAGTTATCTTACTTTCTACACCAACACTGCCTTATGGCTTATTAGGCTGTGAAAATGCTGCAGACAAAGATGTTGATGGCAGAGATCGTTATGGAGTAAGTTTCTGGAACCTCCGGGAGGGCCCAAAGGCCCAGGAAGGCCTGACTGAGGAGCAGGGAAGGGGGGCAGTGGGCGCCCCTCCTCACCCTCGGAACCTCGGCAGCTCCAGAGACACTGCCCCTGCTGTTGGAGGGTGTTTAATTTTGTCATTCATTTCTCATGCTTTGTCATGTCCTTTCAAACATTGCTCTTTGTTGTCAGTCACTCAGTCGTGTCTGACTCTTTGTGACCCCATGGGCTGCAGCACGCCAGGCCTCCCTGTCCTTCACTGTCCCCCAGAGTTCACTCAGACTCATGTCCATTGAGTCGATGACGCCATCCAACCATCTCAACCTCTACTATCCCCTTCTCCTGCCCTCAGTCTTTCCCAGCATCAGCGTCTTTTCTAATGAATCAGCTCTTCTCATCAGGTGGCCAAAGTATTGGAGCTTCAGCATCAGTCCTTCCAGTGAATATTCAGGGTTGATTTCCTTTAGGATTGACTGATTGGATCTCCTTGCAGTCCAAGGGACTCTCAAGAGTCTTCTCCAATACCATAGTTCGAAAGCATCAATTCTTCAGTGCTCAGCCTTCTTTATGATCCAACTCTCACATCCATACCTGACCACTGGAAAAACCACAGCTTTGACCAAACAGACCTTTTCTTTGTCATTATTTTTTATGGCCAAGGTGCCTTATGGCCAATTAGTCCTGTCCTCTTTCCTGCCTTGGAAACCACAGCCCTTGAAGGCCCTGTTGGTCCTTTTGGGTCCGAGGTTCCCAGGACCCCTTATCCCATCCCGGATGAGAAGACTCCTGCTTGCATCCCAGAGTCGGCCTGGCCCCTGGGAAGCCAAGGAGCCTGGCATCAGGCCTGCAGGGCACAGACTGGGCGCATATCCCACCCACTGCGATGGCAGTGGCCATTCCAACTGTATCCAGGGCTCCCTGGTGTTTGGTGCTTTACAGAGCTTGACCTCAATCCCTTCTGTTAACTCCGCCATCGCTAAGCCTCTATCAGAGAACCAAATGGTTTATCCAAGCCTGCACACAGATGAGACAGCTGGGACCCAAACCAGTGGGCTTAGCCCCGAAGGCCAGCTTCTGCCCACTGCAGGCTGGTGCCTCCCACCAGTGTGAGCCTGTGACGAGCAGCCTTAAGTTTTTGGCCTGTTTCCTCACCAGAAGGAAGGGGACAAGGATGCTCACCTCTAAGGGGGTCACTGTGAGGATTAAAGGAGGTGATGTAAAGCACTGGTCAGGGGCCAGCAGAGCTGCAGCTGACAGATGCCAGCACATGCAGGGCCAGGCTCTGTCAGGAGCTGATAGCTGGACTCACATGTCCTGCTCAGAGAAGAAGTAGCAGGTCCACATAATCAGGTTCCACTGCACACCAGGCAGGTAGATGGAGATGGCATTGTCCCTTGATAGCCTCTCTCCCCTTTGTTCAGCACTACAGGTTTACTGACACTTCCCAGCCTTCTTTGGGAGTATGCAGAAATTATGTGTCCTTAAAGAGGCTTGCTGTTTATATCATAATCCTCCCCTCCCAGTGCCTGGAATGCAGATGAGATGGCAGGGCCTAGGTGGCCATATTGGGCCAGGAGGCCCAATGCCAGCCAGCAGATCCACAAGACAGGAGGAGGTTGGGCCCAACCCTGTGCAGCCACTCTGGTCTTGGCTTCTTTATACTCACAGCACAGCTGCATAAAGGAGAAACACACCTCTGCTTCCTGTCAGGCTTTTTCTACAGCAGCCTGACCCAAGGCCGATCCCAAGTGTCCAGGTATCAGGCCTGGGAGGAGAAGGTGCTTGCCTTGGCTGTTCTCAGCACTGCAGCAGGAGTGTCCTCCCAGGGGCGGCGCTGGAGGCTGCGCAGGGCAGCTCTGACCCTGGCTGTTCCACCAGCACTGTACTTTTGAGATCCATTCATTCATTTAGGTGATGATCAATTTTATGAGAAACGTGCTGTTCAGCCTCTGAAGCATTACTTCACAGAGTTAAAGCCCAGTTTGGGCTCTGGGGGCCTGGGCACCCTGAGGTTGAGAGCAAAGGTGCCCTCACCCTGCCACCAGGGCGCACCATGTGGTCAGGTCACCCACAGCGCCCAGTGGTGTGTCTTGCCTGTGCCCACAATTTTTTTTAAATTGAAGTATAGTTGAGTTATAATATTGTGTTGGTTTTGGGTATACAGAAAAGTGACTCAGCTATGTATGTGTGTGTGTGTGTATATATTTTTTCAGATAACTTTCCATCATACGTTATTACAAAATATTAAAAATAGTTCCCCGTGCTATACAGTAAATCTTTGTTGCTTATCTATTTTATGTATAGCAGCTTGTATCTGTCGATCTCATATTCCAAATGTATTCCTCCCCACCCCTCCCTTTCCCCTTGGATGATGGCAAGTTTGTTTTCTACTCTGAGTCTGTTTCTGTTTTGTATACAGATTAATTTGTATAATTTTTTTTTAGATTCCACATAGAAGTGGTATCCTATTTGTCTTTCTCTTACTTTGTGTAAGAGAAAGACACTCTCACTTAGTGTGATAATTTCTAGGTCCATCCATGTTGCTAAAAGTGGCAATATTTCATGATTTTTTTTACAGCTGATTAATATCTGTTCATATAGACCACATCCTAAGCCAGTCATCTGCCGGTGCACGTCTCGGTGGTCTCCATGTCTTGACTATCATAAATAGTGCTTCTGTGAACACTGGGGTGCATGAATCTTTTTAAATTAGTTTTCACCTTCTCTGCATATGTGCCCAGGGGCGAGACTGCTGGATGATATGGTGGCTCTATTTTTAATTTTGAAAGGACCCTCTATACTGTTCTCTGTGGTGATGATACCAATTTCCACCAACAGTGTAGGAGGGTACCCTTTTCTCCACACCCTCTCTAGCATTCGTTTATAGACTTCTTGATCATGGTCCTGACCCTTGTGAGGTGATACCTCACTGTGGTTTCGGTTTGTATTTCTCTAATGGTGATGTTGAACATCTTCTCATGTACCTATTGGCAACTGGCACCGTCTTCTTTGCAGAGATGTCTAGTTAGGTTTTCTGCCCTTTTTTTTTGACTGGGTGGTTTGTTCTTTTCATACTGAGTTGTATGCGCTGTATATTTTGGATATTAACCTATCATCTACGTTGTTTGCAAGTATTCTCTCCCATCCCATACGTTGCCTTTTCATTTTGCTGATGGTTTCCTTTGCTGTGCAGAAGCTTTTAAGTTTAATTAGGTATCATTTATTTTTTACTTCTTTTGTCTTGGGAGACTAAGAAAATATTGCTACAATTTATGACAGAATGTTTTGCTCATCTTTTCTTGGAGTCTTAGGATGTCATCTTCTATTTTGCTCTTTAAACCATTCTGTTTCTTTTCGCATATGAAGCGTTCTGATTTCATGTGTTAATACACGTAGCCGTCCAGCTTTCCCAACACCAGCGCTGTTGCCCATGTTTTCTTGAGTCTTAGGATGTCATCTTCTATTTAGGTCTTTAAACCATTCTGTTTCTTTTTGCATATGAAGTGTTCCAATTTCATGTGTTAGTATATGTAGCTGTCCAGCTTTCCTGCCACCGCTGAAGAGACTTTTCTGCACTGTACATTCTGGCTTTTCTTGTAGATTGACCATAGATGTGTGGGTTTATTTCTCGGCTATTCTAGGCCTTAGGTTTGTGGGGAGTTTGACCTCTTGTTTCCAATTTGAATACCTATTACTTCTTGTTTCATTCACCACAGCTAGGACTTTCAATACTGTGTTGAACAGAAGTTGTGAGAGTGGGCATCCTTGTCTTGCTCAATTTGTTTAGCAGTTTTTATCTTTTCATGACTACTTGTCATATTAGCTATGGGGATGTTATAAATTGCTTTTATGATGTTGAGATCATATGTTCCCTCAATACCTATTTTTTATATGTTCCTTCAATACCCACTTTGGTGAGAGCTTTTATCACGAATGGATATTAATGTTATCAAACACCTTTTCTCTATTGAGGTGATCGAGTAGCTTTTGTCTTTTGTTAGTGGGGTGTATCACATTTATTGTGTATGTTGACCCATCCTTGAGACCTGAAATGAATTCAACTGGACCATAGTATATAATCCTCCTTATGTACTGCTGAATTCTGTTTGCTAATTTTTTTTTTTTAGGACCATACCATGTAGCATGTGGGATCTTAGTCCCCTGACCCGGGATTGAACCTTTGTCTCCTGTATTGGGAGCGAGGAGTCTTAACCACAGGACCACTAGGGAAGTCCCTCAGTCTGCTGATTTTTTTAAGTATTCCCATATTTTTCTTATTTATTGACTTTTTTTTCACTGCAGCAATANCCATACCATGTAGCATGTGGGATCTTAGTCCCCTGACCCGGGATTGAACCTTTGTCTCCTGTATTGGGAGCGAGGAGTCTTAACCACAGGACCACTAGGGAAGTCCCTCAGTCTGCTGATTTTTTTAAGTATTCCCATATTTTTCTTATTTATTGACTTTTTTTTCACTGCAGCAATAGTGGAGGATAAAAAGTACTTTCTCCATGCACAAAGGGTGTCCACCAAATGACAAAAGCTGCTGTAGGAAGGATGTTTCTGTCAGTGAAAATTTCTGAGTGCTTGGGCTGGCTGAGGGTGGCCCCAGCAGGATGCCTGCAGTGAAACTCAAGTGTCTGGAACCAGCCCGGCACAGCCCAGGAGATGTGCTGGAGAGGAACTCACCATGTCCACCCTCACCAGGCAGTTTTGCCTGGCCCAGGAACCTTCGGTAAAAGGTAACCAAGTCCCTGTCTCCTGGTCCCCAGCCCCAATCCCAGGCCAAGAAACGCTCACCAGAAAGATATGGAGCAGGCCACGTGCCAGGGGATCCCACAGTGAATCCCTGCGGCCGTGATCCCGATACATCCTTCTCACTGGACTGCCGGTTGTCAAGGTTTGCTAATATTTTGTCGAGGAATTTTGCATCAATGTTCATCAAAGATATTCGCCTGTCATTTTTTTTTTTTTTTTTTTAGTGGCTTTGTCTAGTTTTGGTGTTGGGGTGATGGTGGTTTCCTAGAATGACTTTGGGATTGTTCCCTCCTCTTCAGTCTTTTGGGAGGGTTTGAGAAGGATCAGGATAAATTCTTTGTTTGGTAGAATTCCCCAGTGAAGCTGTCCAGTCCTGGACTCCAGTTTGCAGGGAGTTTTACAGATTCGGTCTCACTTCTAGTGACCGGGTTTGTTAAAGCGGTGCTTCTTCCTGACTCAGTTTTGGCAGCTGCGGGTCTCTGTAAACGCGCCCGTTTCTTCCGTTGTCCAATTTGTCGCTGCCTAACTCCCCACTGGATCTCCTCATAGCTCAGTCAGTAAAGAATCTGCCTGCAATGCAGGAGACCTGGGTTTGATTCCTGGGTTGGGAAGATCCCCTGGAGAAGGAAATGGCAACCCACTCCAGTGTTCTTGCCTGGGAAATCTCCTGGACAGAGGAGCCTGGAGGGATACAGTCCATGGAGTCACAAGAGTCGGGCATGACTTAGCAACTACACCAGCACCAGCTGTTGCTAGTATGCCAGCATGATGCTCTTGTGTTTCTGTGGTACTGGAAGTTATTTCTCTTCTCCCATTCCTATTTTGTTTATTTGGGTTTTCTTTTTTTCCTGGTGAGCCTCACTAGAGGTTTGTCAATTTTATTTTTTAAAAAGTAGCTTAGTTTCAGTTTTTTTTTTCATTATTCTTTTTAAATCTGTTTTCTCTCTGAGCTTTTTATTCCCTTCCTTCTGCTGACTTTAGTTTTGCTTATTCTGATTTTTTTTAGGTTGCTTGAGCGTCTCTAATTTCTTCAGGAGGGCCTCTATCTCTATGAAGTTCTGTTAGAACTGTTGCGCTGCGTCCCGCAGATTTCCTGAGATCGCGTTCTCATTTGTCTCAAGGTGTTTTCTGATTTCCTCTTTGATGTGATCCTCGAGCGGTGCTTCTTCAGGAGCATGTTGTTTAGTCTCCATGTATTTATTTTTTCCCCATTTTTCCTTCTGTGATTGATCTTGAGCTTTGTAGCCACTGTGTTCAGAAAGATGCTTGACGTAGTTTCTGTCGATAATCTTTCTTAATGGCTTTAGCACTTCTATTACCTGCTCTTTGAACTCGGCGTCTAGTAGACTGGGGAGGTCCGCTTCATTGTGGGTACTTTCACGGGATTTCTCGTTCTTTTAATGGGATCAGGTCCTCTGCTTCTTCATTTTACTTTGGTCTCTATAAATCTAGAAGGAAAAGTTACTTACTGTCGTCCCGAAGGGAGTGTTCTCCTGTGGGAGCATCCTTGTGTAGACTTAGGTGTGAGGGCCACTGTTGGAATGGACGCAGCCTCATCCTTCCCCAAGGTGTGCTGGCCACTGGCCCCTTGATCAGGGGCGTGTGTGGCGTGCAGAGCCTGCGCTGGGACACTGTACAGGGCCTCCTCTTGCCTCTGTGGCTGTCCCACCTTCTCGAGCTTACAGAGCCTAACAGCTGTGAAGATGTGTGAAAGGCGCGCAGGCAAACATGGGCATCAGTGCTGTGATTGATGCTAGACCCTCGAGTAGTGACGCCTCCCTAAACGCTGCTGTTACTTTCACGCAAATGAGTGTTGACTGGGGGCTCACGGCTCACAAACGTGCCGATCAGTGGGATCACGTCTCTAAGCTGACGCTCGTGCAGGGGCATTTCAGGGAAGGAGTACTCAGCACTCCACTTGAGAATCGGTGTAAGGCCTGTGGTGCTGAAATGATCTGAGAACAGGAGGCCCTGTCCCCTGGGTACCTGTGGGTCTCCCCCAGCACAGCAGGCTGTGAGCCCTGACTGCTGCGGCGGAAATCAGCCTGCTCACGCCTTGCGTCCCCTGAGACTGGCCTCGGCACCCCAGGAAGGCAAGATTTCTCAACTCTTTTATTAAGTTAGAAATGGGTAAAAACAATACAACTTGTGGATAAAGCACCACTGTGAGGTCCTTTGTGCTGTCAGACCTGTGCTTAGCGCAGCAATCCAACAGGCTGGGGGGCCCTCCAGGCGGTGGGGATGCTGGACCAGGGCTGCCTCCTCCCCGGCGTCTTGGGCTGAGCCATCTCCTGGGACCAGGCCCCTGGCTTCTGGGTAGCTGAGAGGAAGCTCTGACAAAGGCGGGGCCATGGGGTCCCAGGAACCTGGAGGCATGCCTTCCACCTTTCCCCCAGGGGAAGCTGATGGCCTACGGCTGGTGCATATCTGTGGGCAAATCCTGCCCTAAAGATGCCGTCGGGGCCCTGGGAGACGCCCACAGGCCCCGAGGCGGCACAGAGGTCCTGTAAGGGGGCAGGGCCACCTGGAAAGCAACTGGCCCCGTTAGTACTACAGCCTACTTGGGAGCGCCAAGCCACACAGTCCGCATAGCAGGCAGTCTGGGAAACCACCCGTTCTGCCCCCTGGGGGCAGGCAAAGAACAAACCCACACCCTCTAACTAGGTGACAGGGGCCGCTGATAGGAGCCGACCTTTCCAGGAACCTGAGGCTGCAGCTGGACCTGTGAGGTGCCCAATACTTGGGAGGTGGGAAAATGAACAAATGCTTGGCAGTTCTCTCGCAACAACTGTCACGTTCTGAGCTTAGGGGACACATGAGCCAGACCCCATCACCAGTTGGAAGGTTGAGAGGCCAGCATCACGGGGCTGTGTCATCCTCCAAGCTGAGTCCAGCCCTTGGTGGGGTCTGTCGTGGGCACCCTGGAGTCCCCCACTCACATCTGCTCCTGATCTGGGCAGGTAGGGTCCCATTCTGGGGACAGTGTGCTCCTGGCAGGAAATGAGGTCATCGCTGCCTCTTGGGCTGGGCTCTGAGGGGAGGTAATGGGCAGCCCCACGGGCACATGCCACCTGGGGCTTCTGCACACCTGTGTCTGCACCCGGGGCATGGCTGGTCTGACTAGGAGATGGTGAGGTCGCTGGGGGTGAGGCCCAACTCTCGGGAGCCTATTTAACACTGGTGACCTGGAGGTCATTTGTTGAGAAAGCCTGGTGGCTGTCACTGAACGGTTCTCTCCCTTAAGACTTTCTCCACAGCATAATCTGGTCTCAGCCCCGATGCACCCATTCCCAGGGGCGTCCTNGGGGTGAGGCCCAACTCTCGGGAGCCTATTTAACACTGGTGACCTGGAGGTCATTTGTTGAGAAAGCCTGGTGGCTGTCACTGAACGGTTCTCTCCCTTAAGACTTTCTCCACAGCATAATCTGGTCTCAGGCCCGATGCACCCATTCCCAGGGGCGTCCTGTGTGGGGAGACTTTACAACACCACCAGGGAAGCCTGGAGCCCAAGACTGTGCTGCCCCACCTCCCCAGTCCACCCAGCCCCCTGCCCCAGTCCAGGATGCCCTCAAGGCTTGTCTTTCTCCTCTAGGCCGAGGGAGTCCTGGTATCCGTCCACGCCCCCTGGAAGGTCCTCTCCCCACTCCCGCAAACCACCGCAAAGCAGGCAAGGCCTCAGCCAGACCCACAGGACACGGAGACGGCTCTTCTTCCCTGAAGCTTGGAGCAGCCCCCAAGGCTGCCGCTCCCAGGACTGGTTGGCCAGCTTCTGGCAGCTCAGGGTGCTGGGCCGGGCGGAGCATCCCACGGACAAGGTCAGGACCACGTGCAAGAGCGACGGCCGCGGCCGCAGGGCGGGGAGAAACGCGCAGTGTCTGCAGAAGAACGAGAGAGAGAAAAGGTGGATCCCCACCGCCCTCTGTCCTCACCTGGAGCCAGACGTGATCGCAAGGCCACAGAGACGGGCTGGGGCTCAGGCCCCAGGCGGAAGGCCCGGATTGAGAATGGAGCTTGCCCGTCTACAGCAGTGTGGCCTAGAATAGGCCCATCACCTCCCTGAGCTGTGCTTTGCTCACCTCCCTTCAGCTTCTCCAGACACACGCTCTGCACACCCTCAACCCAGCAGGCAACGTGCCAGGCCCAGAGAAAGGGGACGGCAGACATAGCTACCGTCTCCGTGGACTGTGCTCCAGTGGGAGAAACTGCAGGCTTGTACAAACAAATGTATACAGCCAACACACACAGAAATGTTGTACGTGGGGGGAAAAAACAAAACTTAAAAAGAGATTAGAGAGCCATTTTGCACCAGGAACTGCAGTCTAAAGTCCTGGGTGAGAGCCTTCTGCATCTGTAACCTATGAGCCAGTGAAACTGAACTCCACTCAGAGGGAAAAAAAAAAAAAAAGCCAATAAAACATGGAAGAAAGCAAGTGCATAAGACAGCAGCGGAGACAAAATGGCAGAGCAGACAGATGCGAGCTCCCCCTTCTTATGGAAACACCGAAATTAGAGTTAACTGCGGAGCAGGCGTCAACAACAAAATGCTGGGACCTACCAAAAAGATATGCTACATCCAAAGACAAGCCACGATATGATGGCAGGAGGGGTGCAATCTCAACAGAATCAAATCCCGTACCCGCGAGGAGGGCGACTCACAAACTGGAAATTATTACAGAAGTTGTCCCGTGGGCATGAGAGTTCCGAGCCCCCTGTCAGGCTCCCCAGTCTGGAATGGGAGGAGGCACCTCAAGAGAACCTGGCTTTGAAGGCCGGCCGGGTTGGACTGCAGGAATTCCACACTCTGGGAGGGTGCACGGAAGGTCTTATGCACACGAGGACCCAGTTAAAAAAACAGTGACCTCATAAGGGCCTCGGCCAGACCCACCTAACCTGCTGGTCCTGGAGGGTCTCCTGTGGAGGTGGGGGGCAGCTGTGACAGGCGGCGGGGACAAAGACACTGAAGGCAGTTGTTCTGGGGAGTACTCACTGCCGTGAGCCTTCCTGGAGGGTGTCATTTCCTCACCAGGACCTGACCGCACCCAACAAGCTGTGGCCTCCGTGCTGGGATGTCTTAGGCCAACAGGGTGGGAACCCAGCCCCACCCATCAGCAGGCGGGTTGCTTAGACACATCCTGAGAACACAGCCATCTCTTTGTGACCCTGCGGACTATAGCCCAGCTGGTTCCTCTGTCCACAGGATTTCCCAGGCAAGAATACTGGAGTGGGCTGCCATTTCCTTCTCCAGGGGATATTCCCGCCAGGGGTTCAGGGATTGAACCCACACCACCTGAACTGACAGGAGGATTCTTTACCACTGAGCCACCTGTGAAGCTTCGCACTACATTTAAACTGATAAAAAAAATCAACAACAAAGAATACTCTAACAAGCAAGGTTCCCATTCAGATTTGATGGAAAAATCAGCAGGTTCACTGACAGACAAAAGCTAAGAAAATTCAGCACCACCAGACCAGCTTTGCAGCTAATGATAAAGGAACTTCTCGAGGTGGAAAAGAAAAGGCTACAAATAGAAACAAATTACAGATGGGAAAACTCACGGATAAAGGTAAACATACAGTAAAAGTAGGGAATGACCTACACACAAATATGACATCAACTGTGAGAAGAGGAGAATCCCATGCAGGATATTGGAAATGCATTTGAAATGAAAAACCCAGCAACTTAAAACAACCTTGTTTATATACAGGCTGCTATATCAAAACTTTACGGTAACTGCAAACCAAAAATTGACAATAGATAAACACAAAAAAGAAAAAGGAATCCAAACACAACACTGTAGTCATCAAATCCCGAGAGAACAAAATGGGATAAAAAAAGATCTACAAAAACAAATCCAAAACAATTAACAAAATGGCAAAAGGAGAGTATACATGCTGTCCACAGGAGGCCCACTTCAGATGTAGGGCCCCTACAGACTGAAAGTGAGGGGATGAAGAAAGGACTCCATGCAAATGGAGATCAAAAGAAAGCTGGAGTAGCAATCATCATATCGGACAAAATAGACTTTAGTCTGTTACGAGAGACAGTTTCTCCTTACTGCAAAATTCGGTCTTAGATTGAAGAAAGTAGGGAAAACCAACAGGCCATTCAGATATGACCTAAATCAAACCCCTTATGATTATACAGTGGCAATGACAAATGGATTCAAGGGAACTGATGTGACAGAGGGCCTGAAGAACTATGGACAGAGGTTCATTACACTGTGTAGGAAGTGGTGACCAAAACCATCCCCAAGGTGGGGGAAAAAAAGGCAAAATGGTTGTCTGAGGAGGTCTTACAAATAGCTGTGAAAAGAAGAGAAGCGGAAGGCAAAGGGGAAAAGGAAAGATATACCCATTTGAATGGAGAGTTCTAAAGAATAGCAAGGAGAAATAAGAAAGCCCTCCTCAGTGATCACTGCAAAGAAATAAAGGAAAACAACAGAAAGGGGAAGACTAGAGATCTCTTTAAGAAAATAAGAGATACCAAGGGAACATTTCATGCAAAGATGGTCACAATAAAGGACAGAAATGGTATGGACCTAACAGAAGCAGAAGATATTAAGAAGAAGTGGCAAGAATACACAGAAAAACTGTACAAAAAAGATCTTCACGACCCAGATAACCACGATGGTGTGATTACTCACCTAGAGCCAGACATCCTGGGGTGTGAAGTCAAGTGGGCCTCAGGAAGCATCACTATGAACAAAGCTAGGGAGGTGATGGAATTCTAGCTGAGCTATTTCAAATCCTGAAAGATGATGCTGTGAAAGTGCTGCACTCAATATGCCAGCAAATTTGGAAAACTCAGCAGTGGCCACAGGACTGGAAAAGGTCAGTTTTCATTCCAATCCCAAAGAAAGGCGATGCCTAAAAATGTTCAAACTACCGCACAATTGCACTCATCTCACATGCTAGCAAAGTAATGCTCCCAATTCTCCAAGCCAGGCTTCAATAGTACATGAACTGAGAACTTTCAGGAGTTCAAACTGGATTTAGAAAAGGCAGAGGAACCAGAGATCAAATTACCAACATCCGGTGGATCATAGAAAAATCAAGAGTTCCAGAAAAACATCTACTTCTGCTTCATTGACTATGCTAAAGCTTTTGACTGTGTGTATTACAACAAACTCTGGAAAATTCTTAAAGAGATGAGAATACCAAACCACCTTACCTGCCTCCTGAGAAATCTGTATGCAGGTCAAGAAGCACTAGTTAGAACCGGACATGGAACAATGGACTGGCTCCAAATCGGGAAAGGAGTACGTCAAGGCTGTATACTGCCACCCTGCTTATTTAACTTGTACATCATGTGAAATGCCAGGTTGGGTGAAGCACAAGCTGGAATCAAGATTGCCGGGAGAAATATCAATAACCTCAGATACACAAATGACACCACCGTTATGGCCGAAAGTGAACAGGAACTAAAGAGCCTCTTGATGAAAGTAAAAGAAGAGAGTGAAAAAGTTGTCTTAAAACTCAACATTCAAAAGACAAAGATCATGACATCCGGTTCCATCAGTTCATGGCAAACAGATGTAGAAACAATTGGAAACAGTGAGAGACTTTATTTTTGGGAGCTCCAAAATCACTACAGATGGTGGCTGCAGCCATGAAATTAAAAGACACTTGCTCCTCAGAAGAAAAGCTATGACAAACCTAGACAGCATATTAAAAAAGCAGAGACATTACTTTGCCAACAAAGGTCTGTCTAGTCAAAACTATGGTTTTTCTAATAGTCATGTATGGATGTGACCATAAGGAAAGCTGAGCACCGAAGAACTGACACTTTTGAACTGTGATGTTGGAGAAGATTCTTGACAGTCCCTTGGACTGCAAAGAGATCAAACCAGTCCATCCTAAAGGAAATCAGTCCTGAATATCTTTGGAAGGACTGATGCTGAAGCTCCAATACTTTGGCTACCTGATGTGAAGAAATGACTCATTGGAAAAGACCCTGATGCTGGGAAAGACTGAAGGCAGGAGGAGAAGGGGACGACAGAGGATGAGATGGTTGGATGGCATCACCAACTCAGTGGACATGAGTTTGAGCCAGGCCTCAAGAGGTGGTGATGGACAGGGAAGCCTGGCGTGCTGCAGTCCATGGGGTCACAAAGTCAGACACGTTTGAGCAACTGAACTAAAAAAAAGAATGCCATTTGCAGCACCATGGATGCACCTAGAGATTCATGCTAAGTGAAGTTAGAGAAACATCATAGGATATCACNCAGGCCTCAAGAGGTGGTGATGGACAGGGAAGCCTGGCGTGCTGCAGTCCATGGGGTCACAAAGTCAGACACGTTTGAGCAACTGAACTAAAAAAAAGAATGCCATTTGCAGCACCATGGATGCACCTAGAGATTCATGCTAAGTGAAGTTAGAGAAACATCATAGGATATCACATAGATATGAAAAAATGATACAAATGAACTTATTTACAGAACAGAAAGAGACTCACAGACTTAAGAGAATGAATTTATGGTTACCAGAGGGGAAGAGCTGGAAGTTGGCATAGGTTGGGAGTTTGAGACTGACATGTACACACTGCTATATTTTAAAACGATAATGAGGGGCTCCCTGGGGGCTCAGTGGTAAAGAATCTGCCTGCCAATACAGGAGACTTGGGTTCGATCCCCGGTCTGGAAGACCCCACATGCCACAGAGCAACTAAGCCTGTGCTCCAGAGCCCGGGAGCCACAGCTACTGAGCCTGCACGCCCTGGAGCCTGTGCTCCACAAGAGAAGCCGCTGCAGGGAGCAGTCCGCACACGTAACGGAGAACAGCCCCAACTCCCCAAGACTAGAGCAACAAAGACCCACACAGACAAAACGTATGGCAGAAACCAGCTCAATACTGTAAAGCAATTATCCTCCGAGAAAAGATTTTTTTTTAATAAAAAAAGTTAAAAGATAACCAACAAGGACCTACTGTATAGCACAGGGAACTCTGCTCAATATTCTATAATAACCTAAACGGGAAAAGGGTTTGAAAGAGAATATGTACAAGTACACATATAGCTGAATCACTCTGAGGTACGCCTGAAACTAAAACACTGCTAATCAGCTACACTCCAATATGAAATAAAAACTTTAAAAGTAATAGTAAAAAAAATTTAGAGATTAAAACAAGAACTTTTACTGTGGCAGAGGGCGTGGGAAGGACACCCCTAGACCTGCAGGACATAGGAGTTTGCTCAAGAGGCAAACAGCAGTCCAGGCAGAAGGAGTGGCGTGTGCAGAAACACTGGGGTGGGAGTCCTGCACATCTGAGGCTGAACGCAGGCCAGTGGGGTGGAGATGCTAAGGGAGGGAGGGCGGGCGGGCAAGGCCAGAGAATGGGGCGGGCAGCGCGCAGACGTGCCACGGCTGGTCACGCCGCCAGAAGGGCCAGTACAGCGGCGGCAGCAGGCAGCACGCTCACTCCTGCACTCGACAAGTGTTCGCTGCACTGCCTGTCCACCCGGACCCTGCAGCACGAGCTCAGATGGCTGCAGAGCTCACACTCCAGTGCCGGGCGCTCGGTGGAGCATCTGCACTGAGCTTCACGTTTTCCTGTGGAAAACGAGGCGATACCTGCCTCCCAGAGAAGGACGGAGCCATCTAACGCAAGTGAAAGGTCTAGTGTAAAACGTCCTGGGAGCAGCGAAAAAAACCCAGCTGGCCAGCACGGTCAGTTTCTAAAGCCCAACCTGCAGCAACAGCTCAGACTCGGCTCTGACCCGGGGAAGCCCCTCTAGGCTGTCCTGAGCTGCTGAGGGGGCGGCAGAGGAGCTGGGGGGCGGCACTGCCCAGGCCCGCACTCACTCCGAGGTCACTCAGGTCGCCCTGGTCTGGGCCACCTGGAGTTTTGGCAGCTGCCTCTCTGGGACCTAGTTTCCTTATCTGTGAAATGGGACTACATTAAAAAATGTTGCCTGCCACATCAGTAAACAGAAACTGCTGCAGCCCTCAGCCATCACAGCCTCCCCAGACTGTGCACCCGGGGGACTGGGAGGGAAGGCAAGGGCACCGGCCCCAGGAGCTGAGGTGCACATCAGAGGGGTGGCCTCAGAGAGCCCGGACTCCTGCATCTTCCCATACAGAGAACAGAATGCCTGTGATGTCCGTGCCGTGCTTAGTCATGCCCAACTCTGCGATCCTATGGGCTGCTGCCCGCCAGGCTCCTCTGTCCGTAGGATTCTCGAGGCAAGAATCCTGGAGTGGGTTGCTAGTTCCTCCTCCAGGGGATCTTCCCAACCCAGGGATCAAACCCAGGTCACCTGCATTGCAGGCGGATTCTTTACCGTCTAAGCCAGCAGGGAAGCCCAAGAATACTGGAATGGGTAGCCTGTCCCTTCTCCAGGGGATCTTCCTGACGCAGGAATCAAACCAGGGTCTCCTGCATTGCAGACGGATTCTTCACCAGCTGAGCTACTGGTTTTCTTTAATACCAGTTATCTTTTCATGTTCGGATTCCCTGGTCTTTGTTGCACAATCTCCTATATACCCTGGCTTCCCCTCTGACCTCTTCAGAGCGGTCCGTCAGAGCTGAAATGCTGTGGTCTGGGCTTAAGTCCTGAGTTTTGTCTGCTGAACAAAACATAATTCTCAACCCTCAGGTTTTGCACTGTTTTTCCAGTCAACAGGACCCGTGTCCACCTCGCAGAGCAGACGCGGGGTCAGCGGCCACCCCACCACTGTGCACAGCACCCCCGCCAGCCCTGTGACCGCCCTTCGCAGTCCTGAGGGTCACCCACGGGGGCCCTGGCAGGCGACCCACAGCCACCAAAGCCATTCCGGCTGGCATGGGGCCACATCGTGCAGATAGACGGACGGACGCGGGGTGCTTCATCCCCCTTCAGCCCAGCCCCAAGCCCCAAGCTCTGGGGTTTCCTCCTGGCCTCCAGCTCTTTAAGGCCGGACAGAATGTGCTGAATCCACCCTCCGGTGGTGGCGGGCATGCCCCAGAGTTCAGGCAGGGGGATCACAGGCTCAGCCTCTCCCAGAGTGGGACTGGAGAGCGTGCCTGCCCACACCCACCCCCTGGGGCTGGTCCCCCACAGTGCCCAGGAGGATAAGACCGCTCCTGGCAGCCTGCATCTCCGCCCTGATGCTCTAAGGACCACGGGCCAGAGGCAGGCAGGGTCAGGGCAGGAGGAGAAAAGGAAAGAACAACTATGCGTGGTCTACACTTGGCGGGCAGCCCAGAGAGATGGGCGCCCAGCCTAGCTCCAGGAGCCTCCTGGCCACTGTCACCTAGAGACAAGGATCAGACTGTGACCCAGAAGCCGAGGGCTGGCCCTGGAGATCTTGCCAGCGGTTAGCTTTGAAGAGCGCCCGACCCCCACTGCCCAGCAGCACTCAGGTGGGCTGCAGCAGGCAGCGACTGGTGCCAGGGTGCAGACACAGGGATGCTCGGGACCTGGGTCTCCAGAGCCACCTGCAGGCCTGGGGCCCGGCCAGGGTTCAGATCCCGCTCTGGCCCTCACCAGCTGTGGCCTAACACCAGCTGCACACCCTGGGTCTCGGTACCAGCAGTACCTCCAACAGACACTTCCGAGAGGACTGAACGAGCTCATGGCTGAGAAACAGAGCACTCGGGGATGACCGGGGGAGTCACCCGGGGTGGTGAGGGGGGCTGCAGAGCGTGGGGCTCTCCAGCTGGTGGTCCCTGGAGTCTCTGGTTCGGGGACCAGAGAGGCACTGCAGGCTGGACCCCAGGCTGGGCCGATGCCTGCAGGGGGAGCTGAAACAGCAGTGCAAGGAGCAGGGCACTCGGGACATGCTGGTATAGACCCCCTTCTCTGGCTCCAGCACTGGGGGTTCCTGGCTGGCAGCCAGGCTGGGTGGGGGCTAGTCCATGCTGGAGGGGGCGGGGGCAGCAGGGGCACTACTCTCTGCTCATCCCGGCCTCCGTGAGCCTTGCCGAGGGTGCTCGAGCCCAGCCCCTCACCCACTGCTGCTGTCTGGGGCCCCTCCCACCCTGTCTACCCACAACTGCACCATCTACCCGGAGCCCAGGGCAGGCCGGGCACACCCAGGTGTCATCCTCCGCCCCAGCACCCCTGCCGGGTCCTCGTCTGAGACCACAGCACCTGCCGCGGGCTGGGGAGTGCCGAAGAGACAAGGCCTGTGCGTCACTTGGCCAGGGGCGCAGAAAGGGCAATCCTGACCGTGCAGGAGGGACCCTTCCAGAAGGAGGGGCTGGCCCAGGGACATCCCAGTTGAGAGGCCGTGGCCGCCTAAAGCATTCCGAAACCATCACCACCATCCCCGCCTCATCACAACCTCGAAGGAAAGCTGACTCTGAACCTGGCCCCTCACTTGATTTCTTCTACTCAGCTAGTGTGAGGAATACAATTTTTATCCCCATTTCCCAGATGGCAAAGCTGAGGCTCAGGGAAGTTGCGCAACTGGGGTTAAGCAGCCAGCGAGTCAGAGCTGAGGGCCCACACCTGTTTCCCTTCCCCAGTCCCTGAAACGGGGAAGTCCTGGGAAAGTAGCAGGCTCAGGGGGTCCTGCTGATCCCCGCCCCCACCCTCTCCTACTTGGGAGGAACTGCCCGCCAGGGCCCTGAGGACAGACCAACACCAGACAAGGTCACAGCCCCTGGCCCTGGGCAGCCTGAGATGGGACGAGGCGTCAGGGCCTACAGACCACAGGTTTCCAACAAGGAGACGCCAATGTTCTCTTTGAAGTCTGCTCCCCAGGGGACCAAGGTCTGTGGCTGGTCAGAGTTTTCTCCCAGAGAGAAAGAGATTCAACAAAGCAAGCAGAAAAACTTAAAGGAGAACAAAGCCTGTTCCCACCCAGGCCGCTCTTTACGAGGCTTCGCACCCTGTATGGATCTGACGCCTTTGCGGGGTCCAGCTTCGCCTGCCTGGTGGGGATGGAGCCCTTTAAGGGCCTCGAAGGCCTGGCTGGATCTAACTTAGCAGCTGAAACATCAGATTCCATTCAGAAGCCACCCAGCCAAGTACGACTGCCTCTGCCTGCCTTCGCCGCACGGAGTTTTCAACATTCTTGTCAGCAGCCGCCAGGCCATTGGGGAAATGAATTTTCAGCTCAGGCCAGCCCCTCGCACTGTTCCTGTGACCTGAACAGCGTGGGGCCAACCACCGGCTCCTCCGATCTGCAGGAGCACGGGGCAGCAGCTGTGGGCAGGGAGAGGCTGGAACCCAGAATAGCCTGGGGTGGGCATCAAGGCACCCCTGGCATGACCTAGCATCTGATCCCACCCTCCCCTGAGCTTCCTGGAGCCCCCAGGACCGACACCTTCTGCCTTCCACCCACCGGGGGTCCCGGGACCTCACCACCCCAAGGGACGAAGATCCGAGGCAAGCTAAGAGCCGGGACCTGACCGTGGACGACCTTCTCCAATGCCNGGCACCCCTGGCATGACCTAGCATCTGATCCCACCCTCCCCTGAGCTTCCTGGAGCCCCCAGGACCGACACCTTCTGCCTTCCACCCACCGGGGGTCCCGGGACCTCACCACCCCAAGGGACGAAGATCCGAGGCAAGCTAAGAGCCGGGACCTGACCGTGGACGACCTTCTCCAATGCCCACCGGTCTACACCCCATCCCAGCCCCTGTGCCCCTGCCAGGCTGGCTCGGGACACCCAAATCCAACCTCAGTGCAGGTTGGATCACCCCAGAGGGGCTGCAGGAAAGCCCCCCTCCGCCACCCCTCAGAAGGGCCCCACCATCCAATGCCCACTGGTCTACACCCTTTCCCAGCCCCTGTGCTCCTCCCAGGCTGGCTCAGGACACCCAAATCCAACCTCAGCACAGGTTGGATCACCCAGAGGGGCTGCAGGAAAACCCCCCTCTGCCACCCCTCAGAAGGGCCCCGCCATCCAATGCCCACCAGTCTACACCTTGTCCCAGCCCCTGTGCCCCTGCCAGGCTGGCTCAGGACACCCAAATCCAACCTCAGCGCAGGTTGGATCACCCAGAGGGGCTGCAGGAAAGCCCTCCTCTGCCACCCCTCAGAAGGGCCCCACCAGGACAGGCTGGCCCCCTTCCCCTGACTCTATTTGTCCTGCACCCTGGACAAGCCCCTCCTGCCAGCCCCCTCCCCTCCGATTCCCACAAGGACTGCCTGATCGTGTCACCTCACCCCTGGCCCCCACTGTGTCCTTCCTGTTTCACATGGTGACTTCATGGAACAACGTCACTGATATCAGAGTGTGGTAACCCGGGGTAACTGGGGCAGCCCTGCTGGGGGCTGTTCCCATGCTCAGAGGAAGGCCTCCTCTCCATCTCGTGGAGGGATAGGAGGAGACGAGAGGTTCCCTCGCACCCTGGAGAATATACAGCTGCCGCCAGGAGAGGCCAGGCCTGGTGCCCTGGCCCCACCAGATGCCCACAGCAGCATCCAGCCCCATGGGGCCCGCGCCCACTCTCAAGTGCCCAGTCCACTCCCCTCCCACTGCTCCTCACGGGCTGCCCGGTGGGGCACTCGCCTTGACTGCACTCTGGACTCACCTGGAGCTACCCTGGCTCTGAGCCCTGGGCCCCAGATGCCCCGACTGCAGTGAAGGTCTGGGCTGAAGGCCTGGGCTCAGCATTTGCAGAGAACAGAATTGGTGGCCTTGCCCAAACAGAGGGGCTTCCCTGGTGGCTCAGACGGTCAAGAATCTGCCTGTAATTGACCCGAGTTCAATCCCCAGAGGTCCTCTCTTAGCTTCTGGGAGGTGATCTGTGTCATACGCGATAGGAGGGTCTTCGTTTAGAGCGGCGTCCGTGTGACCTGGGGGCTCTGGGTCATGCTGGACCAGCTGACTTGAGAGTAACCGTGTGGCCAGTCACGTCCACATGACGGGGCCCTGATAGACTCTGGACACCGACGCTGTGTGAGCTCCCCTGGCGGGCAGTGCGTGTGCCGTCACTCACGGACGCTGTTAATCCATGGGGAGTGGATTAACACTCTGAGTCTGGACCCCCGTCCAGGGCTCTGCCCCAGGCATCTCCACCCTCTATTAATCCGCATCCTTTCCCCGTAATTAGACCATAACTGGGGATATACACCTTCAGCACATTCATGAGCGCCTCCAGTGCTGGATCTAAGACGGTTCTGGGGAACCCTCACCTCACAGCTGGTGGCTGGGGCAGGGTTGTACCCACATGTGCTTGAAGACCCCATTCTCTGAGGGTGCCCCTGCATGGAGACGATGCCCCCAGACTTCGAAAGTTAGCCTAAACGCCACATACGATGTGTCCATAGACCCTCAATGACTGATCTACAGCCAGGTCCCAGGAACCAGTCTAAGATGGTTGCCCCCATCTGGCAAAAGGGTTACATGCTTTGCTCAAGATTAACTGTAAGTAAGGGGTAGGGGGTGGGGGGGGGGGCTAGGTTCTGGCTCCAGAATAAAGGAGTCTCAGAGGGTCCCCCAGTTACCTGCTTCCTGACTGGCCTAGCCTCCCCTGAAGATGCAGCCTTTGCCCCGAGTGGGTTCGCGCAGGGGAGTGGGGCTCACCTGGCTGGCTNGTGGGGGGGGTGGAGGGGGCTAGGTTCTGGCTCCAGAATAAAGGAGTCTCAGAGGGTCCCCCAGTTACCTGCTTCCTGACTGGCCTAGCCTCCCCTGAAGATGCAGCCTTTGCCCCGAGTGGGTTCGCGCAGGGGAGTGGGGCTCACCTGGCTGGCTCCCCGAGCCTCAGGCAGGCAGGTGCTTCCAGGTGCTGACGAAGGCCGTGGGGATGAGCGAGTAGGGCACGGTGGTGACGCAATTCCACGTGTCCGAGGTGGGGTCGTAGCAATCCAGAGTCTTACACCGCTGGGTGCCGAAGTAGCCCCCCACCACGTAGAGCTTGTTGCCCGACGCCAGCGCGTGGCAGGACATGCGCTTGGCGGTCATGTCCCCGATCCGCGTCCACTGGTTGCTCTCGCAGTCGAAGCGGTAGGCCGAGGCGGCCGTGAACTCCGTGTCGCCGCCCATGATGAAGATCTGGCTGCCCAGCACTGCGGCCGCGGTGTACCGCCAGGGCTGCGGGCACTCGGCCTTGATGCTCCACCGGTTCTCCGACGGGTCGTAGCACTGGACCTTGGACACCATGTCGCGGTGGATGCTGGTGCCCCCGAACACGAAGAGCTTCAGTTTGGCGCTCACCACCGCGGCGTTGCTGACGCCGTCCCTCAGCGGGGCCACCATGGTCCACTTGTTTGCCCCGGGGTCGTACTTCTCTACCTGCTTCAGCGAGACAGACGGCGAGGCCGGAAAGACGCCGGCCAGTGACGTGTGGCCCCCAACCACGTAGAGGCAGTTCTCCAGCTCAGCGGAGCCGTGGCCGAAGCGGGCGATCAGCATGGGCGCCGCCTTGGACCACTCCTCGTGGACCGTGTTGTACACCCACACGTCCTTGGAGACCCCGTTCTCGGAGCCCCGGCCCCCCGTGACGTAGACCTTGCAGCCGATGGCCGAGGCACTGAACTCCTTGCGGGGGCTGGGCAGGTCCGCCTTCGGGATGATCTCCTTGGCCTTGTGGTCCACCTGGTAGATCTTGTCGCACATGAAGGTCTGGCCCCCGAGGATGAGCAGCGTGTGGCCGGCCCGGCGCGGCCGGGCGCAGGGGCTGGTGACCACGCCGTCGTTCTGC
Organism: Neotragus moschatus; assembly: GCA_006410615.1. Lineage (NCBI taxonomy): Eukaryota > Metazoa > Chordata > Mammalia > Artiodactyla > Bovidae > Neotragus > Neotragus moschatus. Next base: position 950,284 of record SJYA01002638.1, read on the forward strand.
AGGATCCGGGCCTTGCAGCGCAGCGCCTCGTCCACCAGCAGCCGCGTGCGCTCATCCGCCATGAGCAGGGCGTCGCCGGACACGGCCTCCTTCAGGCAGTCGGAGGGCAGCAGGGCCAGCCGCACACCGCGGAGGAGCTCGGGCAGGTGGGCCTTGCGCCGCTCCAGGTCGTGCCGGACCCACTGCAGCACGGCCTCGAAGACCACGCGCTCGTCCTCCGCCTCCAGCTCGTCGCTGGAGACGAGGTCCAGCAGGGTGTCCTTGGAGAGGCTGTTGAAGTCGTCGCTCTGGCGCACGGCCTCGAAGTGCACCAGGCACATGCGCCAGGAGAACTCGTAGAGCCGGCGGCACTGGTGGGCGTCCGAGAGCAGCATCATGCCCAGGCAGTTGGACGGGAACAGGTTCTTCTCCAGGAACTCGGCGGCCGCGTCCCGCACGTCGTGGAACTGCAGCATGTCGCCCGCCTCCAGCAGCGATTCGGCGTTCTCCTCGTTGATGACGATGCGCGACGAGTAGGCGAAGTCCAGCAGCAGCTCCAGCACCTCGGGGTGCAGGTTGTCCTGGAAGTTGACCGTGTCGTCGTGGCTCTCCCGCAGGCCGTGGCTGAACATGGCCTCGAAGTAGCGGCTGGAGGCAGCCAGCACGGCGCGGTGGCAGGGGAAGGCGCGGTCGCCGGCCCAGAGCGTCACGTCGGTGAACATGCGGTGCTTCCGCAGTGTGTTGAGGTGTGCCAGTACGCAGTCGGGGTGCGAGGCCTTGTGGAACAGCGTGATGTTCATGGAGCCGGTGCTGCTCCGCGACTTGCGGGTCTCGTGGACGCTGACCGACATGCTGGGCCAACCTGCTGGGGCAGGGGGGGAGGGATGGGGCCACAGGTGAGAGGGGCCAGGCCCCAGGCCCCCCGCAGCGTCCCTCAAACCCGGCTGGCCGGCTCCCCCCACCCCTGCTCAGCTCTGCCACACCCAGATCAAGCCCCGCCCCTCAATCTGAGGGCCAAAGGATGACTGGGGCAGTAAAGCCTGAGGTTCATCTCTGGATAGGAGCCTGCCCAGGTGACCTTGTCATCTCCTATGGTTGCAAGAACATGCCATGGTGTCCCCTGTCCAGTTAAGAGGACAGCAGGTGGGCTCGCGTCCCTGGTGGCTCAGTGGTAAAGAATCCCCCTGCCAATGCAGGAGGCATGGGTTGGATCCCTCATCCGGGAAAATCTCACATGCTGGGGAGCAACTAAACCTGTGCACCTCAACTACTGAGCCTGTAGAGCCTGGGAGCCTCAACTACTGAGTCCACATGCTGCCACCACTGAAGGTGATGGGCCCCAGAGCCTGTGCATTGCACCAAGAGGCCCCTGCACTGCAGCTGGAGAAGGAGCTCCCGCCTGCTGCAACTAGAGAAAAGCCTGCGCAGCAACGAAGACCCAGCACAGCCAAAAATAAATAAATCTTAGTAAAAAAGAGGACAGCAGAGATGGGCATGAGCTCGAATGCAAATCCAGGACAGCAGGGCAGGGCTAAGCAGCGTGTGCTCTGGATACATTCCTCGGCTCAGGGACGCTGCTGCATGGCCCCATTCTGCAGCCAGGGAAGCCAAGGCTCAGAGAGGCGTCCTGGCTGCCTGACTCCCGCAGCCAGGATTCCCACGTGGGCCATCCAGTTCCAGCCCAGAAGCCACCCTGTTGGCCAAGAAGACTTAGATTCGTGCAGGGGGGCTTTTGCAAAACATCCCCAAGGAGCCACAGAGCCCAGGCAGAGCCTCATTCCCCTGCTCTGCTCCCAGCGGGGCCCTGTCCTGAGCCGGGCTCCACGCAGCCGCGGCCACACTCCTCATCACCCTTGCCCTTGGAAAGCTCGCCGTGAGCCACTATCGCAGCCCAAGCGCTCAGTGTAGACATGCTCTGCAAATCCAGGGCTCTCTAGAGGCCTCTGGACTCAGCTGCGATGAGGCCAGCTGGCCTGTGGCTCACTCCCTGGACACCTGCTCCATTCTGAATCCCAGTGGGAAGCCAAGACAAAGCCCTGGGTGACAGCGGGACACTAAAGCAACCCAGATCTGCCTCAGCCACAGCAGCCAGAACACCTGCAGCCAGCGGAGTCTCCCTGGTCCCGACAGGTGACTCCTGGCTCCTGGGCTGCAGCGAGCACCCCATGTGCCCCAGTGTGCCCATCTCTGCTGGGCCAGGGACGTGGGGCTCAGAGCGCCGGTCCCTGGAGCAGACATGAGCTCGAATGCAAGGATTCCAAAGCACTTTAATTAATAAAGTCTGGTCAATGACACGACCCCAGACCCCACTATGGTGCTGTGGAAATGATGCTCAGCCAACAGGCAGGGAAAACCCTAGGCCTCTAAGTGGCCAAAAGCAAACTGCATGCAGTGTCCTGACCCCAGAAGTCTGTGCTTCCAGCTGGTAACAAGGCCAGAAAAACCCCCTTTTCATTTTTACTTTCAAAAATGTGTAACTCCCCCCAACACCTCCTCACTCCAGGTCACTCTTGTACTGAAGCAATGACCTGTTGACTTTATTTTTGGGGGCTCCAAAATCACTGCAGATGGTGACTGCAGCCAAGAAATTGAAAGACGCTGCTCCTTGAAAGAAAAGCGATAACAAACCTACAGCGTAGCAAAAAGCAGAGACATCACTTTGCCAACAAAGGTCCGTATAGTCAAAGCTATGGTTTTTCTAGAAGTCATGTATGCATGTGAGAATTGGACCATAAAGAAGGTTGAGCATCGAAGAATTGATGCTTTTGAACTGGTGTGGTGTTGGCGAGACTCTTGAGAGTCCCTTGGACTGCAAGGAGATCAATCAAGTCAATCCTAAAGGAAATCAATCCTGAATATTCATTGGAAGGACTGATGCTGAAGCTCCAACACTTTGGCCACCTAAATTGAAAAGTTGACTCTTTGGAAAAGACCCTTATGCTGGGAAAGACTGAGGGCAGGAGGACAAGGGGGCAACAGATGATGAGATGGTTGGATAGCATCACTGACTCGATGGACATGAGTCTGAGCAAACTCCAGGAGCTGGTGAAGCACAGGGAAGCCTGGTGTGCTATAGTTCATGAGGCTGCAAAGAGTCGGACACGACTGAGCAACTGAACAACGACCTGATGAAGGCTCTGCTCCAGCTTCAGTGGATCGTCAGTTAGAGTCCAAGTGCACGGCTGTCTCCCTTGCTCCCTCCTCTCCTGGCAAAGAACCAGGGAAGCCACAGTGACGTGATCAGAGAGCTGCCCAGGCAGGGCCCCAGCTCCCTGGCTGGGCGGGGAAGACACCGGGGCTGGGCCTGGCCTTGCTGCTCTGGCCCCCGAGCTCCAGGCAGACCATGGGCCAGTGGCCCACCAGGAACACTGCTGCGCAAACCAGCCACTGTGGCCCACAGGGCTCAGGTGAAGCAGGCTCAGGGCTGTGTGCCTGTCTGTCTGCAGTCTGCAGGAGTGGGAAAATGCAGGACCCCACACCCTAACACAGTGGTCCCCAAGCTACCGCCCACCCAGGGCACCACTCTCTCTGCACCTCAGTCTCCCCTTTTGTAAGACAAAGCCCCTGCCCTGTTCAGGCCTCCTGAGAGCCCCTCACTTGTTGGCAATTATTTACAGAGCTAGACCTCCGAGCCTGGCCTTGGGACCGGGTGTCACATACGATAGGCTGTGCAGACCTGGCCTCACAAGCTCAGCAGCAGCAACCCCCAACCAGGTCTGAACTGCCCACCCTCGATTCCAGACCGCACAGCACGGTCCACACACCTTGTGTGACTGCTTAATCCTCATTCCTGCTACTCCCTTCAATCGTTGGACACTTTCCCAAATGTGGCCGTTCACTGGGGCTCCCCAGATGGCTCAGTGGTGAAGAATCCACCTGCCAATGCAGGAGACACAGAAGACCTGGGTTCAATCCCTGGCTCGGGAAGATCCCCTGGAGGAGATGGCAACCCACACTCCAGTACTCCTGCCTGGAGAGGCCCGTGGACGGAGGAGCCTGGAGGGCTACAGTCTGCAAGGTTGCACAGTGTTGGACACGACTGAGCACACACACGCGTGCAACTGGGTGATGCCATCCACCACGCCCCTGTATGCCAGGGCCTTTAGAGGGACGTGGCCTCTGATCTGGGGGCACCTGGGGGCCTGGCTCCAAGGCCTCCGATTCGAGGCTCTGATGGTGAGGTTTGACCTCAGTTCCTGTTGTCCCACAGCCCCACCTGCTCCGGGTCCCTGAATACCTCTGCCCAGAGCCCCGCCCAGCCAGAAAGCCAGGCTGCTTCTGAGCCCCACTGGAGTGTGGTCTGGAACGCTGTGGGTGCGAAGCTCCTCCTGGACTCACTTTACAGACAGCACCTGGATGGAATGCCAGCCATGTGACCAGGATGTCACCAGTACCTGCTCCTGTGGGGGGTGCGGGCAGGGGGCTCGGAGGCTGCTGTGCACAGGGCCTGGCCCCAGGGCCAGCCAGAGAGTGGACAGTCCTGCTCTCCCCACGCAGTGACACGTGGACACACACACACACTAAGCCACTGGGCAAAGGCCTGCTCAGGCTTTCTGGCCCTGTGTGGCCCACCACCCTCCATCCCTGGCCCAGGTCCACGCTGGGGCAGCCGGCCCAGGGGTCCGTGGGGTTGGGCTGGGCCCACCTCTGCCCTGGGGTGCTGTGCATGGGACCGCCCTGGAGGGATCCAGGTGGAGACGCTCTTGGTGGGGGCCGTTAGGGGCAGAACAGAGCAGGACTCCAAGATGAGAAAGTGCCCCAAAGCACGGCAGACCTCAACAAAGCAGCCATGTGTGCCCGGAGAATGAGGGTGACCTCTCCAAGGGCAGCGCTGAGTGGGGGGCCAGAGCCCAGAGCTGACGTCTGTCCGGCGCCTGCCCGCTGATGCCAACCCCCTCCCAGGCCAAGATCTTGAGACGCCCAGATACACCCAGCGGGTTCCCACCCCCAGATGGCGCCCGGCCTTGCTCCGCGGAGCAGAGCCAGGAGCAGGGACGCCTGCCAGGCCGGTTGCTTCCTTGTCTGCCCCACGTCCTCTCAGGAGATGGCAGGACCTGAGCCAGCCTTTTAGCAATAGCCCCGAAGCCCCAGGATTCCAGGGAGCGAGAGACCCACTGGCCCCAGTTTACAGACAAGAATACTGAGGCCCAGGGGACCTCTAAGATGAGAAAGTGGTCCAGGGAGAGGACCACAGTGTCCACCCAGGCCCGGAGATACCCAGGGCTGCCCTTCAGCTCTGGGCCAGCAGTGTGGGAGGTCAGGCCTGGGAGCCAGGGGGCCCCCAGGGCTGTGTACCCCACCCTGGGCTCCCTGCCTCACAGCTACAAGATCCCCAGAAGCCAAACTGTTCCTTCCACTGTGACAAGTCTGGGAAAGTTCTCAGTGTTCCCCCGAATCTGCGAAACAGCATCAACACGCTCCCTCGTGCTCAAATCCCACCCCCCACTCTCCCCAACACACCAGTTCACACAAGCCCTGTGGCCCCACCTCCTACACGAGTCTGACCCTCCCCACCACCCCCGACTCACAGAACCCCCACACCAGCCTCTGCTTCTGCTCAGGTCTGAATCCACCCAAAGACCAGAGTTATCCTTTAAAAAGCATCACCTGGATCACACCACACCCAGCTCTAAACTCTCCAGGGACATCTCAGCAGTCTCAGTAAAATCCCAGGTCCCCACTGTGGCCTCCAGGTCCTCACATCCTGCTATTTCCCAAAAAGCTGCCCCTCCAGCTGTGCTGGACGTGTCCCTGGCCTCAGGACCTTTGCATGAGCTGCTCTTCTGCCTGGAATGCTCTTCCGGCCACCTCACTGTCCCTGAAAGGCTCGCTCTCTCTCCTCCTGACTGTGGCCACCTTGTTGAGGTCATCTCCTCCCCACACCTCCTCCACTTACAGCACTTGTCACAAATTACAATCACAGGTTTATCTGCCTACTGTATCTCTGGCCCCTGAAGGCAAGGACCGTGTGTGGTGCTAACCGATGGGACCGGGCACAGAGCGGAGGCTCAGCCGGACTGGATGACCAGGACGAGCTGCACACGGCGCACGAGGCTCTCCCTGCTAACATCCGCTGCAGTGCTCGCACAGCCACGCTCCAGGCCCAGAGAAGATGCAGGCGAGCCAGCTGTGGATGCTGCCGGGCTGACTGTGACAGCGGACCCGAGTGGGAGACCCTTGAGCCAGCAAGGCACCCCTCCTGCTTACCCCGACACCCGCCTGTTCTCAGGAACCACTCTCTCTTCCCATTCCAGGCTGTTTAGACACGGGACCCAGGGCTGGCCAAAGCGGCACACCCCTGGGGTCCCAGCACCTGCCCAGCCATGGTGACGGGCCCCACACCCAGGAGGGGCCTGGAGACGCTAGTCTGCGGCGCTGACTCAGCTGCGGGGTGATGCGGTATCCATCCCTGGGGCCACTGAGAGGCTGAGTGCAGCGCCGCCCCAGACGGGAGCTATGCACTAGCTATGCTAGTGCAGGACTCACTGGGACTGGGGGACAGGATGCTGGCCTTGCCAGGGGGTTTTAGCAGGGGGAGTCCTGCCACCCCTCCCATCACCAGGGGAGGCCACCCCGTTCACCAAGAATGGGTTTCACGAGATGATTTCCAGTGACACACACAGCCCTGTGCCAGGGCTGGAGGACCCAGAGCCGGTGTGAGACGGGAGGTTCCCAGCGGCGGGAGGAGTGGGCGCCGAAAGCGTGGGCCAAGTCCAGCAAGCTGGTTGCCCGCTGAGCAACACTACGGCCGTCGCTGCAGCCTGGACCACACGTTTGACCTGAGGGATGCCCAGCGTGCCTCTGGTCACTGCCACGTGGGTGAGGCACGGAGGAAGGAGCGTTTTCTGGGGCCCATGAGGACATGGCTGCCCTTGAGGAGGACTGTGAGCGGCTGGCGTGGATTCTGTTGGGAGAAGGAGAGGAAAAGGGGGAGGAATACGAACTACCAATCCTCTGAGCCCTGCAGCGCGCCACACTCAGAGCTTCAGCTTCAGCGTTAGCTGACAGGTGTAAAACTTTCCGACTGGACTGTCTTCACTTTCAGCCGTGGTCATCTATTGCTTCTCCGTGAGTACCTGTAAGGCGTCTGTCCTGTCTCAAAACTAAAGACTTTAGGAAAGGGAGGGGAACAACAGTGTGTTTGCGGAGTCAGTCTGTCCTGGCTCTTGGAAGCCTGTCTCCGTGGCCCCCTGCCTTCGGGGGCCCCAGTAAGTCAGGCCCTCTCGGGCTGTAGGCATCTCAGGATTATTCTGATGACCTAAGCGTCACCCTGGGCTTTGATGGATACAAGGCACATCAGTTACCTGCACGACACTGCCAGGCTCCCGAGGAGCGATTCATCATCCCGCTAAGAGGTATCGATCCAGCTCCACAACAGCTCCGCTCCTGTAACAGGCTTTCCCTGCAGGGAGGCGGTTAAAGTGTACCCCACAGAAAGGATGGACCGATGGCAGGGGACCAGGACAGGGCGCTCACCTGCTCCCGCCGAACACTAATAATACACCTGCAAGCGGAACGACTCACGCAGAACACCTACTGAATGCCGCTGTAAGGCCACAGACTCAACGGGAAAGAAAACCTCCGTGTAACCACTCAGGACCCAAGGACAAAGAAAGGAACTGGATCAGGGCCCGTGCCCCAGGGAGGGAGCTGTGGAGGAGGAAAGGTCCCTCAAGCTGCGGAGTCCTCTCACTGGCGGGGAGACCAGACTAGAGGGCTTCGGCGCTGAGGAGGAGGAGAGCGTGGCACCTGGCTTGCAGAAGGCACTGCAGAGAGTAACCTGCACGGGAGGTGGGCACCACTGCCCAGAGCTCCCCCGCTGGAGTCACTCACCTGCCGGTGCAGGGGGGCTGGGTGCTGGCTCAGGTTTCAGACGTCAGAAGAGGACAGGGGCTGGCTGCGTGGAGAGGCTGGAGTGTGGCAACTGAGCGTGTGCTCCGGAGCAGCGAGGGCCTGCCAGAGGTAAGGCGCCCTTTCTAGGGGGGTGCCCCAGGAGAGGGCCAGACCATCATAAGGGCGTCCTTCCCTGTGACTGCTCCTAGGCAACGGGACACCGCCTGCAGGAGCTCTGGAGGTGGGAGCGAGTTGCTGCCGTAAGACACGCAAGCAGGTGCCAAGCACTGTGCCCGCTGTCCTGGGAGTACACAGATGGCAGCTGCCCCCAGGAGACCCATGTGGTAGTGGTGGTTTAGTCGCTCAGTCGTGCCCAACTTGTGACCCCATGGACTGTAACCCGCCAGGCTCCTCCGCCCATGGGATTCTCCAGGCAAGAAGACTGGAGAGGTGCCATTGCCTTCTCCAGGGGATCTTCCAGACCCGGGTGTCCTGCACTGCAGGCAGATTCTTTACCAACTGAGCTACCAGGGTATTCCCAAGGAGACCCACGAGCAGGCTGCAAACCCTGCTCTCACTGTTGCAGGAGTGCCATGGACAGAAGCTGCCACTGCGAGACCTGCAAACTGGCGCCAAGCAGGCCCACGCCACCCGACGGCGCACAAGGGCCTCTGCGCCTGCACACCTCATGCCGGGGGCGGCCAGCACAGGTGAAGAGGCAGCACCACGTATGCGATGAAGGAAGGCTCTCGACTGGGAAAGACGGCAGGGCAGAAGGACTCCAGCTCAGCCCCTCTCACAGAAACCTCAAAATCATAATGAACTGCTGAACGACGATCAGCAGAAAAAGACAGGAACCTATCAATAAAAACACACAAAAACTTTTTACATTCAAAGACAAAGAAGCCTCCACGAGATGGTAGGAGGGGTGCTTTCATGACAGCATCAGATCCTGCGGCCTCCAGGTGAGCGACCCACAGGTTGGAAAGTAATTACATCACAGAGGTTCTCCCACCAGAGGGTCCTGAGCACCTGGTCGGCTCCCCAGCCTCAGGGTCTGGCATCGGGACAAAAAGCCCTCAGAGCACTTGGCTTTGAAGGCCAGTGGGGCTGGAGTACAGGAGCTCCATGGGATGGGAGAAACAGATTCCACTCTGGGAGAGCACACAGGGTACACCGAGACTCAGCCCAAAGCTCCAGAGGAGCCGGGATGGACCGGCCTGTGAGTCCTGGAGGGCCTCCTGGGAAGGCAACGGTCGGCTGTGGCTGACTGCCCGACAGGACACTGTGGCAGAGCCCCGGGTGAATACTGATCCACGTTAGCTCTCCCAGAGGCTGCCATTTTGGCATCAAGACCTGGCCTTATCCAGTAACCTACAGGCACCAGTGCTGGATCGTCACAGGCCAGACAAACAGCAGCACATGAATACAGCCCCGCACATTTACAGACAGGCGCCTAAAGCGGTACTGAGCTCACAGTCACCTCTACACACACCACTGGACCCAGCTCTGCCCACTACAGGAACAGGACCCAGCTCCACATACCAGTGGGCAGACACCAGTCCTGCCCACCAGGAAGCCTGAACAAGCCCCAGGACCAGCTGTAAATGGAAAGTAACCTTTAAAAATTGTATAAAAATAATAATAAATAAAAAATCTTTAAAGATTAAAAGCAAAAAGAAAGGACCGCAAAATGTATCTCTGTAATAGAATGCTATACCAAAAAAAAAAATAATTAAAATTTTTTTAAGTTAAAAAATAATACACTAGAAAGAACTAATAGCAGAATAACTGAGGCAGAGGAACAAATAACTGAGGTGAAAGACAGTGTTGAAAACCACTGCAGTGTAACAGAGTAAAGAAAAAAGAATGAAAAGAAATGAGGTCAGTCTCAGAGACCTTTGGGACATTAAACACACCAACAGTGGCATTGTAGGGGTCCCAAAAGGAAACGAACAGACCTGAGAAAATATCTGAAGACAAAATAGCTGAAAACTTCCCCAACACAGAAAGGAAACACTCAAGTCCAAGAAGCACAGAGTCTCACACAAAATAAACCCAAAGAGGAAAAGAATGAGACATATATTAATCAAACTGAAAAAACTTAAAGACAAGGAAAAATTACTGAAAGCCCAAGAGAAAAGCAACAAACAATGTATAAGGGGATCCCCATAAGGTAACAGTTGGTTTTTCAGAAGAAACGCTGCAAGCCAGAAGGGAGTAGCACAATATATTTAAAGTGACGAAAGGAAAAAAAAAAAAAAAAAAACCTACAACCAAAAATACTCTATCCAGCAAGGTTCATCATTCAGATTTGATGGAGAAATCAAAAGCTTTACAGACAAGCAAAAGCTAAGAGAATTCAGCACCGCCAAACCAGCCTTAAAACAAATCCTAAAGGAACTTCTCTACGTGGAAAAGAAAAGGCCCAACGACAACAGAATCAAGAATATTACAAATGGGAAAACTCATCAGTAAAGGCAAATACGAAGTAAAGGCAAACGAAGTACACTGAGCATCTACACATGAAATATAACATCAAAGCCAGCAATTGTGAGTAGATGAGAATACAAATGCACGATATTAGAAATGCATTGGAAAAAAGAGGCCAGCAACCTAAAACAAACTGGCACATAAATACCAAACCTGCAACAGCAAAACCTCCCAGGAACCACAAACCAAAAATCTACCGTAAATACACACGCAATACAGAGAAAGCAATCCAAATACAACACTAAAGACAGACATCAAACCAAAAGATTACAAAAGAAGAGAAGAAACAAGACCTACAAAAATAAAAATTAAAATGGCAGTAAGAACATACATATCAATAATTAGCTTACATGTAAATAGATTAAATGCTCCAACCAAAAGACATCGGCTGGCTGAATGGATACAAGACCCGTACATGTGCTGTCTACAGGGGACACACTTCAGATCTAGGGACAAACACAAAGTGAGGGGATGGGAAAAGGTACTCCACGCAAACGGAGATCAAAAGAAAGCTGGAGCAGCAATACTCGTATCAGACAAAAGAGACAACAAGAGACAGGGAAGGTCACGGCACAGTGATGAAGGGATGAATTCAAGAAGATGATGCAACAACTGTAAATCTCTATGCACCCAACAGAGGAGCACCTCGATACATAGGGCAAACACCAATAGCACAAAGAAGAACCTGACAGGAACACAGCAGCAGTGAGGGACTTCTCTGACAGACACCTAGACAGAAAGTCAATACAGAAACACAGGCCTTCAATGACACATCAGACCAGACGGACCGAACTGGAATTTACAGAACCCTGCATCCAAACGGCAGCAGGACACCCTCTCCTCTCAACTGCACACCGTACATTCTCCAGCACAGCCACATCGTAGGTCACAAATCAAGCCTCGGTAAACTCGAAGAAAACCGAAATCATATCATCATGCATCTGTCCCAACCACGATGCTGTGAGATTAGGAACCAATTATGGAGGCAAAAAACTGTGAAAAACGAGAACCCTGGAGGCTTAACGATATGTTACTAAACCATCAGTGGATCACAGAAGTCAAAGAGGAAATCGAAAGATGCCTTGAGACAAATGAAAAATAAATATGATAATTCAAAACCTATGGGATGCAGCAAAAGCAGTTCTAGGAGGGAAGTTTACGGGAGTACAGTCTTACCTGAGGAAACAAGGAAAATCTCAAATAACCTAGCCTTACACCCAAAGCAACTAGAGAAAGAACAAAAAAATCCAAATACCCAAAGCGACTAGAAAAAGAACAAAAAGACCCAACGTTAGAAAAAAGGAATCATAAAGATCAGAGCAGAAACACATTTGATCATAGCCCAAAGGCCCAGAAATGATAAAGAACAGAAATAAATGAAATTGATAAGAAAATAGAAAAAAATCAATAAAACTAAAACTTGGTTCTTTGAAAACATAAACAACTGATAAATAAATTGATAAATTTTAGTCAAACTCATCAAGAAAACAAGGGAGAGGGTTCAAATCAATAAAAACAAAAATGAAAAAGGAGAACTTGAACACCACAGAAATACAAAAGATCATGAGAGACTACTACACCTATATGCCAGTAAAATGGACAAGCTAGAAGAAATGGACAAATTCTTAGAAAGATTCACACTTCCAAGACTGAACCAGGAAGAAATAAAAAATATGAATAGGCCAATTACAAGTACTAATATTGAAACCATGATTTAAAAACTTCCAACAAACAAAAGTACAGGACCAGATGGTTTCACAGGCGATTCTATCAAGCATTTGGAGAAGAGTTACCCTTCTGAAACTTGTTCAAAACACTGCAGAGGAAGGGACAGATCCAAAGCTCATTTTACAAAGCCACCATCACCCTGAAACCAAAGCAGACAAAGACACCACCCCCTACCCCGCCACCAAAAGAAAATCACAGGCCAGTATCACTGATGAGGGGGTTCCCTGCTGACTCAGATGGTAACACATCGCCTGCAATGCAGGAGACCCAGCTTCAGCCCTTGGGCTGGGAAGATCCCCTGGAGAAGGAAATGGCTACCCACTCCAGGATTCGTGCCTGGAGAACGCCATGGGCAGTGACACAAAATACTCAGCACAAAAATACTAGCACACAAAAATACTCAACAAAATACTAGCAAACTGAATCCAACAACACATTAAAAGGATCATACACCACCATCAAATGGGATTTATCCCAGGGATACAAGGACTCTTCAGTATTATGCGCCACATTAACAAATGCCACCACACTCGAGTGTTATGTACCACACTAACAGACAGAAGAATAAAAACCACATGATCATCTCAATAGACGCAGAGGGGAAAAGAAGTAAAACTGTGATTGTTGCAGATGACATGATACTACTATACACAGAAGAGCCTTAAGATGCTACCAGAAAACCACTGAAGCTCGTCAGTGAATCTGAGAAAGCTGCAGGATACAGAATTAACACAAAGAAATCTGTTGCATTTCTATATACCAGCAACAAAAGATCAAAAAGAGAAATTAAGGAAACCGTCCCATTGACCACTGTATCAGAAAGAATAAAATACCAAGGAATAAACCTACACAAGGAGACAAGAGCCCCATAGACTGAAAACTATAAGACACTGATGAAAGAAACCAAAGATGACACAGAGACAGGACCGGAAGATTCAATAGTTAAAGCGACTATACCGCCAAAGGCAATCTACAGACCCAAGACAATCCCTAGCAAATTACCAAGAGTATGTTTCACAGAACTAGAACGAAAAGTTCTTAAGCCTGTACGGAGACACAAAGGACTCTAACAGCCAAAGCATTCCTAAGAAAGAAAAACAGAGCTGAGGGAAGAAGATGCCCTGACCTCAGACTATACTACGAAGCTATGGCTATTCAAACAGTATGGTACTGGCACAAAAACTGACCAGACCAATGGAGCAGGATAGAAAACTCAAAAATAAACCCCTGAACCTGTGCTCAGTTAATCTATGGCCAAGGAGGCAGGAGTAACCATGGAGAAAAAGTCTCTCCAATAAGTGATGCTGGGAAAACTGGACAGCTACATGTAGAAGAGTGAAATTGGAACATTATTTCATGCCATACACAAAAATAAACTCAGAATGGACCAAAGACCTAAACGTAAGGCCAGACACTATAAAACTCTTAGAAGATAACACAGACAGAACACTCTCTGACATAAACCACAGCAATATCTTTTTGGGTCCACCTCCTAATGAAAATAAGGACAAAAATAAACAGGTGGGATCTAATTAAACTTAAAAGCTTCTGCACAGCAAAGGAAACCCTAAACAAAATGAAAAGACAGCCCACAGAATAGAAAATACTTGCAAACAATGTGACCAACAAGGAATTAATCTCCAAAATATACAACCAGCTCCTGCTGCTCTGCGTCCAAAAAACAAACAACTCAATCAAAAAATGCTCTAAACAGACATTTCTCCAAAAGAGACATACAGATGGCCAACAACCACATGGAAAGATGCTCAACATAGCTTATTACTATTAGACAAATGCAAATCAAAACTACAATGAGACATCGCCTCACACAATAAAAAAGAATGAATATGTGCATATGTCTGATTGAATCATCCTCCTGTACCCCTTAAGCGGACAACAATATAAATCAACTATACTCCAATAAAATAAAAAATATATAAAAATAAATGTTTTTAAATTGCCCCCTCCTCCAAAAAAAAAAAAAAAAAAGGCACCAAATAACAAGGGGTCCAGCTCATCCCTTCCCTGCTCCTTGGAAAGTTACCCAAAGAAACAAGGAAACAAGCCAAGGGGCAAAACATTCAGAAGAAAACTTGCCAAGCTCTCCAAAGATTCCAGTGCCACTCTCAGAGAAAAAGGCACCGGAGACCAGAGCTGCATTTTTGAGGCCACTCTTTGGGAGGCCCAGCTCTGTCCTGGATCACTCACCCCTCCCCGCTTCCACTCCCAGCCAGGAGTCAGCGATTTTCTGAATGAGGGTGTCAAGTGCATCCTTCCAGGCCAGAGGGAGCTGGAAAAGCCCAGGGCCCAGCTCTCAGCAGGTAATGTTCTCACCCGCTCATCCACCACAAACTTTCTGAACAACTCCCACGTGCCAGGCAGGGAGCCAGGTTCCTGCCCCAGTGGGGCTGCACTCTGGGGTTGGCAGTAGGGAAGGGGGCAGACAAGACCTGGGAGCAGTAAGCACACGAACCAGGGAACAGGACACTTTCATGACTTCGAAGTTCTATGAAGAAAATAAAAAGGCGGTGGGTCACCAGGCAAGACGATGACGGTGGGTTCTTTCGGGCCCCTTTGAAGAGGGGACGCTTGGGCTGAAACCTGAGCGATGCGCAGAGCCAGGATGTGCTGGCAGTGAAGGGGGGCTTCAGGAGGAGAAGCGGCAGGTGCAGAGGCCAGAAGGCGCCGGCCCTGCAGGAGAGCAAGGCCAGGGACGGGCAGGGCCGCCACCACATGGGGCCAGGGACGGCCGAGCCCTGGAGCCACACGTGCGCGGGAAGAATTTGCCCGGCCGTCCCAGCTGTAAGAAGCGGACCCCGGCCCAGAGAGGGCAGGGGCAGCATGCATCCGGAGCTGGATCTCGCACAGGGGAACAGGGCCCCTGGAGACAGCCCAGCCCTTCCTGTGTGACCCTGGGAAAGTGAGTTCACCTCTCTGGGCCTATTTTTCTCAGCCACAAAAGTGATGATGAAAGCAGCTGCGGCCTCATAGGTTTGTCAGGAGAATTACACGGGACAAGCATGGGGCCGGCCGTGCCCTCTCCTTCTCACCCAGTCAGCTGTTTTATTACTGCTGCCGTTACCACTGTCACGGAATAAACACAGAAGACATTCCCTCAGCCTTGCTCCAACCACAACCTTCACTTCTGAATAAAGGGCTTTTTCACTGTCCACTCTGTTCATTTTTAAGTTGATTTTTTTTTTCTTAACAAGTATGCAGTATCTTTGTAGTCAGGAAAAACCCTGAAGGTTTTTTTCAAGCCTGCTGGGTCTAGATTACTTCTGCTGCTGCTGCTGCACTTCAGTCCGACTCTGTGCGACCCCATAGACAGCAGCCCACCAGGGTCTCCCGTCCCTGGGATTCTCCAGGCAAGAATACTGGAGTGGGTTGCCATTTCCTTCTCCAATGCATGAAAGTGAAAAGTGAAAGTGAGGTGAAGTCGCTCAGTCGTGTCCGACTCTTAGCGACCCCATGGACTGCAGCCTACCAGGCTCCTCTACCATGGGATTTTCCAGGCAAGAGTACTGGAGTGGGGTGCCATTCTAGAACTGTGATAATGAAGGATTCCAACACTGTCAGATAACACATCCATGCAGGGCTGCATGCTGCAGCCAGGGTCCCAGGAGGGGGCTTCCGAGAGGACGTCCCATGATGCTGCAGCCCAGATCTCCACTCTGCCCACACCTGGAGGACGCATGCACCTCGGGGAGCTCTTGGGGTGCAGGGGCAGCCATCTGTTCAGGTTTCAAGTGGAAAACAAACTAAGTACCTCATGAAGCAGGCAGATCTCACTGCTAATTGATAGTAAAATCAGTATGATCGCCGCAACAGAAGCAGAGCCACAGATCATCCTACATACAAGTGAACTGTCAATGGGGCCTTTCCCTAGATACTTCTACTTTTCAATGGCCCTTTCTTTGAAAAAAGAACCAAAAAAAAAAAAAAAAACACACACACACAAACTATACATCTCTTCAAAAATTGGACATACCTGCAACAGTTTTAAAACTGTTGATATTTTCCACTGTGCGTTTATTTATTTTGATCNCTCACCTAGAAGAGCATCAGAGGTGGGATCCCACCATACGGCCTCTCAGTTCTGTAATTTACAAATAAGGAAACGGCAGCTCAGAGACGAATGGCGATGCCAACAGTACTACCACCAATAAGCCACCGTGATGAGCACCGACTATGTACTAGGCTCTGTACCGAGTGCTTTGGACAGGCTGGGCCACTGGGCAAGGAGATGTGGAATGACGCCCTGAAATGACTGCCACACGTCCAGCCCAGCAGATGCAGCCACGGATGGCCGGCGCCCCTGCTTCTGCCCAAGACCCCCTCCACTGGGTGGGAGCTCCACCAACCAAGTGAGGCAGGCCCATAGGCACACCCCAGAGCTCAGTCATTGTTACTGAAAAGACAACACAAAAGAGGAGGCAAAATACAAAAGATGAAGATCTCCAGGAATCACAGCCCCAACACAGACGTTCTCATGGGGGTGAGGCAGTCAGGAGGTGGTGGGAGGGAACACTGTCCTAAGGAGGCAGCCACTGGCTCTTGGAGGACAGAAAACACTCTTACGTGTTTCAGGTACGAAGCAAACTCACGGACGGAACCCAGACACACAGCGTTAGTCACTAGGGCGTGTCTGACTCTCTGCGACCCCATGGACTGCAGCCCTCCAGGCTCCTCTGCCCAGGAGATTCTCCAGGCAAGAATGCTGGAGTGGGCCGCATGCCCTCCTCCAGGGGATCTTCCCAACCCAGGGATCAAACTCTCCTGCACTGCAGACAGATTCTTTACCATCTGAGCCACCAGGGAAGGTTAAGTATATCCATATAGCATACCTGGTATTAAAATTTATGCAGGGGAAGGGCAGGGTTGAATGCAATTAGGAATAAAAGGTCCAAAAAGGTTTGTGGTAGGGAAGTGACTAAGGTTGAGAAATACTGAAAAGAGTAACTATTTTCACTTTGGCTTCTTATTTTCAGCCTTTATCCCCAAACATTTCACACTGTTGCAGTTATGGAACACTATTTTACATTGTTTTTACTCACTCACATAGTTGGCATGCTCCATTCATCACTGAATACAGACTGACTGGGGCCTCCTGCGTGCAAACACTGGGATGAACCTGCGCAGTCTCTGCCTGGCTGCAATTTTTAATGTCTGCGCAGTGGAGAACCACCCTGACTAATTCATTCATCCATAGTTTTGAATTTGTATCCAACAAACGTCTTTGTACTGTGGTGTGCTTGGTCGCTCAGTTACATCCGGCTCTTTTGCGACCCCACGGATTGTAGCTCACCTGGTTCCTCTGTCCACAAGATTTTCCAGGCAAGAATACTGGAGTGGGTAGCCATTCCCTTCTCCAGGGGATCTTCCCAAACCAGGGATCCAACCCAAGTTTCCTGCATTGTGGCCAGATTCTTTACGTCTGAGAAACCAGGGAAGCCCCCTCCCCCACTGCCTTTGCTTGCAGTGAACTGTGAAGACGCTACTCTCGAGGGCTTCCCTGATAGCTCTGTTACTTAAGAATCCTTCTGCAATGCAGGAGACCCCAGCTGGATTCCTGGGTCAGGAAGATGCCCTGGAGAAGGGATAGGCAACCCACTCCAGAGTTCTTGGGCTTCCCTGGTGGCTTAGCTGGTAAAGAATCCAGCTGCAATGCGGGAGACCTGGGTTCAATCCCTGGGTTGGGAAGATCCCCTGGAGAAGGGAAAGGCTACCCACTCCTGTATCCTGGCCTGGAGAATTCCATGGACTGTATAGTCCATGGGGTCATAAAGAGTTGGACGTGACTGAGCAACTTTCACTTTGAGATAAAAATCTTTGGAGAATTATTACAGACGTTTGATGTCAGATTGTCCTAGCAGCTCTGTTTACCCTGCTTCATGAAAGCAACCTGGCAACAAAGAGGCTTCTTTCAGCTTAGACAGGGATGGCTCAGATGCCTCCTTTCAGTGGGACGGAGACAAGCTGCAACCTGGGCTCCACTGCTGTGTCCTGCTGCTCCTCAGCTCGGTGGGGCCCCCCGGACCATCTCTGGCCCCGAGACTGGGGGTCTACAAGCCCAGCTGTTGCTGCAAACAGGAGCAGGGCCAATGAAATGGACATCCCGGCTCTCAGAGGGGACAAAGAGCTCAGCGCTCAGGTTCGCCCATCTGTTGAAATCGCTTGTTTCCTTTCAGTTATCCAGAGCGAGACAGAGCAGAGGAACAAAGAAAGGGGGCAGAGAACAGCCCCCGCGCAAAGCAAACATCGCCACCCAGTCCTGGGTTCCTCCTTTGCCAGCAGGGCTGGCTGGGCTCTTGGCAAACAGAGGTGGTGTGGGGGCTGGGGACAGGGAGGAAGGCTGTCTCTCTTCCTGTCTGGCCCCCTGAAAGATCTGCAGTGGCCCACAGATGGAGCCATTAAGAGCACTCTGGCCTAGATATCACTTTCAGCAAGCCACCTGGAGTGACAGCCTGGGAGGAAAATGAACATACAGAAAAGGACAGAAAAGAGGGGGAAAAAAAAAATAGTCAAGCACCAGCCACTTACTGGTCATGAGCTGCTTTCTCTTGGTGTTCCAGGAGCTTCTTCTAGTCCAGGCTGGCAGTGTCAAACCAGAACGGGAAGGTGCCTCAAGTGTCGAAGCCCAGGACACAGCTCTGGGTCTCCCCTCCCATGGGGAGGGCGGAGGGCAGGGGCGTGTAGCTAGAGAGCGCTTTGGCAAGATGTTTCAAAAGGACAGAAGCATGTGCCCTCTGCCCCAGCCTCTCCATACCCAGGACTCCTGCCCTCTGTTGCTTTTTGGCTACAAGAAAAAGATTGCAAATGCCTAGATGTTTATGGGTGAGAGGCCCAGTTAAAGAAATGGTGGTTCATTCATACAGTGGAGTACTACAGGACTATATTATATATATATATATATATATACACACACACACACACACACACACAATAAGCAACTGGCTTTCTCTGCTAAAATGAGAAGCGCTGTGAATAGGAGGCTGTCTCTTACATCTGTTAAAAACCGACTACCTAGTCACACACACAGACCCGTAGTACACACACACCTGCTGGGTTTGCACAGACTGTCTCAGTAGGCTGAGCAAGAAAGCCAGCTGACAGTAGGTACTGCTGGTGAGAACGATGAGGAGACTGTCTTCACCTCACAACCCCAAGAACCTGCCGGATGCTATGCCAGACCCAGGGTCACTTTTTTTTTCAACCCTGCTGTGAGCGAGTGTTTCTGCCAAGCCCTGTACAAGCCTTCTTTCACTGTATTCTTATGGCACCTCTTTGAGGCCATCATTGTCCCCATTACACAGATGGGAAAACCGAGGCTCAGAGAAGGTAAGAAATGTACACGTGCCCTCAGTACCCAGAGCTGTTTTGCTCCAGAGTCCCTGCTCACACAGGACGCCCAGTATGGCACGCTGTGATGACCTAGATGGGTGGAATGGGAGAGGCAAGGGAGGCTCAAGAGGAAGGGAATATATATACTGATTTGGGTTGCTGTGTGGCAGAAACCAATACAACATTGTAAAGCCATTAT